>CM066032.1:906086722-906494266 GCA_033557465.1 Ichthyophis bannanicus | reverse complement strand
GCAAAGCTGTATGGACTGTAGGTTTAGGATGCAATTTTAAAAGCCATTTCCATGTGTAAAGCAGTATAGGTTCACTATGGAAAATAAGGGCATTTATAAAACTGATGTGCCCAATATGTGCATAAAATTGAACTGGGGGGTGGATACATTCTTGTGCGCAGTTTACTTTACCTAACTTAAGCAGAGGGATTCCTAGAGGTGAGACAGTTAGAGGGTTTCCCATTTATGAGCACACTTGTTGAAAATGTGCACATTGTATGTATAAAAAAGCCCAGGGAAAATCGTGTGATTGTGATAAAAACACAATATATTTCCCTGGAATTCATTTCCAAAGGAAATGTATGTGCATACTTTCATTTTGAAAATTTGCTAGTACCTGCACAGGGGAAAAAGTGTGTCACAAACACATAGGGCCTATGCTGAGAAAGACGTGCAGCGGTGCAGCTGTATACTTCCTAAACGTGTATGTCCGAAATGTAGACGTGATTCCCTGCTTGCTCGGTTTTTAGACGTGCAAGCCGCGTGACAGAATTACGTGGTTATACGGTCTAGTCATTAAAACAATGTAACTCACAAATAGTGGGTGCTCCGCTTACATGTACGTAATATGTGTATCTTGTTGTACAAGACCAACAGGCGTTTGTAAAGGTTCTGGAAAACGTGTCCACCTGACAACAGTACAGGTGTTCCGCGTTGCAACAAGGAAACAAGAGTACAGTAATCCCCTCTCCCTCCGCCGCTCATTGCGTCGGAAAAATGGGCAACCAGGCAGGTGAACCTTTTCGTGGATGAGACTTGCCTGCTCTGAAGGATGGTGCTTGAGGAAGGAAAGGGAGGATATGCCCTGGCTCCCAACTGAACACAGGGACAGGCCAACCCTAGCTGCATCCACTCAGGGGCTGGAAAGAAAAAGAATCAGGAACCACCCTGGTGCAGTAAGTAGGGCAAAGCAAGGAAAAGGGAGGAGATAGGGGAAAAAACAACAGTGCAAAGAGGCCAGGAAGACAGCTGCAAAGTGGAAAGGGTGCAAAAGGGAGCAGGAGGCAAAGACCCACCACACAAACCAAATGACAGTAAACACCCAAAAACAGGGCCCACACGGGAAAAAAGGCAAACAGAAAACACAATGCAAGAGGAAAACAAGGTGGGAAAAATCCAGAATGGACTAAGGGGAAAGGCCACATGATGGAAAGGAAACCTGAAAACACAGTGAAGAAAAAAAAAAAAACCTATATGTGTTAAGAGTACAGCAACATGGCCCAATACCTGTCGGCCAAAACACAGCACAGTGGAAACATTAGAGACATGGGGGCTAGTAAAGACAAAAACATGACTGACCTAGGCCGCCCCTCACTACCAACCACCACACCAGTTCCCCTGAGAAACCCTGTATACCCCCAATGCCCCATTGAAGACTGAATACTGTTTCCCAAGCAGCACCACCTCCAATGAGAAAACACTGCCCCATGCAGCCCACCACTGAGTCCACAAAGAACAGCTCTGCGTATGACACCCTAAGTATGATCCCTACCACCCCCACTACCATGGACCCTGTGCAAGCACAGCATGCCACAAGCCCAAAAAAGGTCTATATCTCCAGAATGTACAGCATATTGAATGACTGCAAGAACTCACATCAGGTAAACTAAGTGGATATTGGAAAGAAGAAAGGCGACAAAGAGTACAGATAGAATGGAGGTCTCACTCTGAGGAGAAGGATGTTGCCAATGGTGTGCCTCAGGGATCTGTCCTTGGTCCGATTCTTTTTAAAACAATCTTTGTTAGTGATATAGTGGAAGGGCTTGTCCGGGTAAGGTTTGCCCTCTTTGCGGACTGATACCAAAATCTGCAATAGAGTAGACACCCAGGAACGGTGTAGATAACATGAGGAGGGATCTAGCTAAGCTTGAAGAATAGTTCCTAGGAATTTGGCAGGTGGAATTTAATGTTAAAAAAATGTAAGGTTCATGTCATTTGGGCTGCAGCAATCCAATGGGGAGCAATATAGTATAGGGGGTGGGGGGGGGGTGAAGTACTTTAGTTCCACTAAAGAAAGAGCGGGACCTAGGCATGGTTTGTATGATGATCTTAAAGTAGCTAAACAGGTAGAAAAGGCGACAGCAAAAGCTGAAGGATGCTTGGGTGCATACGAAGAGGAATGGCTAGCAGAAAAAAGGAGGTGATAGTGCCTATGTATAAGTCTTTGGTGCGACCTCATTTGGGAGTATGTGTGCAATTGTGGAGACTGCACCTTCAAAAGGATATAAAACAGGATGGAGTCAGTACAGACGGAGGCTACTAAAATGGTTAGTGGTCTTCAATATAAAGCATATGAGGACAGACTTAAGGATCTTAATATGTACACCTTAGAGGAAAGGCGGGATAGAGGTTATATGATTGAGATGTTTAAATACCTCCATGGCATAAATGCACAGGGGGAGAGCCTCTTTTGATTGAAAGCAAGTTCTGCTACGAGGGGACATGGGTTGAGGGTGAAAGGGGATAGACTCAGGAGTGATATGCGGAAATATTCTTTACGGAAAGTGTGGTGGATCCATGGAATAGTCTCCCAGTGGAGGTGGTAGAGATGAGGGACAGTATCTGAATTCAAAAAAGCATGGGACAAACACAGAGGATCCTAAAGGAAAAAAGGGGACTGTTGTAGTTGTCGATATGGAAGGACAGACTAGATAGGACATGTGGTCTTTTTCTGACATCATTTTTCTATGTTTCTATGAGAAAAGAGCCTCAGAATCCAAGGAGGTGGGGGCAATGGTTAAAAGTTAGCTGCATATCAGGCTCAATCTTCCTCAAATCAACAGCACTAAAATACACCTACCGATCACCTGTTTGATATAATTCCATTTTATTAAAACAGTGATTCCACATCAACATATCAGCTAGTACCTGCCCCCTGCAAAACCTCAGAGTGTAACATGTGTGAGCAAACCAAATAAAGGAACATCTAATCTTCCCAAGCCACTGCCTTCTACAGGCCCCCAAGCACTGCTGAAGATTCTTGCTGCTGAAAATCCTGCCGCTGATACTCCAGCAGCAGGAGTATCAGCCTGACTGCGAGTCTGTAGATCAGGGGTGACCTCCAGGCCCTCACACCAGCCATTGAGCGGCTCACGGAGGCACTTCTGACCCCACGTCGGTCATTGCAATGAGGCCCCATGGGATGTCTGTCTGTAGTAGGGTAGTGGGGACATTTACACATGTAAATAGCTAAAAGACTGTTACTTTGAAACACTGTGTCCATGTGTATATCCACATAGGGGTCAGTCTGAGGCCTGAATGGTGGGAATGGGGGTCCCGTGTGGACATCCACCTCTGCCGACCCTGATGAAACCTCTCGTTATATACATGGTGGCCGTACCGAGAGGCTAGCCAGGGGTGGGAAAGGGTTGGGTTGGTGGTGGAGAAAGGGGGGGCAGTGGATGGTCTGTGGCCTTGGACATACAGGGCTGATATGGATGTTGACCCAGGTCACCTGGAACTGGAGGGGCATGTAGTAGCAGGGGTGGGTGGGGGTATGGTGTGGCGTGGGTGGTAACTGTCTACAGTGGCCTGCATGGCTCACAGCATGGTGGGCCAAGATGTGTACACATGCAGGCCCAGTCAATGCCACGAATAGTGGAGATAGATGGCCCATTGGGATGTCCCATCCCCATTATCCGCACCCCCTCCCGATCCAGTCTAACATCCACACACCTTGTATGGGGAAGGTAGATGGGGGAGGCAGAGGGGTGGATGGGGGCAACGTCAAGGTGGGTCATGGGTGCTTGCTGACCCCAGATGCACAGGGCCGATTCCAATGCTGGCCCTGTATATCCGGAGTCAACAGCAAAGATGGGGAACGTCTGCCACCTCTGAGGTGGAATAAGTTCCCTGATGCGGCAATAGACCACAGGCCTGGGGCTGAAAAGCGGTGGGTGGGGGCAGGGAGCCTCCCTCCACAGCCTGACCCCAGCCTAGGGAGTCAGGAGCAGGAGTCAGCTGTGGGGGAAGTGGTACAGGCGCTGGTGGTTGGGGATGGTGGCCACACTATGGAGCCGCAATGTCATGGCAACTTGACGTTATGGCACCACAGCTCCATTGTACAGGCCAGACCAATTTAGATGGGGAAGGCCTGTAACATGCTGGCTCGGGCCACTTTGTGGTTGTGGTCCTGGCCTGCACGTACAGGCCTGTTTGCGAGTCTGGTCCAGTGGGGCCAGGCGTGCCCCACGGGATCAGTATTGCGGCTCCCTCTGTGTGTCCAGTTCTGACTGGGGCACACAGAGGGCTGGGACGGCCAGAATGGAATTGTGCTGATGAGGCATGCCTGCAGCTGCCCAGCCCTGCCACCTACCCCCAGTCTCAGTGGCACAGGCAGCCTACATCAAAACAAAGTGAATCTCTATGAGGGACCTCATCTGGGGCAGCGGCCCCAGCACACATACCATTGCAGTCACATCACAGACCCTTTGTTCCTACCATGTCAGTGGCAGTGTTTCTATAGAGGGCTAGATATATTGCACAACATCAGTCCCATACTGAATAAGGCACCTGTCATGTCACTAAGGATGGGCCTTCTGCTGTCACTGGTTTTGGGGACTTTTTCATACAACCTTTCTGGAGCCTCTTAATAGTAAATGTCTGGACAGGATTCTCAGATCCCTTATGCCACATGGGCCTAATGTTTACTGCTGGCCCCAGGGCTGGCCCTACCATTGAGAGACTGTGTTCTTTGCATATGGCCCTGCTGTTCAGTCTGCACAATTCAACCCCTGACATGACCCTGCTTCCCCCTGCCTTCAGCCTGACTCTTAGTTTGTCTCTGAGCATGCCTACCATCCTGTCCTCTCCCTCAGCTCCTCTTGACAGGCCCCAGGAATCGACAACATGACAACTGCTTTCATCCTCATCCTCCTAGATATACCTTCCCCATTTTACTCTGTAAACCACAACATCCTAATCAACCACCTAAAACACCATGGCATCAGTGGTAGTACTCTACAATGGTTTTCAAGACTACCTGTCCAACCACACCCAACAGGTTTGCGTTGAAACCAACCTATCTAACTCTTTCACTCAACCTCAGATTGTCCCCCAGGGATCTGCATTATCTGCACTTCTGTTTGATACATATCTATAACCTATCTGCAATATCAGCTGATCACACAACTTAGACTACAAAATGTATGCAGACGATATAATTGCTATTCACCACCTTTGACACCAGAGATCTAACTACACAAGGATTATCAGCTGTTACCCTGACGTCTCTGAATGGCTCAACTCAGTTAACTTCACAGTTAACTTGAAGAAAACAGAAGCACTCATTAGAACTAGCAATGAAACATTAAACCCCCTAGTTCACTACACATAAACAATGCCTCGCTTGAAATACAAAAAGACATACAATACCTTGGGATATACCTTGATCAAAAACTGGAACTACACCAAACACATTCACATGTCTACCCGCACAGTTTACAATGAAACCGAATGATTCAGCATCTGAGACCAATGCTCTCCCCCACGGACATCTGTTCTGTAGCCCAGGCACTCATAAGCCCCCATTTTGACTACAGTAACAGCATACTCCATGGTCTCCCAAAGAATACCCTAAAGCCCCTACAACATGCTTTAAACACAGTTGCACGCACAGTTATGAAAGATGAGTACATAAAGAAAATAGATGTTATGCCTTGAGCTGCACAGCAGGGTCATTTTGATGGCCCTATGGATGAGAACTATGTAATTATTTGCGATCAGATGTTTAGGTAACACTAATGAAACAGAGTAACAGCCAGTACTTCTGAGTTTTGTATATTTAGCAATAGCTGATTCATAGCCGTCCAAATAAAGACATTGGTGTGTAATATCATGATGTCATTTGCTTAGGTCCAAGACTAGGTGAACATGGGCATAGAAAAAGTATGTGGAACCGTCCAGCATTAGACATCTCCCTGCGGAAGGTGAACGTACATGTGTTTTGGACGTATAAACATGTTCAGTATTCTGATAAGTTAGACGTATGTGCCGTTGTACATCTAACTACATGTAACTCTGGCGTGGACACACCCCTGGAAAAGCAACACTATTGAATGTTCTGACATGTGCATATGGCTCCAAAGGCGTCTTCAGACTTATTTTGAACCACCTTCACAGTAAGCGGGACAGAGAGGGAGACGCTCTCACCCCACTATTGAGAAATACCTATTGTTGGGAAATAATACTAGTTTAGAGATCGACCTCCCAAATCTATATCATTCCCCCAAGAAAGTTGGTAAAACAGTGTATTGTCCTTTGATAAAGTTGGGTGCTTAGTTTTTTAATGGGAAGATGTTTTAGATGGAGAGGTTACTGGTTTGCATTTAGGTTTTGGAAAATGTCATGTGCATAAATTTTATCTGCATGACTTAGACATTTTTACACACCAGTCAGATCTGTTGTCTTTGAAAATGCCCTCTGTTCCTGACTACCATTGGACCCTATTGCTTCCACATGATTCAGTTTGTTTCCCTTTGGTCAAAGGTCCATTCGGCCTATTATAATTTCTAGATGTAGCCATTTACAGTACAGAGTAGCATCCCTGAAAAATAGCAATATGGTATATTGCTTACCCCAGGCTACGTAGTTCTTTTCCCCATGTCTATGTTATGGACTTTTCCTTGAGGAACCTGTCCAGATCATTTTATGACACAGCTATACTTTACTTAAACATAGATGTTCTTCTGTGTTGATACAATACAGTGCTACTTTAGCCGACATAAGCTGTTATTTCACGTTTTAGCAGGTTTAACCTAGACGCCTAGGATGTACGTACACGTTTTTGTCGGAATATGGTTCAGACGTTAAGCAGCTTGACACGCCCATGCTCCTCCCCTCCAGACCCATGTCCAGATTACTTGTCTTTCTCGTCTGTACATGTAAAATGTTTTGTTGTCGGAATTACGTTTAGACATTTCCATGCCAAAAATGTCCAACATATACGTGTAAAACGGCTTATTCGTGGTTCAGAATGACCCCCATACGTTTGACACCTGCTCTCATTGATAGAACTAACCCCCTTAACTTTAGCAGTGGCCTTTTTCCAGCAGCAAAAGAGAGTTTTATAACATTATGCTAGGGGCTACACACATATAAAGTAGATGCATAGAATGTTCATACAGTCAAACCTCGGTTTTCGTATGCCCTAGTTTTCGTATGATTCGGTTTTCGTTGACTTTTTTTGTCGAGATTTTGTCCCAGTTTTTGTACATTGTCTTGGTTTTCGTACAGTTGAAAATGGAGCACCATCTTGTGGCCAGAAGTGGGATTTTCTTTATTTTGATTCTCTTGCTGATTGACTGTCTTCCATATGCCAACAAGAGTCTTAAATAAAGGTAAAAGTGATGTTAAATGTTCATTTATCCATTTCATTAGTCATTGTATTTATTTCTCATTGTTTTCTGTATGTAAAAAATATAGTTATTATCTATAAAATGTATTTTTTGTTAATATTTTCGGGTGTCTGGAACAGATTAATTGGATTTACATTATTTCTTATGGGAAATATTGCTTCAGTTTTCATACATTCGGTTTTAGTCAGACTTTTTCGAATGGATTAATCACGAAAACCGAGGTTCTACTGTATCTACTTTTACTTATCCAAGGGTAGATATAGCAGGGAAGGAATTTGGGAGCAGCATGAGTGGAATTGCAAATCAAAGGTGTCAGTTCCAAGTGACTACTCTCTGAATCGCATTGAGAGGGAGAACATTTTTAATTACCAAGAAATTCAGTTGGAGACCAAGAAAATGTGGCAGAAAGATAGCGAGTTATTTCCCATAGTGTTGGGTGCCACAGGGCTAATTAAGAGGAATTTCCAGGCACACCTTGATAAATTACCTATACTTGTAACATCTTCAGAACTCCAGAAGGAGGCTATCTTTGGCACAATGCAAGTACTACGTCGAGCATTAGCAGTAAATTTGAGTGAGATCATACTCCACATACCCTGTCTTAGAAATGAGGTTCATGACTGTCATGATATGCGCAAAACTCACCCATTTGGAGAAACTGCCCTGAAGCACACCTGTATTTTAAGAAATACGTATGAACATGTGCCCTTGCTCCTGAGCAGGGGTAAATGTACACAGGATATATTTTACCAGCTATTTTTGCAGGTTTTGTGAGGCTTCTTTATAAAATATCCCTGAAAAGACCTCTACTTGGACTTCCTACCTAGGTGACTTTTTATAAAATTATCTTTCAGGTGACCTATGGACTGTAGTGTAGCTGATTAAGCCTAATCAAATCCGTAAAAGATTCACACAGTGATACTGTTCACCTGGAAAAGATACCCTTTTCCTCCTCCTTTTTAAATGTCTTCCTCCACCCCATGCCTCTCTAGAGACATGTGAGAAGAGGGGTGTAGGGAACTTTGCCATATCGTCATGGGAACAATTTAACATGCCTACAGCCTAGAAAAAAATATTTCCACTCTGATCAGCTTTCGGAAAATCACGTCAGCAGACAGGGGCACCAGAGCTGGGCTCACATAGTCTTCCCAGAGTTTCCCTGCAGTGAATGGAAATTTCTGAAATGGCCCTCATTAATCCATAGATATACCTACACACACACAAATGCAGAGCAGGGCAGGTCACATGATGCAGAGTGGGAGGTGGGTGGGCGACCTTCACTAGAAGGGTTAGTCATAGTTTCACTAAGATGATTACCTTGTGGGAAAAGAGCTTAACAGATCTCGTGCTGCTCAAGGATTTAACCTGAATAGCTGCTTCCTGAAAGGTTTAATTCCAAGCACAGGTTGTAAAAAACCTTTGACTTTGAATAGCCGTGCTTAGGCTGTACATGCCCGCTCCTGAATGCTGGAATAGTAAAGATTACAAACTAATTTTTATGCCACTCACAGTTGTTTTGAAGAACTTAATTTTCATCTGGGAAACAAAGGGAACAAAACAGAGTTGCCAAGTTACCTGGTTCAAGGAGTGATATTTTAAGCCAGTGTTGGATTTCTGACAATCTCATTCTGATGCATTATGGGACCTGCAGCACTGATTCTACTGGGTAAAATTAGGGACTACATATGCCATACTGCATTGCAAGACAAATTTAAAACCAGAATTGGCCAAAAATCTCACTCCTGGAACTCGGTAACTTGGAAATTCTGACAAAATCATTTGGAAGAAAAAGGAATTTCATTGCTGGAAAACAGTAGGCCCAACTGGCAGAATAATTTTTCCTACAGGCACAAAGGGTTGTAGCGGCAGAGCGCAAACAATCCAATAATACCAGGAGTCTGTTCAGAAGGTCCAAATCATTTATTTGTGCACAAGACTCAAGCAGAATCACATTCAAAATGGCTGAGCAATGGCTGTTAGTAAAACAACAACTTTTATACTGTTCTTTTCCATTCTAGATATAGGCAAACTTCTCATTGGTCCCAGTAACCCCTTCTACCCCATCTATTGGTCCCGGTACCATTACGTAGCTATCCAATGAGGACCTGGGTCTGGGCTCAGCACCTGTTTCCCCCCCTTACAATCCTCATTACAATGGTCAGTTCTTAGACTCTTGATACAATTCTCCTCCAAGGTCACTTTGCTGACTAGAACACGTGGGGAAAGCAGGGCACTGTAACCCTTCTCTCAGCAGAATTAATTAGTTCACAGAAGCTTCACACATCTTATTGTAGCAGCAGAGCACATACAAACCAATAATACCAGGAGTCTGTTCAAAAGGTCCAAATCATTTATTTGTGCACAAGACTCAAGCAGAATCACATTCAAAATGGCTGAGCAATGGTTTCTAGCAAAACAACAACTTTTATACCGTTCTTTTCCATTCTAGACATAGGCAAACTTCTCATTGGTCCCGGTAACCCCTTTCACCCCATCTATTGGTCCCGGTACCAATACGTAGCTCCAATGAGGACCTTGGTCTGGGCTCAGCACCTGCTTACCCCCCTTACAGTCCTCATTACAATGATCATTTCTTAGGCTCTTGATACAATTCTCCTCCAAGGTCACTTAGCTAACTAGAACATGTGGGAAAGCAGGGCACTGTAACTTTTCTGTCAGCAGAGTTAATTAATTCCATAGAAGCTTCACTCTCTTATCAATACCAATTAAACTTGTTTTTCTATATTCTCTACGTTTCGATTCTGCTTAGCTGTACTTAATTGTGCTCTGTTAAGTTTCGATTCTATGGTAGCAGCATTTAGGGGAATGTGTAATTCCTTTGGGCCTCTCCACAGGCTTCATTTACAGGTCAAGCTGTTTAGGCCTCCCTGCTCATTTCAGACACCATGGATCACAGGCCTTCGCCTACCACATTCCCCCCTTTGATTAATCTCACCCGAATGTTAATAAGGTGTGAGATATAAATCACTAAATTACACTGGAGTTGGGTTTTTACCAATGGTTCCAGGAGTAGGGTGCCATAAGGCCAAAATCTTAGTGGCAGTTTTACGTTCTACAGTATTTTCAATAACACTATTGATAGAGCGCATACAACATGTGATTATACATGGTAAGAGTAGAAACAATGCTAGAAAAAGCAATATCAGCATAGCGAAAGTAGTAAGTCCTCCCAAACCAGAGAAGATAGATTTGAACCAATTGGGCATCTGAAGACCATGCCAAGTCTGCAATGGCACATAAGCTTGCTTACGCATGTTTTCAGCAATGTTCTCAACTACCTGACCTTTATCATCTATCTTCAAGCAACAATTTGTGAGATTTAGCTTACCACAGACTCCTCCCTCAGCAGCTAATAAGTAATCTAATGCCAAACGATTTTGATATATTGCAGTACACATTTGTGTGCTCTGTCTAGCTAAAAGTGTGAGCGCTTGGCTAGTTTCATTAGTGATGATTTCAACTACTGCTTGCAAGCGTATAATTCTATTCAACATGTAAATCGGGGTACGATATCCTCACATGCCATCTTGCTCCCAAGTGGCAGGTCCATAATAGGCAATGATTCGCTCGGGTGGCCAATCATCCCCATCCCATTTCTGCCACTTGCCTATCTGTAAAGCTGCTCTCTTCTGTCTCTTTGAGTAGACTGGGTAACCTAATTGTTCTCCATGTTCTGTGGGCAATAGAAAGAAAGAGGGTCGGATAGTCCCTAAGACACATGCCCCTCCCCAATGAATAGGGAGTCGAGCATATGCTCGGGTTCCACAAATCCAATACAGCCCAGGTGGGGCTTGCCAGGCATGGGGCTGGGCAAGATTAGTCCATAAATCGGCAAGCTCAGGGAATTGTGCTAATGGGTTGGCAGGTTCAGGTTCATTAACTCCTGACCACCAGGAACGTCTGTTTCGTGGTGACATTATAAAATTTTTGGCTGAGACAGACAAGCTGTCCTACTTTCAAATTGAACTGTGGTCCAGTTCGGGCATAACACAGACGTCCAACTATTGGGTGTGCCAATACCCATTCACTTGTGGTCTTATGCAATTCAGTGTGGTTATAGGTTACTGAGTAATTCAATTCTTGGGCCTCCCAGGGCCACTGATCTCCCATTCTAGTTCCACCACAAAAGTAACAATCTGAAATATGAAGGCTGGAGACCACTGCTCCAGCTAACTCTAAGAACAGGTTCTGAGAAGGGTGAGGGATATCAAACTTGTTTACATGCATAGTCTCATAAAAAGTGTTATGTATATGGTACTTAGATGATCGATGGGCTTGGGTATTTAGTTTAATGTACACAATAGTCCCTGGATCTGATCCAGAACCTGCAATACGTAGGCCAAACTTATATCCTTGTTTCCATGCGCTAGGATTGCGTATGAATAACTCTAGTGGGTTACAAGCACCTTTCTTACAATTTTCTAAATTCTTCACATATGGCATAGTTAAGGCAGCCATTCGGTTGTCTCTGGTATTTTCTATCATACCAGTTTTCCATGTGGCATAGAAAACACATTCCCACTTTGGGCAATAATAATCCTTAATCGGGGCTGTACTATATTCATTGGCCAAAGTTTGTTTACCTGTACATGCCCCCCATCCAGTGGTTCCTTCTGGACACATATATTTATCATTATGAGCATAGGTTTTCTCCCAATTGGCACATTTAGAGCGACTATCTCTATTTATGGCATCACAAGCATCAAAATACAAAATAGCATACTTTGTAGGATCAGTAAGTGGGGGTGTAGCATTAAGTAAAGCTCCATCTGCATCATTCCATCTTATTTCTAGGGTATAATAAGATGGGTTCTGATGTGGGTTAAAACAAACTTTAGTAGTTCCTTTAGTACAAACATTCAGTTCAGTGGTGTTATAAATACACCGGCTTACCGTACCAGTACAGGCATAGTAAGAATGATAAAGCAAAGTCTGAGTTACTTTCATTCCAGTCCGAGTGGAAGTAATGCAGGAGTACATGGGGGTAAAGCACAAGTAAGTTCAAGGCTCCCCAGGCAGGCAATCAAAGCAAAATAGAAACAAAGATGCATGTTGATTGTAGTTCTTCTGAATCCTCGCTGGAAAATCTTGACCTCGACGTCCTCTTCTTCTTGGCACAATGCTGACCCGTTTGCTAATGAAGCAATTCAACGGGGTGTCGATGTTGATTGAAGATCCTCAAATGTCCCGCTGTGATGCCAACTTACCAACTGTAGTTGGCTCGATGAAAGTTTATAGAAGCACAGTTATCCGATGAAGAAAAACTAATGTCTTTGCTGTATTAGAAACAGCAATCCTCTTCGAAAGACTTGTCTACTGTAGGAAAAGGAGTTCTAGGTCGCTGGTTGCCGCCTCAGGGTGAGTCGCAAAGGGATATCAGGATGTGGCTCTGCGGGCCACTGGTCCGGATCTGGCACTGCTGCTGGCTTGACTCTGCTGTGATGGATCCAGGATTCAATCTCTGCTACCTTTACTGCAGTTGGGGTAGACAGGATGACGGTGTATGGTCCCTTCCAATGAGGTTCCAGCGGTTGTCTTCTTCCAATCTTTGATCCACACCGAGGTACCCGGCTTGTAGGGATGCAGGGGTTCCGTCAAATTGATAGGCAACTGGTCCTGTATCCACGTGTGAAGAGTCTGCAGAACAGAACTAAGAGCTAGAAGTTCTTGTCTGGTTATTTCTGAACCAATCTGTGGCAAACTACCTTTAATACCCTGCACTATTGGTGGAGGTTTGCCATACACAACTTCAAAAGGGGAAAATCCTGATGATTTCACAGGAGATGAGCGTATTCTAAGTAATGCTATTGGGAGAACCTGGGGCCACTTTAGGTGGGTCTCCTGACATAGCTTGGACATCTGAGATTTCAAAGTTCTATTCATCTGCTCAACTTTCCCTGAACTTTGGGGTCTGTATGCAGTGTGTAACTTCCATTGTATCTGTAAGGCACTTGCTAACTGTTGGGTAATTTGAGATACAAAGGAGGGTCCATTGTCTGACCCTATTACTTCTGTAATTCCAAATCTGGGGATAATTTCTTTTAACAAAACTTTAGTAACTTCTCGGGCTTTTTCAGTCCTGGTGGGGAAGGCTTCCACCCACCCAGAGAAGGTACAGACTAATACCAACAAGTAACGGTATCCATTGGCCTTTGGCATTTCAGTAAAGTCTATTTGCAGGTGGTGCATGGGGGTAACACCCCCTGACTGAACTCGGGGTGGTGGCGTGGGACCCTGCTTGGCATTGTTCTTGGCACAAATTAGACACTGACGGGCTGTTGAAGCTGACAGGGCTCCCAATAGAACGATACAAAAATGTGGTTTAAGTGCTTTCTCCAACGATACAAAAATGTGGTTTAAGTGCTCGTCCCATAATGTGTGGCTTGATGAAAGGCCTTGACAAAGGCTGGTCCCAATAATTCAGGGATCACTATTCGTCCTGGGGGTTGACTGCCCTCGGGTGGGGGCAGCTCAATCCATCCATCTTTCAGTACTCCCTCTTCTTTATTACAGTAGTAATCCAATTCTTTGGTGGTATATCATGGTGTCCATAAATTAAGGGATACTGGAAACAATGCTGCTTGTATTGGCGTCGCTTGTGGTGAAATTTGGCCTGTCATGGCTGCTTTACGTGCTGAGGCATCAGCAAATCTGTTTCCTTGGGCAACGTCTCCTTTTCCCGCTTGATGTCCTCGACAGTGCATGACAGCAACACGGGTAGGGGCCCATACTGCATCCAATAGCATCAATATTTCTGGGCCGTATTTGACTGATTTGCCTCCTGAGGTGATGAGCCCCCGTTCTTTTTAGAGAGCTCCATGTGCGTGCAAAGTGGTGAAGGCATATTTTGAATCGGTGTATACATTCAACAGAAGTCCTGCACCCAATACTAGTGCTCTGGTGAGTGCTATCAATTCTGCTTTCTGGGCTGATGTGCCTGATGCAAGAGCTGATGATTCAACAACTTTCTCCCGGGTGACTACTGCATACCCGGCACAGCGTCGTCCATTGATGATGAGGCTGCTTCCATCCACAAAATAGGTCTGATCAGGGTTCTCTAGGGGCACATCTGTCAGATCGGGTCGACTTGAGAACACAGTATCCATGACTTCTATGCAGTCATGCTCTGGAGGATCTTCACTGATTGGTATCAATGTGGCTGGGTTCAAGGCATGGCTCACTTCTAGTTGTATTTGTGGATTCTCACATAGCATGCTCTGGTATTTTAGCATTCGGGAATTGGTGAGCCAATGATTTGCTTTTTCTTCCATAAGGGCAAGTACCGCATGTGGTACTGTGACGCGCAGGTTCTGTCCTAAGGTGAGTTTATCTGCTTCACTCACTAATAATGCCGTAGCTGCCACTGCTCTCAAACATGGTGGCCATCCTTTGGCCACAGTGTCCAATTGTTTCGATAGGTATGCCACGGGTCGTTCCCAATATCCCAATTTCTGGGTCAACATGCCTAGAGCATTCCCTTGCATCTCATGCACAAATAGGTGGAAGGGCTTGTGAACGTCTGGTAATCCAAGTGCTGGTGATGACATTAATTCTTCCTTCAGGGTCTTGAAAGCTGCATCTTGCTCAGGTCCCCACTCTAGTGTCGACTTTTCTTCTCCTTTAGTGGCTTCATACAGTGGTTTAGCAATCTGAGCAAAGTTGGGTATCCATATCCGACAGTACCCTGCTGCTCCCAGAAAGGCTCTGACTTGCTTCCTGGTAGTTGGGGTCGGGATACTGCACACGGCTTCTTTTCTCTCTCGTCCCAATTGTCGGCTTCCTTTAGTCAGGCGAAAGCCCAAGTATTTTACTACTTTTTGGCATAGCTGCGCTTTTGCTCTGGAAACTTTGTATCCAGCTTCATCCAATAGTTGCAAGAGGTCAGTAGTGGCTTGTATACATTCACTTTCAGATGTAGCAGCTACCAGTAGATCATCCACATATTGGAGGAGTACTCTTTTCTCAGGGGCCACAAGGTAACTGGAGAGATCTTGGTTTAGCGCGGCACTGAAAATGGTGGGTGAATTCTTGAATCCTTGAGGCAATCGTGTCCAAGTGAGCTGGCCCCGTCCTCCTGAGACAGGGTCCTCCCATTCAAAGGCAAACAGTAATTGACTAATTGGGGCTAATCTTATGCAAAAGAACGCATCTTTCAAATCCAAGACAGTAAAGTGGGTAGCTTCAGCAGGGATCAGTCCTAGAAGTGTGTAGGGATTTGGTACAACTGGATATATGGTTTCAACTGCTTCATTCACTCTCCTTAGGTCTTGCACTGGGCGGTAGTCACCTGTCCCAGGCTTCTTTACTGGCAAGAGAGGAGTGTTCCATGGTGACTGACATACTTTGAGTAGGCCATACTCCAGTAATCTTAACAAATGGCGATGGATGCCTTCAATTGCTGCTCTTGGAAGGGGGTATTGCTTGACATGTACTGGTTCTGCAGTAGGCTTGAGATTCACAATTACTGGAGCTATATGTTTGGCCAGGCCCGGTGGATTGCCCTCTGCCCATACTCCAGGAGGGGCGTCAATGCTTTTCAGATTAGGTTCAAAATAGGTATCAACGACTGGCTCGGTACTATAATATCTCCATTCTTCTTCTTGGGGAACAGTAAGCACCATTAGTCCAGAGGGTTTTGGATTTACTGTCATTTGCATTTCTCCTTTCTCAGTAAAGGATATTTGGGCCTGCAGCTTGGCTAGATTATCTCGTCCCAGTAGTGGCACTGGGCACTCGGGCATGTAAAGGAATTGGTGCGTTATTTGCTGTCCCCCCAAATTACATATACGGTTCTGAAAAAAAGACTTAGGGGCATGTTTACTAAAAACCGCTAATTTGCGCGCCGCAAAATAGCGCACTAAAAGCGGTACTTAAGAGCGCTTAAACGCCCCGCAATCTTGCGTGTCACCCCCGCAGAGGTGCGCGGCACACTAACGGGCCCCTTACAAGTGCGGGCCCGCAAATTTCCGATAGAGGCGTGGAACGTCTAACGGAGGGCGGAGGAAGGCTCTGGAGGGGCGGAGGGACGGGGTCAATGGGTGGAGAGTGGGAGGGGAGAGGCTCCCCGCACATTATCGGGCCCGAATTTACAATGGAAAAATAGCGCGAGTGAAACACTCGCGGTAGAGGGCATTTAAAGGGAAGAGAAACCATTTCCGTCAGCAATGTACAGCAAAACGGGGGAAACCTGCAAAACGTTAGCAGTGTGAGACCCGTGCACAGCACAAAAATGCAATTAGAAGTATAAAATGACCACAGGAAAAAATGACTAATAGTAGCTCAGCTCGGGAACAGGTCCAGTAATGGGCCAAATGAAAAACCACACGCAGGAAAGTCACAAAAAAAAATGCAGCGTGGAAATGTGTATGGAGCGGAGACACCTCTAAAAAGCATTTCCCCCTTATGGAGCTTTCCTGGGAGTGTCCCCCATGTTTGGCCATCAATATCACTGTTGCCCATCTTGGTCATATATTATCCCCCTTTTCCATGGTCATGTCTGGGGTTTATTTTCACGTCTGTCACCAGACAGGGTGAAGCAGCCCACAGTAAAAATGTGCAGAGCAGGGTTTGGGACCCCATCCTGCCAGGTTTACCATCTCCAGGTACTGCACAATTTCTGTGGCAACAGTGTGGTGCAGTGGACAGAGCCATGAATGCAAAGCCCAAAGGGACACAGGTTCAAATCCCATCTGGGGCTCATGCCAGCCCAGTCAGAATATTTTACCCACCACCAAGCAGAGATAGTAAAGACACCCCTTTATTACAGAGAACATAAGCATGTAGCAAACACCTATATTTTACTCTGCACCGCACACACACCAGAACAATGGGCATCACCCACAGCCGATTCACCCAAATGCAGCCCTGGAGTATCTCAACTCAATCTTGCCATATGCCTTTGCCAAGATAAGGACATGCCAGCATGGTGGCGAAACAATACAGATGGTGGAGGGGGAAGTGCCTGCTAGCCACAGAAGACAGTGGTCAAGCCATGTGCAGGCTGGTCCCGTCCACTGCAACAGACAGGCCCTGATGGATGTACAGTCATGGACCTCCCAGGGAATACAACCAATCCGTGGCAACATGGTGGTGCAGTGCACACAGACAGTGTATGCAAGAGCAGAAGGTCACAGGTGCAAAGCTCAGCTGGTGCCCCTGTCAACCCAGTCCACATATTTCATCCTCCATCAGACACAGATAGTGAGGACACCCCTTTATTACAGAGAACATAAGCGTGTCCCCAAACCCCATAATTTACCCCACCCCATCCCCCATTTACACACCACAGTTATAATTGACACACACCCCAGTACACACCCCATTTATAATATACACATACCCCATTACAATGGTCATATCTGACAGCTGATTTGCACAAATGCAGTCCTGGAATGGCACAACTCCATAAGTTCACATGTTTTAAAAGATAGGGACATGTCAGCATGGTGTCGGACGGGTACAAGTGGTGGTGGGGCCAGTGTTTGCTAGCCACAGCATACAGTTGGCTAGCCATGTGCAGGATGGCACTGTCCACTGCAACAGACAGGCCCTGTTGGATGGACAGTCATGAATGTCCCAGGGAACCCAGCCAATCTGTGGCTACACAGTGGTGCAGTGCACTCAGACAGTGTATGCAAAACCAGAAGGTCACAGGTTCAAAGCTCAGCTGTGGCTATTCCCAATCCTGAACACATATTTTAACCACCATCAAACACAGATAGTGAGGACACCCCTTCATTGCAGAGAACATAAGCGTGTCTCAACACCCCATAATTTACCCTCCCCCCCCCGCCCCATTACAATGGGCATAAGTGACAGCCGAGTCGCCCAAGTGCAGGTCTGGCGTGGCACAACTCTATATGTTCACATGTTTTAAAAGATAGGGACATGTCAGCATGGTGTCGGACGGGTACAAGTGGTGGTGGGGCCAGTGTTTGATAGCCACAGCATGCAGTTGGCTAGCCATGTGCAGGATGGCACTGTACACTGCAACAGACAGGCCCTGTTGGATGGACAGTCATGAATGTCCCAGGGAACTCAGCCAATCTGTGGCTACACAGTGGTGCAGTGCACTCAGACAGTGTATGCAAAACCAGAAGGTCACAGGCTCAAAGCTCAGCTGGGGCTATTCCCAATCCTGAACACATATTTGTCATAGAAATAAACAGGGATACTGAACACAATCCATTAAGGCTGATGGCATAGGATAGGTAAACCTGCCTTTTATTTTACATCCCAGGCACCCACACACCATGAACAAGGGCATCACCCAGAGCAGAGTATCCCAAATGCAGCCATGGAGGGTCACAAATCACTCAGCTCTGCTGATGTATCCAACAAATATGGGTGTGCTGCAAGTCACGTAAACACCACCATGGTATGCAGCTGTATCAGAGCCATAATCATCACGGACAACATGAAAAACCAACCTGTGTCTGCACAACATTGACTGGAGTTGTAAACAACTGCAATAGAACACTGGCCAACAGAGGCAGAAACACATCCACCTGCAGGCCCCACTATCTTAAGACAAATGCAGTGGCAGGATGTTGGGCCTAGTGTGCCCCTCTAAAAACTAGCATGTGCATACATGATCAATCACACAATACAGATGTGGAGATGTCACACACATATTGAAAGCCTGTGATGAGCAGTGACTGATAGAAACGCCTATGCTAAGCACAACCACATCATCCATCTGTAACATACAAACGTCTCTGATGTATGTGCAATGCGTGTCAGGTCATGTCTGCCGCAGAGACTAGCACCCTGGGAAAGATCTCTAAATGTACACCCCAATGTTGCCATGCCTGCACCTCGCCCATTAGTGTTGCGTTGGTCAGGGCTCCCAAATAATATTGCATCAGCTACATGCTGTCCTAGGTGTGGGGAGTGTGTGTCTGTCTATCCAGTGTGTGTTGGCTGTGAACAACCCCCACAGCCCACAATGATAGCACTGTTGGCAGTATTGGCCTGACAATGTGCATAATGAGGAGCAAAGTACTGTGGGTACAGAACAGACAGGGCGGCAGGAGCAGGATGCAGCTACACAGGGCAAATGTGCATGCCAGGACCATGTTGTGCCTTGCCATCACCTCCACAGACATGTTGTCCATAGCATGCTCTGTGTGGAGGTCACTCTCACCTTGAATGATCAGTGACCATGGGATGGCTAGGTCACAACAGAGTAGTTCACCCATGTGATGTGTATGGGTTCTGTGTATATGGTGCCCAATCACTGAATCAACTGCGTGGTGGGTGTGCTCACATCCCAGTTAAGGATGCACAGAGTTTACCTGAGAGCATGCACTTTGGACTGGCTAGTGGCCTGTCTGCATTTTGCATGTGTCTGGCAGCAACACCTTGCAGGGTCATTAGCTGGGCACACACTGTGCCTTTTGCTGGAGAATGTCAGATGGTGATGGGTGAGTAGGGGGTCCCTAGCCCCACTGTTTGTCTGCCTGATCCTGAATTATGGATTTGTCCCAGATTGCACAGAGTGACCTGCAGGTTGTCCTTAACACAGCTAGACTGCGTCTGCTGTTGCTGGCAGCTGCTAGCACCCTAGATGGTATATAGAATGTACATATCATCATTTTGGGGAAACTGTGTTCCACACAGAAGGTTTGGTGGTCAGACACACTCTGCCTATGTGTATGGAAATCTCCATTTCCCACACACACCCTGCACATATAATCATGAAAGGCAGGGCACCCACACAGGATATGCACCCTTTGAGGAGCATTGCAGCCCAGAAGGCTCTGGGAGGCACAGATGCTGCAAGGTGGAGTGTAGGTGTGTCTGATGTGCCAACCTATCAGACATCGGCAGACAAGCTGTCATGATGTATAAGCCAGCTCAGACAGGATAGGTGCTGTGTGTCTCACATCACCCTCAGGGTGAGCACACACCACACACACTGTGATGGTGTGCACCCACTCTGTAGCTGCAACACTGAAGGTTAGTGCCCAACACTAGGCCTAGGTGCTGTGGGGTTGTAAACCCTCCCGTCCGGCCATCATGAGACCGCTGCTGTGCATATGCAGTGCATCATGGGTGTGAGTGGATTGACACCACCCTGTTTACTGCAGCACAAAGTCTGCAGAGGTCATATTGCAGGCAGCCATACCTCTCATCACAGCCACAGAGCTGTAGTCCACTGGTGCCTGCAATACCTCGGAATCGAAAGGTTGGTGGTTCAAATCCGAGGTGTGTTTGTACAAGCAATGTTTTTTGATCCTCACATTGTCCCATATAATCCACCAGTCAGCAGCAGTGCTGGTTACATTGCAGGAAATTAACATACATAGAACAAGCCATTGTAACATTTAAACAATCATTTCCAAGGTTCATGGGGGCTGTCACGCATGGAATGTGTGTAATATCATGTATTACTGGCAACCCCAACACCATGACAGTGCAGTAAGCCAGGTCCACACTATATGGTGGCGTGGGGAGCACCTGATGCTGACAGCACTGTGAGGATCTCCGAACATCCACCACTAGTTCACACTCAGGGACCTGTCAATGGCTGCACTCACCAAACACCCCACTGTGTATGGAATCACGGAACCCCTGGCTCCACATGCAGCAAGGTCAGGTGTGGGCCACAACTAGATTGATAAGAACAGATGCCTGGCTGGCTAAAGAGGCAATCCTGCAGACTGTGTGCTGTGGTTACCAGGGGTGCGGTGATCCATTTTTGAGAATGGTGTACCGCACATGATGTAGGCAGCAGTGTGAGGGTCTTGCCACTAGCATCACCTCTGTAATCCTGAAAGGGGTCTGTGGCAGGTAATAATGTTGCAATGTCAGAAAATATATGCTGGCAAAAGCATAGATGTACATGGAAAGCACCATGGCCAATGGTGTAACAAAGTATGATAATGTGAGCTTACTGAGACTGGCACACTAGAGCCCAACTGGAGGATGTAACCCATGACGCCTGGTTAAGCAGTCCATGTAGCAAACATTGTGCAAGATCACAGCCACCAGGACTGTATGCCGGCACACATACCAAAGGTTATTGTGCAGTGTGCTGACATGCTGACCACATCACCTCATAATGTCCAACATGCAACATAATGTATGTGTGCAATGCTCATATATGAATCTCATAAAGACCCCTACAGCAAACAATACAGCATTGGTGTCTGTACAAGCTGATACACCACAGAACATGGTCCACCAACATACAGAACCCCATATCACCAGTCTGATTGACACCTGGTGCTGATGTTCTGGCTGCACCCATTGCTATCAGTGTCAGAGCACTACCTGCTATGTGACACACATAGCACACCTCATCTGACAATGGCCCAGAAATCAGTGGATATGTGTCCATAGGTTCAGGACCAGAGTGTGTGAACAGGTGTAATACATAATATTTATCGCATATTTAAATGGACAGGAGAGGCACCTCGTAGTTATGTGAGTATGCTGAGCACATGACACATATTGTTATTAAAATTATAAACTATTATTATGAATACTGCGTACCGGTAATAACCGCAACATCTTGCCACACAGCAATACCGATCGCACTTGCGCGCGCCTCGATTATTCGCGCAGCCATGCGCCGTGCACCAGCGCGAACCGCTACGCGCAAATGCGGAAGTTGCGTCGTTAGCGGCCGCGCGTGTACACACCCTGAAACAAAATGGCGTCCCGATTAAGGAAACCGGCGTTCAGCCAACGAGAGCTGTGCCACCTGTCCACCCTGATTGCCAGGAAACAGAAGAGGCTCATCCCAGGGCCCTCCAGGAGCAAAAACATGGCAAAGGTCCAGAGGGCATGGGAGAGGCTGACCAGGCGATTCAATCGTCAGGCAGACCACCAACGTGACGTAAGTGAATGGACACACGGCACAACAAACATATACACAGACAGGGTTGATGACAGATGTCCATGCTGTTGTGTGTTATTAGTCAAGAGAGGTCAAGTGTAGCAGGTGAAACACATTCCATATGCACTGTGTATCACATCTGGGTGGTTGGCCATTTAGCCAGGTGGTGACGGATGTGTCCACAGAGGACATGATGCCCCCCTGGCCTTATGACAGCTGGTGGTGTTGATGTCGCACAGCACACAGCAACACAGCTAGGCCATGCATCTGGCTAAATAGCCACAGGAAACATCTTGTGGTGATGGCGGTATCTGCATCTGCAGGGTAACACATAGGGGCGACCACCATGGGTTGTGCAACGTTGAGCACATGGGCCCTCAGCCACACATGTGCCCTGGGGTGGTGTTAAACTATTCTAAAATATAACCCCCCTATCCCCATGGGTCCAGAGAGACCCACAAAGTGGGATCCAGTCAACCTGGGGATATGGCTGTGTGGCCTAATGTAGTGTTAAGCATCCCCCTACCTCCAGGGGTCCAAGGTGTCCATTCAAAGTGGGCTCTGTGTCCCCCTGGAGATATGGCTGTGTGTACTAATGTAGTGTTAAGCATCCCCGTACCTCCAGGGGTCCAGGGAGTCCATTCAAAGTGGGCTCTGTGTCACCCTGGAGATATGGCTGTGTGTACTAATGTAGTGTTAAGCATCCCCCTACCTCCAGTGGTCCAGGGAGCCCATTCAATGTGGGCTCTTTGTCCCCCTGGAGATATGGCTGTGTGGCCTAATGTAGTGTTAAGCATCCCCCTACCTCCAGGGGTCCAGGGAGTCCATTCAAAGTGGGCTCTGTGTCCCCCTGGAGATATGGCTGTGTGTACTAATGTAGTGTTAAGCATCCCCCTACCTCCAGGGGTCCAGGGAGTCCATTCAAAGTGGGCTCTGTGTCACCCTGGAGATATGGCTGTGTGTACTAATGTAGTGTTAAGCATCCCCCTACCTCCAGGGGTCCAGGGAGTCCATTCAAAGTGGGCTCTGTGTCCCCTGGAGATATGGCTGTGTGTACTAATGTAGTGTTAAGCATCCCCCTACCTCCAGGGGTCCAGGGAGTCCATTCAAAGTGGGCTCTGTGTCCCCTGGAGATATGGCTGTGTGTACTAATGTAGTGTTAAGCATCCCCCTACCTCCAGGGGTCCAGGGAGTCCATTCAAAGTGGGCTCCTTGTCCCCCTGGAGATATGGCTGTGTGTACTAATGTAGTGTTAAGCATCCCCCTACCTCCAGGGGTCCAGGGAGTCCATTCAAAGTGGGCTCTGTGTCACCCTGGAGATATGGCTGTGTGTACTAATGTAGTGTTAAGCATCCCCCTACCTCCAGGGGTCCAGGGAGTCCATTCAAAGTGGGCTCTGTGTCACCCTGGAGATATGGCTGTGTGGCTAATGTAGTGTTAAGCATCCCCCTACCTCCAGGGGTCCAAGGTGTCCATTCAAAGTGGGCTCTGTGTCCCCCTGGAGATATGGCTGTGTGTACTAATGTAGTGTTAAGCATCCCCCTACCTCCAGGGGTCCAGGGAGTCCATTCAAAGTGGGCTCTGTGTCCCCCTGGAGATATGGCTGTGTGTACTAATGTAGTGTTAAGCATCCCCCTACCTCCAGGGGTCCATGGTGTCCATTCAATGTGGGCTCCTTGTCCCCCTGGAGATATGGCTGTGTGTACTAATGTAGTGTTAAGCATCCCCCTACCTCCAGGGGTCCAGGGAGTCCATTCAAAGTGGGCTCTGTGTCCCCCTGGAGATATGGCTGTGTGTACTAATGTAGTGTTAAGCATCCCCCTACCTCCAGGGGTCCAGGGAGTCCATTCAAAGTGGGCTCTGTGTCACCCTGGAGATATGGCTGTGTGTACTAATGTAGTGTTAAGCATCCCCCTACCTCCAGGGGTCCAGGGAGTCCATTCAATGAGGGCTCCGTGTCCCCTGGAGATATGGCTGTGTGTACTAATGTAGTGTTAAGCATCCCCCTACCTCCACGGGCCAAGGTGTCCATTCAAGGTGGGCTCCTTGTCCCCCTGGAGATATGGCTGTGTGGCCTAATGTAGTGTTAAGCATCCCCCTACCTCCAGGGGTCCAGGGAGTCCATTCAAAGTGGGCTCTGTGTCCCCCTGGAGATATGGCTGTGTGTACTAATGTAGTGTTAAGCATCCCCCTACCTCCAGGGGTCCAGGGAGTCCATTCAAAGTGGGCTCTGTGTCCCCCTGGAGATATGGCTGTGTGTACTAATGTAGTGTTAAGCATCCCCCTACCTCCAGGGGTCCAGGGAGTCCATTCAAAGTGGGCTCTGTGTCCCCCTGGAGATATGGCTGTGTGGCCTAATGTAGTGTTAAGCATCCCCCTACCTCCAGGGGTCCAGGGTGTCCATTCAAAGTGGGCTCTGTGTCCCCCTGGAGATATGGCTGTGTGTACTAATGTAGTGTTAAGCATCCCCTACCTCCAGGGGTCCAGGGAGTCCATTCAAAGTGGGCTCTGTGTCCCCTGGAGATATAGCTGTGTGGCCCACCGTAGTGTTAAGCATCCCCCTACCTCCAGGGGTCCAGGGTGTCCATTCAAAGTGGGCTCTGTGTCCCCCTGGAGATATGGCTGTGTGTACTAATGTAGTGTTAAGCATCCCCCTACCTCCAGGGGTCCAGGGAGTCCATTCAAAGTGGGCTCTGTGTCACCCTGGAGATATGGCTGTGTGTACTAATGTAGTGTTAGGCATCCCCCTACCTCCAGGGGTCCAGGGAGTCCATTCAAAGTGGGCTCTGTGTCCCCCTGGAGATATGGCTGTGTGTACTAATGTAGTGTTAAGCATCCCCCTACCTCCAGGAGTCCAGGGAGTCCATTCAAAGTGGGCTCTGTGTCCCCCTGGAGATATGGCTGTGTGGCCTAATGTAGTGTTAAGCATCCCCCTACCTCCAGGGGTCCAGGGTGTCCATTCAAAGTGGGCTCTGTGTCACCCTGGAGATATGGCTGTGTGTACTAATGTAGTGTTAAGCATCCCCCTACCTCCAGGGGTCCAGGGAGTCCATTCAAAGTGGGCTCTGTGTCACCCTTGAAGTAGGTCTGCTATATCTAGCAGTATCGCAAAGAAAATACAGGACACACAGCTCTTGTAGTGGGTCAAACACTGTCGACCATGGCCTGGTAGACATACACGTGTAATGGACCTATCCACTGCCAAGGTGGATAGGGCAACCCACCCAATGTCACATTTGTTTCTCCATCAGCCCATGTGTGCTGGATTATCATGTTGCCAGTGTGTCTGTATTGCATGACATGTGTAGGTAATATGACCACACATGTATCCACAGTACCACCTACAGGGTTATAGGGCTCATCAGGAACATCATCATCACCCTAACAAATGTGGCATGGCACTGCCATGTCTGTCAAGGGTGCCACAGGGAATGGGTCACGTGCGTCAAGGGAGACACGTACAATGCACATAGGTGTCAAAGCACAAATGGCCACACCCACAGTTAGGCATGTATGTGGCACTGGGAACAGATCATCACCTGTGAAAAACAAGAATGGGTTGAACCATTGTGTTCCCTGATGCCCTGTGTAAGCCAGCATGTCATTGCTCCCCACCAGCCAGTAGAGAAGCGTATGGGGGTATCACACAGTTCCTGTGGTCCTCCATGATGCACCCCACAAATGCTGCCTTACAGTTCAGCTGTTGAAGCTAAACCCCCATCTCTGTGTTATTGTAGGTGCAGAACACCTCCATGTCAGAGCCACACCTGTGTGTGTGCCTGCCGAGGTCACACTACCAGTAAAACTGTTGTATGTGAACCCCCATCACTAGTAGCTGTGTTGACATCAACCAAACACAATACCATGGGAAACGTGAGAATGCCCTATCACGACCCACCACTATGAATGCATAGGCACAAAACACACCAAAAACATAGACGACACACCATGTGCCAGAGGACAGGACACAAGAGTGCCAATCACTCGCTGGTCACTGTCAGACATGCCTAGTGTGCTGAATGGCAAGGATACACATGTGCCATGTCACCATGACTGGCCAGTGAGATGGCATCCAGGGGTGCTGGGCTGAACCCGGCAGCCATGCCAAGAGCCCCCCGCCCCCCCCCAACCTGTGTGTGGTGGTAGCCATGTCACCTGTGGAGCACAATGTGTCCTGTGGATTACATCCACACCAACATACTGTGGCATGGTCACAAAGGGGCCACAAACCATACAAAATCGGGATGCACCAGCAGTGGCACTGATGAATGCACTCTGCCCAAACAGCCCTGGTGGTATCATCAGGCCCAAACGGCATGTCAATGACCACAGCAAGGTATGGAGTCAGCACATGCATCTGAGCCCCTAGTGCCGTGCAATGGTGTATGGGCTGTAGCCGTCAAAACTACACAGCCATAGCATTTGTCACTAACACACAGTATGCTGTCCAAAACACACTGTCCTTCAACTATGTCTGGCCCCACAGGGCACCTGACACCACCCTACACCACACTCATCGTGTGATTGCCACCCACAAAGCTCAGGGGCACAGCAGGGGCATATGGGCCAGCAGTGCAGATGTGTAGCGTGTGGGACTCATTTGTAACTGATCACCTCTGGGACTCTGCACCAGTGAATCAGAACCGCACTCAGCAACAACCCACACGGACAATATACGTACAACCCTGTGAGGTGCCTAGTGAATGTGATACCTACGTGTACATTAATGGAAATTGCAAGGGGGTGCGTGCATGTCCCAAGATGGAACACGTTGCGCCCCAGGATCAGACCCCACAGGGGCTTCCATTACCTGTGGCCAGGCTCCACACAGTTTTTGCCACAACTGAGGTAAAGCACAGGACACATGAGTCTGAGAAACAGCAATATCCACAGATGCCAAGGGTGTATGGCACCCTGCCTGGACATACCATATGACACGACACCCTCCTGAATGGGATGAGAGACACCTCCTAACATCCCCCACATGTCGAATAGATAGATGATAACGTTGCTGTGTTGGACGTTGCCTGTGTCCCCAAATGGAAAGGCCCCTGAGCACCCCACTCTGTTGGCGGCACCTATGCTGTGAGCACAATCTCACGGATGACATGGCGCCACACACTCTGGGAGTGGCGTTGGAACACTGATGCCGCCGTTGCCGTGTGTGCCATGCAGTTTGTCTGTAACCCAGGAGGGTGTCAAATACCCCTGTCCTCTGGGGATGAGGTGGATGGAGTGTTCAGAATATCTACAACATCGAGATGTGCACCTCCCACATGACATGGGGGTGGATGAGGTGTCGTCTGACAGGTACGCTCATTGCGAGAGCAAATGATGCTAACAGGGTAGCATTGGACCGGTGTGGGTGCATAGGCTGAGTGTCTGAACCCGCCATTGTGTCATGGTCACATGTGCGGCAACAGCAACCTACATGGGCCAGGCTGTCACACGGTATGGTGTGAGACACCCACTGAACCCTTGCCCAACTGGCAGGGAAAAGGTGCCAGCAGAGATCCACAAGGTGGATGCTGACAGGTCCACACTGGCCATTAGGTCAGATGACTACGATACTGCAAGCGGATGCACGGCAAAGACTACGCACTGTGCACCACAAAGGGATGCTATCTGTCATATGCCCATCAGGGACACCCAACACTGCAAGCTGACTGAACTGTCAACATCACACATAACACCATATCTGGGAGACAGGCAGCCGTAGCTGGTCCAGCATCGACAGCATCCACAGGACCTTGAAGTACCCTGTGATGTAATCCCCCCCCCCACAGCCAAACACGGAAACATATGTGGAACATCGCATGCGATCCCTGTCCCGGCATGTATGTGGGAGGGGTGAAATCATAGGAGGGCTGGACCCTGCACACCATAGTAGGTGGCACAGTCCGAACCCCACCAAACCCCACCCCTCGCAACACAACGGAGGGACATGTCCCTGAATGTGACCCCAGCAGCCCCTATGGAACATGGGTAACCGAGCTATGCAGGGGCACAGGTGGGGGCGCCTCCACAGCTGGGTTGTGTGTTACACAGCCCCTACATGCACATAACTGAGACTACAGGAGGGCACAGACACATCTGTGTGTGCACACAACTGGGCAGGACTATACCCCTGAGGGATATACATATGACACAACAGGGCAACGCCTACCCACATCCCCACAGGCCTCACTATATACCCACCCCCCCATCACAAGGATGGCCACAGACATCTGGCCAGCCACCAAACAGCCTGTACGTCCCCATTGTATCTGCTAGCACGGTGAGGCCATCTCAACACACATCACACACCCTGGGCCCCGACACAACACACACAGTATGCACAGGGTGCATGGCTGGGTGAGCTGCATATGGGCGTGCCAGGGGGACATGTGTCTAAGCACACCTAGACGTGCGGTCCAACTGGTCACACCTCACGACAGAGGTTCAGTCCGATCCCCCTCCCACACACCGGGTGCATGCCAGGGTGTGTGCTGTCTCATGGATATCATGTGAGTCCCCCCACAGCATCACCCATTTGCTCATGTTCACATGATCAGGACAAGGTTGCAGACTGACAACAACCCATCAGCTGCAGCCTTGCTACCCTTGCAGTGTGCAAATGTGAACATGGGCACTGCAAATAACCCACCTCTGTTACAGAGATATGCACCAGCATGGGGGCACATAGAAGCCTCCCGTGCCCCCTGCCATTTTGTCTGTGTGTAGGGCATCCTACGAGGCGCCACATGTGGGCTGCAGGGGCCCAGCACGGGCCAATGACACTCAACGTCAGGCCCACAGAGGGATGCCATGTGTGCTAAGGATGCTGTGAATCACATATCACACGCATACCCTTCCCTGAAGCAACACCCATAGGGGAGAACACAGATGCCTACCTTGTAGGTGTGCTGCCCACAGGGGACACCCACTATGGGGTGCATACACTGGCAATGGTGTCGAGTGGGTCCACAGCAATGGTGACGTTGCATCACCTGCATCTGGGGGCATCAGACACACACACCTTGGACAGCTGCTGTCAATAAGCAGCAGGGATATGTCCCGCAAGCAACACCATGTCCCCTGGGTGTTCTGTCGCCCACCCTCACCCTCAGTGTCTGTGTCACGCCCCACATCTCCCCCCTCACACACACCCTCTGTCTCTCACTGTCCCTCCCACCATCCCACTGTTGTGTTGTGGGGTGGTGGTGAGATGGGTGTGGGCAGACTGCAGCCACACAGTAAGGCTGCTGATTGCTGCCCTATCTGTCAATGCATGTGGATGCCAGCTAGGCTCTGTTGATACTGCAGTGACACCTATGTGCAAACCTATTCCCACATATGTGTGGGACTGACTGCTGGTGGTGCGTTACCATGATGGATATGCCACAGGTAGCAGGAGGGTGGGAGCAGCAAGATGTGGCCCACCCAGGACATAGGCGTCTGCGTGACAGACACAGTGACAGGTGGCACGTGCTGACAGAAGACAACATTTGCATGTCCACAGGTGGAGGAACTGAGGAAGAAGGCTCGTGAACTACGACAGTTCCACATGCGGTATTTGGAACAGCTCAGCACAGAGGGAGAGCACCACCATGATGGTGAGTAGTGGAGGGCTATGCCACAGGTTAAAGTGTGCCATTGAACCAACTGCCTCTGGCCTGCCTTATCTGTACATATGTTATGTGCCACACATGGATGTGCCCTGATGTCTGTCACCCCTCACAGGTGGGGATGCCAGTGACGAGGAACCACACACCTCCACATACAGCTTCCGCAGGCCCAGCACACGCCGCACAAGGGGGGAGGATGAGCCCTTGGAGGAGAACCTGCAGCCCGACCAGCAGGGATCCGAGGAGGAGGGGACGGATGTGGTGGTGGTGGTGTCGGACGACGACATTGCGGAGGAGGATGAGGATGTCACCCACCCTACCCCAAACGAAGGGGATGGAGAGGATGGGACATTGGGGGGTGCAGGGGAGAGGGCCACAGGGGGAAGGGGTGCTGACAGGGTGGGGGGAGGGGGGCCTCTGTCTGGCCTGGGAGGGTGGAGGGAGTATCTGCAGGGAGGGGAGGAGGGGGGGAGGGGGGTGTGTGGGAACACAGCCCACCACAGGGCCATGGGGGCACCAGTCAGCCACTGCAGGGGTGGGCACAGCACGGGCGGCAGCGCATTCCTGTGCCATCCAGGGCCACTGTCACGGCTCATGCACATGCCAGCACACAGACAACAGGCAATGTGTGTCTGTGTGCTGGCAGGTGTATGCACGATATCTTAGTGGCCGTGGATGACACACGGCGTGACATCCATGTGGTGTTCCATGCCCTGCAGTGCATGACCGGGGCTGTTCGGCAGGTGGACACCGATGTGTTGCAGCTGGCATCCCGATGGCCACCTGCCGAACAGCGTCACAGGCACCAGCAATGTCACCTGTGACGCCCCCATGTGCCCTGTGTTGCGCAGTGTTCCCACCCCCCTTTTGGCATTTGATGTTGGGCATGTTGCCCGTTTACATATGTTGTGTAAATAAATGGTTTTAGTTTGTACTTTGCATCAATGGCCTTGTGATTGCCTCACACGCACACCATGTATGCAAGGATGGGATATGTCTATCCACCTTCCTGGGGATCAAACATTGGCATGGACACCATAACGGTAACAGCAACACATGAGGAGCTGTGTGATATCTATGTGGGCATGGCCATGGGACAGGTGTAGGCCCAGAGGATGTTGCCCTGCATATGTTCCCGAGACACAATCATGTCACAGGGATGGGTCTGGTGGGACAGCAGTTGGTGTTGGACAGCAGCAATGTAAATATGCATGGCACACATGTGTGTCGCAGACACATGTATGCCATGTAGGTGCGGGACAGGCCTGTCAGCATTGCCAAGGACACACCCAATGGGCACACGTATGCCCCCATTGTGCACGTCTGACGGGGATGTAAATGGTGACTGGGCAGGAAATTGGTGCTGTAACCCCTGGGGCATGCTGACATATGCAAGTGGGCCCATGTGTACACCTGTGAGTTGTAGCCAAGGGTCAGTGACCACAGCATGTGCATGTCTGGAATGCCAGGTAATGGCATGTGTGCATTAATACCTGACAGTGTGACAATCCCTGCAACAACGGCCTGGTCTCAGATCATCTGTCCATGGGCAGAGCATTCATGTGCACACAACCTGAGCAATAAAGGGGACACACATTGGAGTGTAACTCTTTAATGTATGCTAGGGTACCCATGTTGGTCTGCTCTACTTGCGACGCCGTCGCCTCACAGGTATGGCACCTGGCAATGGAGGTCCCCGTTCCCCTGGCGCCACCCGATCCTCTGGTGCCTGTAGCGGAGGTGGTGTTGGCGGCGGTGGTGGTGGTGGTGTCTGTGGTGGCGGTGGTGCCATCCTCACCAGCGCAGCCTCGATGCCCTCCATGGCCACACACATCCTCTGGTATGGCCGGTCACATATGCTCTGGCGCAGATGGACCATCTCCTGGATGAGACGTTCAGAGGATTGCCGCAGAGCTATGAGTTCCTGACGAATGCCTGTGTGGGGAGAAAATGGCCGTGTGAGAGCTACCCCTGCCAGGTATGACAGTAATACACAACAGGGTGGGACATGTCACACATGCTTTTCCCCTGCATGTTACGAACTGTAGTGGTCAGGTGCATATTTAACTGAATGGGGACATACCTCAAAGGTGTATGTTAGGCCACACACAGGACGTGCCCAATGTAAATGATGTGTGTGACAGGCACAGGGATACCCCATCTCAGCAGGCACAACACTGTCCAGCACATGTACAATATTCCCTGGGACACAGAGCAACAATATGTACATTGTGTGTGTGGCTGGAGGGTGCGCAGGTGATTGCAATGACACCTCGGGATACACATTTTGTAGGGGAGTTCAAATGCTAACAAACATAACATGTGGGATGCAGAGTTAGGGGATACACACGGCATGGGCAGGCGATAGGTGCATTGCTCATGACTATGAGGGATGGGGTGTGAGCAGCAGATTCACACCCAGGACATGGGCCCATCCACAACTGCACCATGCGTCTGTCAGATAAGGGTGTCACATCCCCCCAGGGGGAGACTCAAGTGGTCAGATAACAGTGCATGTAGACCCTATGAGGCATGTGCAGGGCTCACAATGCGTATGTTGATGACAGGATGTTGCATCACAGGGGTACAAGCTGCACATGTGCCTAGACAGGTGTATGCTATGCATGCAACTGCTGGTGGCAGGCCATCGGGATGATTTCAGAGTCACACAAAGGGGGGGGGCGGGGAGGGTAGCCCTGAATGTGCATGGTAGCAGGGGTGGCAGCAGAAGGCAGAGAGGGTAGGGCTAGGTGGCCAATTTCCCCAATGGAGAGAGGTAATACATGGAGTGAGGCAGGGATCAGTGTTGGGTCTGTTGCTCTATCACATATTCATAACTTACCTGCAAAAGGGACCTACGAGTGAGGCAATCAATTTGCACATGGGAAAAACACTTTTTAAGGTTGTCAGAATCCAAGCGGATTGTGTTAAATTGCAAGGGGATCTAGATGTATTGGAAGATGGGGTATCCAAAAGGAAGATGAAATGTAATGTGGAGAGGTGCAAAGGTATGCACCAAAGAACATAACACTCGACGTATGGCTACATGATGCAAGGTTCCACATTGGGAAACACAACCCAGGAAAAAGATGTCGACATAATAGTTGATAACATGTTTTGGCCCATTACGAACGTGTCAAGCAATAGGACAAACCACCTTTATCACAACACGTATTATACAGACAGTAGAGGCCTATGGCCCGACACAGGCCGTATTCCTTTTTCCTCTGCAGGGGCAGGTTTATCAGGTTAAACACACGTCCACAGTGTGTTGGACAGGACCTGATCAACCAAAGGGATGTACCGGAGCCCCTCACCTCTCAATGTAGACAAACGCATTCTGCCATCCAAATATAATTAACCAGCAGTGCATCCACGCATGGGGAAGCCTTGTTGTAACAATGTGAAAGTGGAAATGTGTTACAGGAAGGCCTCCCCTTGCACGGATGCACGACTGGTTAATTATATTCGGATAGCAGAAGGTGTGTGACTGCATTGAGAGGTGAAGGGCCCCGGTGCGTCCCTGTGGTTGAATAGGTCATTCTCAATACACTGTGAAGGTGTGGTTTGCCTAATGAGTCTGCCCCTGAAGAAGGACACGGACCACGGCCTGAGTCGGGCCATAGGCGTATAGTTTCTGGATAATACGTGTGGTGCTAAAGGTGGTTCATCCTATTGCTGTCCACGTTTTCCCTGGGCCCTGTATTGCATGTCGTACGTGCCTGCTGCTGGTACCTACTGTATGAGCAGAGACAGATCAGTCCATAGGTGTGTCTGGCCAAATCAAACAATGATGTGACGCGATATGTAGGTTAATGGGCATGTGTGGCATACCCTTTGGTCGCCTTGCACACAGTGTGTTGCACATACTGTACGCTGATGTGTCTCACACTGTTCGGTATTGTGCACACCGAGTGTGTGTTTGTGTAGTCACACACATTTACAGTCCTGGTAGAGTGTGCACACCTGTTAGTGTATGTACAAAGAACATAAGGGTTATCTGCGTGAACATTTCTGCCCACCCACCTTCACTGTCCCGATGTGACGAGGTGGCATGGGCCCGCAGCTCAGCTCTCAGAACATCCTCCCCGGTATCCCGTTGTGCTGGTGGTGCTGCGTCAGCTGTTCCTTCAGCCAAACGTTGTGTGGTGAGGCTTGTTGGAGGCTCAGTGTGCCCCTCCTGGGGACAAGGACTCACCCCTGCAGCAGCACCTCTGCAGCCGCAGCATTTTCATGCCCCTCCATGTCAGATGCCTCCCACACCTCCACCTCCTCCTCCACCTCCTCCTCCTCCTCCTCCTCACGTGGCCGGACTGTGCTGTAGTCACCTGTATTGTAGACAGACACAGATCAAACACATATGTGTGTGCTGTACAGCTACATTTATGTGTGTGTTCAGGGGAAGGGATATGTCATGTTGTGGTTACCCTGCATGTGTGCTGCAAACAGGACCCCTACATAACATGGACCTGTTCCAGGGGATCTGGTGTGTGTCAGAGCCCTGCACACCCTGTGTGTCCTCCGTGTTCCATTATATGCTCCCATGTGCATTTCACACGCAGTCCATCTCCCACCCCATCTGGCAGTGGCAGGTGCACACAGGGCTGCACATCACCAACAGGTACACCTTCATTGGCAGCCCCTGTTTGAGTGTGCATGCCATTGTGTAGTGCATATCCCCATGGGACATACTGTATATGCAGTGTTACATGTGTATGCCACAGTCCGACAATGTGTTGAACTCGAACTGTACATGATAGTGGGACCATTGACAGGCACATGCAGCACTGTGCATAGAGTATCTCAGATGCAACATAACACGTCACGGGCACATACTCCATGACAGTAGAGGTGAGGCGCGGCAGTGTCAGGGGTGTGGGTCAGGGTTACCAGTAACATCACCTGTCTGGAATGTGTCGGGAAGTGATGGGATGTGTGACACATGTTGTATGTGTCCCTGCAACCTGACAGTGGACCATGGGGACACACGCCACTACAAAGATGTCTGCAGCTGTGAGTGTCCACGACATATCCCAGTGGGAACATATGTCACCATACCAACACAGGCCGTGTATTGCTGCAAACACAGGGTCAGGGAATGGTTGACACATCTGCCCTTATGCCCTGGGAAGTCGGGTCTGGCCACACCGGGCCAATGCAGTGTGTGCAACATGTGACAGGTAATCTCTGTTTCCGCCATGCATTCTGTGGTGCCTGCTGTGATGCTACTCATAGCGCAACTAGAGACATACACCGTACTCTCACCGTCAACCACAATTGTCGCATTTGTGCACATGTGATTGACCGTGCACATGTGCTACTGTGGTTTTGAGGGGTGTGGTAGCACAGTCACAGATTGTGTGCGTTTGCGGATGTGCATCACCTGCACACATGGCATATCTGCTGGCGCCATATGCTGCATAGTTTCAGGGAACCCACCCTTTCAGACGATGCTTGACATGTGTGTGAGAGGTGTAGGTCCCCTCACATGTTGGGGTGGGGGCATCTCCTTCAAGGGTGTCTCATTGACCATGCGGCTGACATCAGACCCTGGCCCATGTTGGCAATGTGACAGCTGTGTCACGCACAGCTAGTCCTGTGTTGCTCGGTGTATTCCATCTGGTGTTGATGTCATGCTGTGGCCTGAGAGGGGGGGGGCGTGCCATGCTCACACACACACAGACACCATGTACCCAGATGGGGCTATGTTGGCAGGTGTGTCTCATGCAGGTGGATGCAGCCACCTATGTACTCAACACACAGAACACATGGCCAATCAGCTAGAACACCTCACCTCGGGAGTGTGGGACGGCTGGGCCAAATATCGGACACGGCACAGCAGGGGGCACACTGCGCTATGCAGAGCCAGCTGCTCACACAGAGCGGGACAGGGAGACACAGAGGAGGTGAGAGCAGAGGAGGGGGGAGGAAAACAACCTGGGGGCCATGACCTTGCCTCTGCTGCTGACACCTATGACATAGAGGGGGAAACAATGCCGAGCAGCATTCGTAGTGGAGGTGATTCACCACAACACAGCATTTGCCTGGGATATTCAGGGCCTAACATAACCATCTGAGAACAGGTGAGGTGTGGGGGCACTGGAGACACAGGGTTGATGGCTATGCCTATGGAGGGCATAGCTAACCCGTGAGAAGGAGAGCAGAGTGGCCACATATGTAACAAGATATACCCCAGTACAAGGTACATGGTGTTTTGTATTTGCTGTGTCACATCAAAATGCAGACAGGTAGTGTGAATGCTATTATCAGCAGCGGGCCTGAGTCAGGCATTATGAAGGCAGCTATCTGCTGTATGTCATGTGTTTTCGCAAACAGAGCTATTCACAACAGATAACTTGAGGATTTGCCCCGTAGGCCGGTGCGTGGGACACACCTGATCTATTTGGGGGAGTTATTATCCAGGAGGACTTAGCGGCTCGTACATTTGAGACACGGTTCAGTGACACTCCACATACAGGTGACATGTGTCACCCACCACTTGCTTACACAGACAGGTGGGGGAGGGGTTACAACAGTGTATGTCATAGATGTGCAAACAGAGCTGTGACCATCTGGTTCCATGATGTGTCGTCTGGCAAGCCTGACCTCCCCAATACGTTTGATGCACCTTTAGACAGTCCAGCTGTACAGCAGGCATAGTTACTCCTTAGACAGATCACATATCACTTAGATGACGGTTAATCCCTACACAGAGATGGGTGCACTCAGGGGGATGTGATGAGGATGATGTACCCTTGGATCCCCCTTGGACAATGATTGTATTGCGGCAACAACGAACAGCAGAGCTGTCTGATCAACGGAGATTGGTGAGGCATGGCCTGACTGTTCATGGCCATCCTAATATGTATGGTGTGTAGATAATGGCCTGCAGAGCATATGACAGTAGAGAGATAGGCTTTAGCGTGACTGGGTTACAGTACAGACACATTGTGGTTCATGCTCCAGTCATAACTTGATGTCTACATGTGTGTCACACAATGTAATGTCAGGGACAGTTTTGATGGGGATGTCTGTTTACTGCATTTGGGGGTAATGTTCCCCTTTGCCACTACTCTGTCTGAGCTACATTCCTTTGTGCTTGTTGCATCACACCGAGAGGTGGGAGGCATACATCAGCATGTCCATGACAGTCCCCGTCCTACATTAGCATTGCACCTTCACACATACAAACCCAAATCCAGGGCCCACCCCACCTCAGACCCTCAAGGCCATGGAGCCAGTGGTAGCACTGTGTGTATTTGTATGACAAAATAGGGTATGATGGGGCAGTGCACACAACCTCTGATCCCTGCGTAGGTACATTATGGGGCTGTGGAGATAGATATGGGTGTGCATTTGCAAAGGTGAGCTGGTTACACAATGTTACTATCAGGGAGGTGATGAGATGTGATGGTTATGCGTAACAGACATACCTGCATGTGGATCTGCATTGTCAAGCATCTCAGGTAGCCCATAGGTGTATACAGGTCCCAGGCGTTCCGCCAGCTGCTGCTCCAGGGGGCTGAGCATTGCTGGTAGGGGGCCCCCGCCACCTGTGCCCCTGGCATGGTATTTCTCGGCACACATGTGCTGACGCACACCTCTCTTGATATCTGAATATCTTTTCTTTAGGCTGTCTATGTCCCGCAGGGGGCCCCCTACCTCAGCAACTCCATGCCTGACCTCCTCCCAGACCGCCTGCCGTCCTGCTGTGCTGGTCCGTGAGCTAAGAAGGCCAAACAGCACTCGGAGTTCTCCAGGACCATGGAGAGGAGGGTGTGGTTCTCAGCATCCGTAAATCTTATTGCCCTCCTCCGCAGGTTCTCAGGCACTGGTACCCTCTTCCTCTTCCCAGTGTGCCTGCTGGGAGCCAGCTGTGCAGGTGCTGCTATCCCTGGTGCTGCCACTGGCTCCTCAGGGCCCTCAGGACCCACAGGCCCTGCCTCCAGTGGCACTGGTGGGGCCACCTCACCTGCACGCCCCGCACACACACCCTCCCGCACCCTCAGCCTCACACCCTCCCTCTCTCTATCCCTCTCTCTCTCTGTCCCTTCCTCCCTCTCCCTCTCCCTAACCCTCTCCCGTTCCCTCTCTCGATCGCTCTGTGTACCCTCTCTCTCCCCTCCCCCTCTGGCTCTGACTCCGCCTCTCCATCCCCCTCCACCCACCTCTCTCTGCACACCTGTCCCCTCCCCAACTCACCTCACCCCCTCTGCCTCCCCTACAACACCCACTGAACAGACACCACAACTATGACCTCCTCACACGTCACACAACACATGAACTGTAACAGTAAGCAGCACAGTACACAGAGACGTTCACACAATACACAGGGGACTACGGATATGACAACAGATACGACCACAGGATACAACTGATGACACAGATAACAGAAACCTACCTATCACTAGGACACCTCTCAATACACAGCCTCTTACTACACTCCCGCCCACTCCTCAGTCAACCCTCAACCTTTACCTTGTGTTTCCGTGTCCCTTTGTACCTTTTTTTTTGCGGCGCGCACGTTGCGCATGTGCAACTGTGCGACGGCGCTGCTTGTGGGCGGCGCCGATATCCAATTGCGCATGGGCGTGCGTTAGGCTGTCGTGTTTTGTGCGCGACACGCAAATGATACTCTTAGCGCATGTGCATTTCTAGGAGCATCATGACGTCAGGGCCAATGCTTACGCCCATGCTTAACGGGCTCCGCGCACACGCAGACGCTCGTGTGACTCAGTTGGCACATGCGCGTCTCGCTAATTCACACACACTCACGCGCGCCAAACAGTTGCACATGCGCGGCACCCACCACAGCCAGTCGCCCCATGCGTAACGTCATGCAGATGCGCAGGATAATGCACATGTTCGCCTCGCACAAGCGTCGCAATCCCACAACAAAGCGCATGCGCACAGTACGGACATACCAGTCAGCTGTTTAAATTGCTTCTGCAGATTTGGAGACATTGAGGGTGTTTTTCGTAGGCGCGGCGAGTGTGTGGTGTGTTGAAACTGAGAGCAGGTGTATGACAGTCTGTTTTGTGAGTTTGTTTTGACTGTGTTTTCTTTCGTGGTTTGTACGGTGTCCAGTGTTTGGGAACGTGTGTGTGTGTGTGCGCGTGTGTGTGTGGTCTCTGTGTGTGTCGGTGTCTGTTGTCTGTGTGTCTGTGCTTGTGTAGCCACACAGGGGTGTTATGTCTGACATATATTTTGTTGCATGTGCCCGGAGACGTGGGCAGATACTGCGGTTGCCGGACAGGGGAGATGATGCCCATGGGGCTGAGGCACAGGACATGGGTGTAGACCCGCAGCAACTCAGACCTGCAGCTGTGGAGGCCGTCCAGAGAGGTGCTGGGCATGGAGGGCGCAGACGGCGTGCTGAGGTGCAGGCTCGGCAGCCACGCCTCTACAGGCCCAGGGCCCAGCTCCAGGGCATGCGTGAGGACCAGGTACTCTCCCTTTACCGACTGAGCACAAGGGCTATTAGGGGGCTCTATGAGGATCTGAGACCTGACCTCGAGCCCCTGACTGACCGGTCCCATGCCATACCAGGTTTAGTCAAGCTCCTTTGCTGTGTTACATTTCTTCGCCTCTGGCTGTTTCCAGACCTCTGTGGCCGCAGTGGGTGGCATGAGCCGCCCCACCTTCTCACGCTGTCTCCACCAAGTACTGCGTGCTATGGTCAGCCGGGTGGGGAATTACATAGGCCTTCCCCACAGTAGGCAACATTGGGGGACCCTGAACCAGGCCTTTGAGGCATTAGCTGGGATACCACACGTGATGGGAGCTATTGATTGCACACATGTTGCCCTGGTCCCGCCAAGAGACAGGGAGGTGGTGTTTCGCAACCGCAAAACACTACCATTCCCTGAATGTTCAGGTTGTATGTGATGCTAATCTGCATATTCTGAATGTGGTCCCAAGGTTTCCAGGGTCCACCCATGACTCCTATATCCTGCATCGCTCAGCACTATTCAGGGAATTTGAGGAGGGACAGTATGGTGACTGCATATTGCTGGGTGAGTAGTAGTGACCGTTAAATAATGTCATGATGCATATATGACTGTTTTGTTGTGACATCTCTCATGTAGTGCAGCGTTTGCTCTCTGTGCATTGTGACACCGAGCAAACATTCAGCAGTGTGACTAAATGATATGGGTTGACATTGTGGGGGGACTGTAGACCTCGTTTACCAGGGGACATAATTGGCCATTTCACAGCCATATTACGGACATATGTGCAATTTATATGCTGGTGTTGGTAGTGGAAATATGCACATATTCTGACGTTTGTGCTGTGTGTGTATTACGATTGGATGTGTATGTCATCTATGCACAGGGGTGGGGTGGGTGGGTGGGGTTGGTTTGTTACCATACTCACCCACCTGTGCATGCATGGTTTTGGATTGTACCTGTGTTAGGTCCTGTGAGATGTATGTGATTGACAATCCATGCACCTTGTGATTATCATGTGCGTGTGAGGGCCACACACTCACCCTGTCGTGGGGATGTTAGCCATTGATTGTTAGACAACAGAGGGTGGTGGGTTGGGTACGTATCATGCATGTTCTCGGCCTTTGCAAGTGGGAGTACACGTTTGCATTGTTATGTTCATGTTTTTGTCCTGTGCCATTACAGGGGTCCAATCAGGTCTGGGCTTTGCATTACCTTTAGCCACTGCAGATATGCCGTACCAGGGCGTCATTGTATGTGATTATCCTGATGTGACTCGTAATTTGTGTGAGGTGACAGCAAGGGCAAGGGGCCATGTTGTGTAGAGACAGGTAGCTATTGGTGGGACATACACAGGGACGTAGTTATGCTCATAGTTGTGATGTTTTAGTGATCATATGGGCTACAGTGTGGTTTTATGTGTTGTGCTGCTTAACAAGGAGGGATACATGATGGGGACAGTGGCCAGGGTGTCCAATGGGATGTTTGATGGGCAGCAGTCAACAGCATCTGGCGTCAGACTGGTATATGTCGATATGTAGACCTTGGGGGACGCGGGCTGTTGAGGTGATATAATGTTTCTCCTGGCTGAGCTCACGGTCATACATGTTCGTTGTGTGCCCCTACATTGCGTCTAAATACATTATTGTGGTTTTTGCTTGGCAAGCATATATTCTGTTTATGTTACGTGTGTGTTGCTGTTGTAGTGTGTCATTGGTGGTGATGGTGGTAGGGATGTGACCATGAACACCATGACAGGACGCCTGTGCTACACCTAGCGGATCATTTGTGGACACAATGTGATTGTGTTGTAGTTTGACAGGTCTTTACAGACTACAGAGGCCCTTTGTTGCATTTCAATCAGCATAGGTGTAATTAGGTCAGGTAGGTAGTTGTTGGTGTCATATATTTCTGTCCTTATGTGTTCTGAGGTTGCTTCTCACGTCTATACGTGTGTCCTTTTATGGTGTGGTGCGTTTATTCATTGACCTGCATTTTATTTTCTGCAGGTGATGCAGGGTATGGGTGTCGCCCCTGGCTGCTGACCCCTGTGCGCCAGCCACGGACACGTGCAGAGCGGAGGTACAATGAGGCCCACGCCTCCAGCCGCTCTGTCATAGAACGCACCTTTGGCGTGTTGAAAAGTCGCTTCAGGTGTCTGGATAGGACAGGTGGGGCCTTACAATATGCGCCAATGACTGTTGCAGAGATAATCGTAGCCTGTTGCATCCTGCACAACATTGCTCTCAGGCATGGTATCCCTGCAGAGATTAATGAGGATGTGGAGGAGGATCCACCGTGCCCCCCTGTACGTGCCTGTGTTGACACACAGGCAGGCACAGCAGTCAGGCGGAGGTTGATTACAGAACTATTCACTGGTATGTATAGCACATCTGCCCACATATATGTGCCTGTGTGTGCATGTGCTGCTTAGTAGGGGTGATGTTTCTGACCAGTTGACATTCAGATCCAGGCCTGCATTGTCCCTCAGGTGTACAAATGTCATAACATGTATGCATGGGTGTTTTTTGGACAATGTGGACAGGGATCAACAGCGGCTGTTGGTGTCGTGTGTGGCTGTGGGTTGGTACACCTTTTGGAGCTTTGGGGGCCACAGTACCAGTGAGTGGCTGTTTGTGATAGCAACTGCTGGCCAGACATAGGTATAGTGTCCTCCTGTGTGTGTGGAGCACGGTGTCAGGCATGTGGTACGTGGTTTGGTGTGGTGGGGAGGGCCATGTTTGTGCGCAGCACTCATGCTATGATTGGTTTGCTTTGTACATTCCTCTTTGGGGGCTTGTGTGTGTGTTCTACCCCTGTGAGCTGGCTATGTGTGTCTCTTTGTTATTTGCAATGCAACATGTCAGATAGTGCACAGTTGGCATGCGCCTGACGACATTCCCATGATGTTATTGATGTCTTGTTACATGTTTTGCTGCAACACAACCATTTTATGGCAAGGTATGCCTCTTCACGTAGCACAGACATGTATGTGGTGAAACATGTGAACATGTTCACTCTGCAGCCAGGGGTCCATCTGCTTGCTAGCCTATGTTTGAGGCGGGGTCATTAGTTTCATTATCTTACTTGTACACACATACAGATGTCATGTGGGTCACATCAACAGGTGGATTTCATTAGGCAACTGTAACGCTGCCTGTGAGCCCTTTAATGTGGTTTTGTGTTATTAATTTGTGAGCAGGGCATATGTATTTCGGGGTATCTGTACATCCGCCTCATGGCTCAGGTACATGGTATTTGGAGGGCAGGATGGCACAGTACACAGCCACGGATACCTTCAGGACACTAGCAAGGGATGTTAGGTCCACATACACACACAGTCCTAGATGTATGTTTTTGGGAGCAGGGGAACAGGTGGCCTATCCATGGTTCAACATTCTCACAGTTACACAATGGGATGACATGCAGACATCATGGTCAGGTGACATGCACACAGGGGGTTGTTTTTAGCCATACATGTTGTTGAGCTTGCCATGTATTTCAACACACAATCAGCACACACAGTATTATTTGCTGTGGGAGATGTACACTGGATATTATGCATCTACACAGTGGATACATGTGGTTGTGGTGCATATCTTCCAGGTGTCACAGGTCTTTACACTGTGATACAAGACAACATATTGAGGGTACCACACACGGAGAGGGGGTATTGGTTTAAACCTGGTTGACACAGACTGATAGTGTGATCTTTGGATACGTCCAGAACATTGTGGAAACAGCCACCTCTTTAGACATATTTGTGGACCAACAGAGAGGGAGTGTGGCCAACTGACGGCTCTGTGGGGCCCTCCAATTAGCATTGGACATCTACATTATGACATCCCCATGTGCACGATCTGTGCAGTGTGAGGGTGAACAGTCAGTTGTAAGGTCATGTAATGTTGTGTGACAGCTGGGGACATTGAGGTGCAGTGTGTTTTCCACATCTCGTAGTTGACAGTTATTTTAGTTTATATTTTCTCCGCTAAACAGGACATACATGATGACAACGGTGTCGGCGTGTATCATTGGGACATGAACGGACATCCGCCAGATCCTGGAGTTCAAGGTGAGTAGATCTACAGATACATTGTATGTGTCTGGGGTCAGGGGGACAACATATTGGCAGCTATGTGTCTCAGTGGGTAGCTGGTGTTGTTTACTTATTGACGGTGAGCCTCCCTTGCCCATATCGTGCTGTTGTCACACATCTCCCCATGTGTCTGTGTTCATAATGGTTAGTGTAACAGCTGTTGTGCCTTATTTACAGCAGATGTACATGTGTGTGTCAATGTCGTTATTTGGTGGATCCTCCACTTGCTGCATCCACCATCTTAGTTAGATCAGCCATCAACAGGGTAGCAATGCATGTGACTCGGCCATTATGTGTACAGATTAGCAGTTGTGCACATACAGGCCATTTATTACAGCTGTTGTGCTGAACTACGCATATTGTGTGGTTGTGTGTTTATGGGTTGACTATGTGGTGCTGAATTGCACACGCATGATACATTATCATGTGCTATGATGGGTGTGTGCACCTGGGGGACATTGTGGACTTTGATAACTCTACGGTTGTGATGTTTACATTTCCATAATGGCCCACATTTGTAGTGAGCAGAGCTGAGTCTTGTGTTTGGTGTAACAACTGTTGAGCAATATCTATTTATGTCATACATAGGCATAATGTGGAGATCCATCTACAGGACATTTACATGGTGATTCTAATGGTTTGCCTGACGTCTCTCCCTTCGGTGTGACCTGGTGTGGCTATGCAATAGCTGATGGATTTGATGAGGAACACATGATGCACACATAGGTTAGGTTACATATTTGTTCTTTTGTGCTTACATCCAACTGTGCGTGGCAGGAGGTTTCTGTTCATCTCATGGACATGTAATGTGGCATCTCTGTGGACACAGACATATGCATATAGTGTGTCGCTGTGAGATGCCCGTGTGACATGTTATTGTTCCTATCCTTTTCCATGTGACACCCGTGTCTGCATTAACATGTGATGTTGGTTCTCATCATTGTTTTATATGTTGTGCATATCCTCTGATGTTTGCATTTGCATCCCTTGTATGTGTATTTCCTGCATTGTGCGTCGTGGGAATATTTGCTGCTGTTGCAATGTTTCTAACGTGTGCCATACTTATCCTATCTTGACACAGGGCAGCGGACACACCAGACCCATTTCCTCAGGTGCTTCTCGGCTCCGCATTCCAACACCTGTTGTGTGACAGACCACCATGTTTGTGTTTCTGGGGGAACTGCCATTGGATGTTCCACGTCTGCAAGTTGAACACTGGCCTGTGCTGGACATTTTTGCTCTTGGACTGGTTGTTTACCCATGACAGACATGTTCAGGACACATTTTGGGCCATGCTTTGGCTGGGAGTCCTTGTGATTGCAGGGACACATATGAACATTGCTGGACTGTGTCATATTGGAATGTGAACATTGACTATGCATACCCATGTTTTCATGGGGGTGTTTTGACGTGATCTTGCTGATATCATTGACCCTTTGCTTTTGGGACAGTGTGCGCATTAGGGACTGACATTATCTTTGTCCTATGGTCATCCATCCCCAGTTGTTTGTTGTATATGTTTGGCCCATGTGTGTGACATGGCACACAGTATACGCTTATCTGTTTGTTTCAACAGTAGCATACAGCCATGTAACTGGCATGGGGAAACACATACAGCGTTTTAATCGTATATGTCCACCTGACCCACCCCTCGCCATGATACATGTTTTGCACAAAACACACATTCATGCACAACACCATCCTTGATTGATGTTTTGGGGTGGCAATGGTGTTTCCATTCATGTGTGGCATCACTGTACCATGTTAGTTTATGCCTGGTGCTTGTGCCTCTGACTGACTATATTTGGGAGTCACAGCATGGTGAACTATGTTTTCGGTGTGTTTCACTGTGACATGTTTCCCCATCCTTCGCATATGAACATGCTTGTTGTTGTGTTTGTTTACTGTACGGACATGACACTCTGCATGATGGTCCACACCTTGCATTGCATGTCTGCACAGTCCTGTTCTACCCCCTGCATGAGCGACACTCTCATTGGGACCTTATATTTGTGCTGTGGTAGTGTGGCTGTCCATTTCCCAAGAGACATCTGCATTCCCTGGACCATGCTATATGTGGGCACATACTGTCTACACAACAAACAATGCAGGGTGACCTCATGCATGTTGTTATGTCTGCACATTTCATCCGGTTGTGTTTTTCTAACTCTTTTGGTCTTCATGTGTCCCTGCTACCTGTTAGCATATAGTCCCACAGCTTTAGCTGATATATGAGGTGTACATTGACACATTCCTGGTGTTGCGAGCAGCCATTATGTGGGAGGCGTGACATTACTTTATAGATGTGTGTGTCACATTACGATATGAGGCCAGCATATCTTATTGTGATTTAGAAACCTCCTCTGTTGCCTGGGGGCTATTTTTGGGGGGACATGTGTTGTGTTTGGGTTTCTGATCTTGCACCACCTGTTGCCTACCTGCAATCATATGTGGGTGACACATGTCGGGCATGCAGCAGCTGCTGTGGTGTGTGCCACTGATACCTGGTGCATATCATGCACCTGATGCACATGTTATCTTGTGCCATTCATTTGTGCTCAGCCGGTGACCTTTACATAGCATGTGTGTTTATACCTTGCTGACCGTGTTCCCATCTTTAGCCAGGGAGGGACACACCTTGAACGTATGATTACACTGTGTATCGTATGTGTGAACCTTCTTCCAAGTAAATTTGCATTATTCACAGACATTTGTCTATTTCTCTACGTTTATTTTTTAACAGACAAGGTGATTCTAATGTGATTCTACAATGTGTCGCTTTGCAGCGGTTATGGCTCCTTGTGACCATGGGAGTCCAGGGTTTCCTGGAACATGTCCCTCCAGTGACTTGTCCAGGGGCACAAGGTGTGCTGTTATGATATGCGTGATGGTTGCCGTGTGTGCAAGACATATTTGGGGACACTATTCTTCTCCTCCAGTCGTGGAGCACATTTGTGTCTACCGATTTGCTGTTAATATCCATGGCCACCTGTGCTCACATTGGTGTATGGTGACAGCTGTGTATGTGTGTGCGATTTTGCACATCACTGTGTCGTCTACGTTTCCATACGGACTCTCCCTTTGTAATATTGTGTGTGTTTGGCTCAGTGTGTTCTTGGGGGCGGGGTGTTTGGGGGCATGTTTGTCACACACGTGTTTATCAGGTTGGCTCACCAGATCTGGTTTTCAATGTTGGGATATTATGCTAACTGGACCATTTGTTCACAGCTGGTTCATCACCTGGGCACACACCCTTGTCTCTCGTCAGTGTACAGCAAGGGGTTCACTCTGTGCTGCCTATCCATCAGATATTATCTGTTACATTGGTCTGTGTAATCACCATTGTGCTGTGGCTCTGTTCCTGTGCATGTCCATCACCGCAACACTTCTGCCATCCACTATTACGGTGCCTCAAAAATACATTACAGCACCACCACATGACCATCAGCACACCGCCTTATGCTGACCATTCGTTCTAGGACCCCTAACATAATGTCACACTGAGCCCAGACACTGTGGGGGATGGTGTACCTGCTCCCTGCACTATTGGTCCGTGTCTTCACCATTGTGCTGTGGCTCTTTTCCTATGCGTGGACATCAGCACACCGCCTGATGCTGCTGGACATCACTGTGCGCCACCCAAATTAACAGTTCGCTGCAATAGATTCATAGACCTCCTGTTGAACCTTTATCCATTGGGGTTCGTGGCTCACTCAGCCTGTTTTCCTTGCGCACACTGGGGGATTGAACCCGTGGAACCTGGGTCATTGGTTAGTGTCTTCACCATTGTGCTACGGCTGAGTTTCTGTGGATGGACAGTTGTGCACAGCCTTCCGCCATCCACAACTAACAGCGCGACGCCCACTGCTGCCAGAGACGCACAAGATGGACAGCGCGCGGCCTGCTGATGCACAACATTTACAGCGCATGGCCTACTGCACCCCAGATCTGGCAATGGGACAGATGATTACACGCAAAATAAGCACGTTGCTGCCGCCCAGACGTTACAGCGCGACGCCTATAGACCCCCTACATTAGCGTGCCTCCCAAAATAAGGTGCGAACCATTACTATTCATGCCTCAGCCAGCCTTTTCGGTTTGCACACACTGGGGGATTGAACCCGTGGAACCTGGGTCATTGGTTTGTGTCTTCACCATTGTGCTACGGCTGAGTTCCTGTGGATGGACAGTTGTGCACAGCCTTCCGCCATCCACAACTGACAACGCGACGCCCACTGCTGCCAGAGACGCACAAGATGGACAGCGCGCGGCCTGCTGACGCACAACATTTACAGCGCATGGCCTACTGCACCCCAGATCTGGCAATGGGACAGATGATTACACGCAAAATAAGCACGTTGCTGCCACCCAGACGTTACAGCGCGACGCCTATAGACCCCCTACATTAGCGTGCCTCACAAAATAAGGTGCGAACCATTACTATTCATGCCTCAGCCAGCCTTTTCGGCTTGCGCACACTGGGGGATTGAACCCGTGGAACCTGGGTCATTGGTTAGTGTCTTCACCATTGTGCTACGGCTGAGTTCCTGTGGATGGACAGTTGTGCACAGCCTTCCGCCATCCACAACTAACAACGCGACGCCCACTGCTGCCAGAGACGCACAAGATGGACAGCGCGCGGCCTGCTGACGCACAACATTTACAGCGCATGGCCTACTGCACCCCAGATCTGGCAATGGGACAGATGATTACACGCAAAATAAGCACGTTGCTGCCGCCCAGACGTTACAGCACGACGCCTATAGACCCCCTACATTAGCGTGCCTCACAAAATAAGGTGCGTACCATTACTATTCATGCCTCACCCAGCCTTTTCAGTTTGCGCACACTGGGGGATTGAACCCGTGGAACCTGGGTCATTGGGTTAGTGTCTTCACCATTGTGCTACGGGTCTTTTCCTCTATGTACCCAGCAGCGCCCCACTTAGCCTTCCCACGCGCTAATGTGAGCCACGCACATTTGCGCGACGCGCACACGTACGGGCGTTTTTTTAGCTTTTTCTGCCTGGCCCGCCCACTCCTTATTTGGCACAGGCACACTACCGCGGCCCCGCACGATTTCGGAGTTTAGTAAACATCCCCCTTAGTATTAGAACAGCACCCAGGAAAGATTTGGGGCTGTCTCCATACGAAATGCTGCTCGGGCTCCCTTATTTTGGGGGGGGCAGGGGGAGATCCCTGTAATTGAGACCAACGATATATTTATCCGAAAATATGTGCTGGCACTGTCCTGTTACTTGTCTATCTTCAGGAAACAAGGGCTTCTTGCCCAGACTGCACCCCTTGAGTTTGCTGCCCATTCGATCCGGCCCAGGGAGTGGGTCCTGATTAAGTCATGGAAAGAAACAAAGCTACAGCCTGACTGGGAGGGGCCATACCAAGTCCTGCTCACCACAGAAACAGCAGAACGAACAGCTGAGTGGGGCTGGACCCACCACACCCGAGTCAAGGGACTTGTCCCAGCTCCAACTCAGATCCCAGAAACCTGGAGGGTACAGCCGACTGGGAACCCCCTTCTAGTAAGACTAAAAAGACAATAACTTTTTCCAGCAGAAGGAGACTGGTCCTGGGACTTAAGGAGTCAGTGAAACAAATCATTCTGCAGCATGAGGCATGACTGTTGAAGAAGAGTGGACTGTTTTAGAGATATTGCTTTTAGACAAATTGTGCATGATAAGCATAAATGTGATATATTTCTTTTATATGCTCTTGAACATAATACTATGTCATTGGGGGAGGAGATAACTGTCATTGAAATAGGAATCCTAGTAACAGGCTGTATATTAGAAATTATTATAATTTGTATCTTCAAGAAATCATTATTGCGTGGGAGGAAAAGAAAGAGCCAGAATGGAGCAAGTGAAGGCACAAAGATTTCCTGGTAATATTAATAGCCCTGATGAATTCTCCAGAGGTCGCTGTGAAATTTAGGGCCCCCCAGAAGAACCCCATGGTCACAGATAGAGATTTGCAAGATGATGACCAATGGAGAGGAGGTGGGGAGTACCCAGTAAGAATGTGGGTTAATATTACTGAGGGAAATACACCCCAGATCATATGATTGTATGCTTGCCAAATATTCCCCTGTGGGGGAACTTAAAGAGAGAAAGGGAATTAAGTCATGAAATAAAATATCTATGTCCAGAGGGGAAAAGGTGATTAAGTATGGCATCTCCCTGCTCCGGGTGGTCAAATGTATGGTGGACCACGGGAGGAAGGAGGTGGACCCCAACAGGTGGGAAGGGACAGCCCCTTAAGACACAAATAGTGTTCCATAAAGATCCCGTAAGTAATCACTGTCAGCACTTGCAATACAACCCTGTAACTCTCACAGTCCTGAGAGCAGACACTGAAGTGCATAGAACCTATGGCTTGGCGGTGTGGGTCTCAGGAACGGACCCCCACGGAAGGTTTAGGATAGTAGTAAGGAAACCCCCTCCCCGTCTTCCCCCACTCCCGAGCTTTCCCAAGATAGAACAGTGGAAGCCTCACAATGACCCCAAGGTAATAAAAATAATGGAAGTTAAGGATTTATAGCAGACCTTTGAGGTGGAAACAGGATACCAAGAACTAATTGCCTGGATGGAGTGGATCAAATATACTGTGAAAAGTTTTAACAAAAGCAATTGCTATGCATGTGTCTCAGGGAGACCTCTTGCACAGGTAGTACCATTTTGACTCAGCTGGAGATCAGACCCAGATGGGATGTACTGTACAGGGCCGGATTTACCTATACGCCATGTACGCCATGGCGTAGGGCCCACAGCCGGCAGGGGCCCACAAAAAAAGAACCAGGTAATTTTTTTTAAACTCAATTTTAAAAAAAACCTGGTGGCTGCCGCCGCGGGGCCCCCTCTGCTGCCGCGGGGGCCCCGTCTACAAGCTGAAGCGGGTCGGGTCGGGTCGGGTCTCTCCCTCCCTCCCTCCCTGCAGGCTGCGAGAGACGCGAAGATAGAGCGTCTCCTCGCGTCTGTGTTAAGCCCGCAGGGGCTGATGGGATTTCCCATCAGCCCCTGCCGGCTTAACACAGACGCGAGGAGACGCTCTCCCTTCGCGTCTCTCGCAGCCTGCAGCCTGCAGCGAGGGAGGGAGGGAGGGATGGAGAGAGACCCGACCCGACCCGACCCGACCGCTTCAGCTTGTAGACGGGGCCCCCGCGGCAGCAGAGGGGGCCCCGCGGCGGCAGCCACCCGGGTTTGTTTTTTTAATTAAATTTTACTGTAGGCCGGGGGGGGGTAGGACTGGTAATGGGCTATGGGGGGGGTAGGACTGGTAATGGGCTATTGGGGGGGCTGGGGCTGGAAATGGACTGGGGGGGGGTAGGTCTGGTAATGGACTATTGGGGGGCTGGGGCTGGAAATGGGCGGGGCTGGGCTGGGCTGGGCTCGCCTGGGGGGGTGGGTTAAGGCTAGAGGTGGGCTGATGGGGTTAGGACTGGTAATGGACTGTGGGCTGTTGGGGGCTTAGAACTGGCAATGGGCTTTGGGGGGGTTAAGACTGGTAATGGGCTGTGGGCTGATGGGGGCAGTCTGGTAATGGGCTATGGGGGGGGGCTAGGACTGGAAATGGGCTGGGGGGTTAAGACTGGAGGTGGGCTGATGGGGTTAGGACTGGTAATGGGCTGTTGGGGGGGGTTAGAACTGGTAATGGGCTTTGGGGGGGTTAAGACTGGTAATGGGCTGTGGGCTGATGGGGGTTGTCTGGTAATGGGCTATGGGGGGCTAGGACTGGAAATGGGCTGGGGGGTTAAAACTGGAGGTGGGATGATGGGGTTAGGACTGGTAATGGGCTGTGGGCTGATGGGGGGGGTAGGACTGGCAATGGGCTATGGGGGGCTGACTGGAAATGGGTTGATGGGGTTAGGACTGGAAGTGGGCTGATGGGGGGTTAGGACTGGTAATGGGTTATAGGGGGGGCTTAAACTGAAAATGGGGTGATGGGGGGTTAAGGACTGAAAATGGGGTGATGGGGGGTTAAGGACTGTAAGTGGGGTGATGGGGGGGCTAGGACTGGTATTGGGTTGGGGGGTTGCTAGGACTGGAAATGGGCTGATGGATGGCTAGGACTGGAAATGGGCTGATGCAGGGACTAGAAGGGAATGGATGCTGGGTGAGGCTGGAACTAGAAGGGAGCTGATGTTGGGGGAGGATTAGAATGGGATGGGGCTGGAAGAGTAAAATGGAGAAGGGAAAAATATTTTGTGTGGGAGGGATAAAAAATCTACAATTGGCCGGGTATTGGGAGAGTAAGTGGGGATTGAGGATGGAGGGGTAAAATTTGAGTGGATGAAATAGGAATGAGGAAAGAGCAAAAGGAGAAAGATTAGTATGTTAAAGCAGATGTAGAGAGAGAATGGAAAAAAATCTAGAAGAGAGAAGAAAGGACAAATGGACAGCAGACGATGGAGAGTTAGCAGAAGACACGAAGAAACCAGAAGAAAGTGGCTGGAGCAATTGCAGCTGAAAAAAATGCACAAAAGGTAGAAAAATATCTCTTTATTTTGAATTTATTAATTGGAATATGTCAGCTCTGGTAAATGTGCATCATTAACATCTGCGGTTTGTTTAGTACAAGAGCAAATTAATGTATAGTTTTATTTCTACAGTGTTGTACATTCCAAGTTTGGCTTTTGGGATTCCCAGTTTAATTATTGTCTTCCTATTTCTAAATTGTGATTACTTGTTTGGTGATGGTCTATGTTCTGCATGTGTAACTGAGCTGAGGTGTTCTGTTTATATAATTCCTATTTGACATTGCCACTTGTTCTCTTTCCCCAGTAGGTCATGTATTGTTGTTCTCTGAAATGTATTGGTTTAATATTTGCAGTGTTGCCTTTTGATTGGTAGAGTATGGTGCTTTGTGAGTCCTGGTAGTGCTGTTAGGATACGGCGGGTTTACTATGGGCAGTGTTTGTAGTAGTTCCTAATGTGTCTGGCAGTTGGCACTGGATTATAGTAATGTAGAAATCTTTTAGTCTTTCTTTATCCATACACTCATTAAGAGGCACGTTTACTAAAAGTTAGTATATGGTAACATTATGCAAATATTTATGCAAATGAGGCCCCTTATGCAAATGAGGTCCACACCCCCCTTTTTTTGTTGGCGTAGGGCCTCACTCAAGGTAAATCCGGCCCTGGTACTGTATGCTAGCCCTGTTCCAGAATGAGATAGCCTGGGGCCAGGAGAACTGTAAGGCCTTGGCAAGAATGTTTCCAGCGCTGAAAGAAAAGGACATAGGCATTCCTCCAAGATTCTTTGCAGCAGAAGGAAATCACTCTGCCTGTCTCAGCAGGCAAGGGGCAAATTTCACCAGGGCTGTGGGAGTGCTGTCCTCATGTACCATGACCTTGAACATTACACAGGCTGGAGATGGCCAAGGGAACTACTAAAGGATGCAGGTGTCTAGAGCGGATGTCTGATGGTATTGTGGAGGTAAGGTGTTGAGATCGGTACTACCTCAGCAGGAATGTGTGCAATTGTGCAATTAGCTATTCCCTTCAGCCTGGCATTTAGAGAGGAAGAAGGGATGTTTATGGGACCTCCTTTTATGATCAAATATATATAGATTTGATAGGGGTGCCTCGGGGAGTACCTGATGAATTCAAGGCCCGGAACCAGATAGTGGCAGGGTTGGAATCAGCTTTATTCTGGTGGTCCACAATAAACAAAAACGTGGACTGGGTAAATTATATCTTTTATTATGTGATAAAGAAGCTTATCAGGACCTAGAAGAGAGGGGTAAAAAGAAGGAATTTACCATAAAAAAGGGACCCATTTTAAAAGGTCTGGGACTTAAAACTCCATTTGCTCCTAGAAAGCAGGTAATTCCTGGCTATAGTAAGGAACAGAGTGCCCCTAGTGGTGGAAAGGAGAGGGAATACAGGCCCAGGGTAACGAACCCTTACGTCACTGCATCCCCTAATCACTCAGCTGCCACGAGGGAGTTTGATCTCTCTCACCTGAGATGGGAGAGGGTAGAGCAGGAGCCTGAGGGGTTTAAGTTTAGCTCAGTTTATCCAAAGAGTAGAACAGAAAGGAGACCAGAAAGCAGAAGAGGGACAAGCAGAAAGGAGAGGACAAGCAGGACACGTGGAGAGAAGCTGGAAGGACTTCTGAGAGCTGAGAGTGCTGCAGCTGCTGACCAGAGGGAAAGAGAGAGCAATAGTTTTGCCTACTCAAGAAGGAATGGAGCAGTAAGAGCCAGAAGCACTAATTGGAGAACAGGACATGCTGGATGGTGGCCAGAGCATGTAAAAAGTGAAGCTACTACAGGCTTTGATCAAGGTATGAGTCCCAGAAACTTAGCTAATAAGGAGCACTACGAATTTGCCAGAGACAGCTTTAACCATAACAGAAGGCAGTCAAGTAAGCTATTTGAATCTGAGCCAGAGAGTGAACCAATGGAATTGGGGGAGCCAGATTTACCTTGTGAAGAGGTCTCATACATGTACTGCTCTGCATGCCAGTCTGCCAATTCAGAGGGGTTGCAAGCAGGGGCGGCCCAAGGGGGGTGCGGGGTCATGTGCGGAGACTCGGTGCGGGGCCTCATTTGCATAAGTGGCCTTATTTGCATAAATATTTGCATAACGTTACCATACACTAACTTTTAGTAAACATGTCTCTTAATGAGGGTATGGATAAAGAAAGACTAAAAGATTTCTACATTACTACAATCCAGTGCCAACCGCCAGGCACATTAGGAACTACTACAAACGCTGCCCATTTAGAACCCATAGCAAACCCGCCATATCCTGACAGCATTACCAGGACTCACAAAGCACCATACCCTACCTATCAAAAGGCAACACTGCAAATATTAAACCAATACATTTCAGAGAATATTGGGGAAAGAGAACAAGTGGCAATGTCAAATAGGAATTACATAAACAGAATACCTCAGCTCAGTTACACATGCAGAACATAGACCATCATCAAACAAGGAATCACAATTTAGAAACAGGAAGGTAATAATTAAACTGGGAACCCCAAAAGCCAAACTTGGAATGTACAACAACACTGTAGAAATAAAACTATAAATTAATTTCCTCTTGTACCAAACAAAGCGCAGACGTTAATGATGCACATTTCCCAGAGCTTTCATATTCCAGTTAATAAATTAAAAATAAAGAGATCTTTCTACCTTTTGTGCATTTTTTTTCAGTTGCAATTGCTCCAGCCACTTTCTTCTGGTTTCTTCATGTTTTCTGCTAACTCTCCATCGTCTGCTGTCCATTTGTTCTTTCTTCTCTCTTCTAGTTTTTTTCCCATTCTCTCTCTCTACATCTGCTTTAACATACTAATCTTTCTCCTTTTGCTCTTTCCTCATTCCTATTTCATCCATACAAATTTTACCCCTCCATCCTCAATCCCCACTTACTCTCCCAATAACCGGCCAATTGTAGATTTTTCATCCCTCCCACACAAAATATTTTTCCCCTCTCCATTTTACTCTCCCAGCCCCATCCCATTCTAATCCTCCCCCAACATCAGCTCCCTTCTAGTTCCAGTCTCACCCAGCATCCATTCCCTTCTAGTCCCTGCATCAGCCCATTTCCAGTCCTACCCCCCATCAACCCATTTCCGGTCCTAGCTCCCCCATCCATTTTCATTCTGAGTCCCTTCATCAGCTCATTTCCAATCCTAGCCCCCCATCAGCCCATTTCTAGTCATTTCCTAGCCCCACCATCAGCCCATGTCAAATCCTAGCTCCCCTCCACTCAGCCCAATTCCAGTCCAAGCCCCCGCATGAGCCTACTTCCAGTTCTAGCCCCTCCATGAGTCCATTTCAATTCAAGCCCCCACCACAGCCCATTTCCAATCTTAGCTCCCCCCAACAGCCCATTTCCAGTACCAGTCCTAGCCCCCATCAACCCACTTCCAGTCCTAACCCCCCATCACCCCATTTTCAGTTTAAGCCCCCCCTATAACCCATTACCAGTCCTAACCCCCCATCAGCCCACTTCCAGTCTTAACCCCATCAGCCCATTTCCAGTCAGCCCCCCATAGCCCACTGCCAGTCCTAACCCCCTTCCCCATCAGCCCACAGCCCATTACCAGTCCTAACCACATCAGCCCACCTCAAGTCCTAACCACTCCCCATCAGCCCATGTCCTGTCCTAGCCCCCCCCATAGCCCATTATCAGTCCTAATCCCCCCATACCCCATTACCAGTCCTAACCCCCCATCACCCCATTTCCAGACAGCCCCCATCAGCCCACAGCCCATTACCAGTCTTAACCCCCCCAGCCATTACCAGCCCTAACCCCCACAGCCAATACCAGCCCTAACCCCCATCACCCCATTTCCAGACAGCTCCCCTCAGCCCACAGCCCATTACTTTTCATTACCCCCCCAGCCCATTACCAGTCCTAAACCCCCTTCACCCCATTTCCAGACAGCCCCCATCAGCCCACAGCCCATTACCAGTCTTAACCCCCCCCATAGCCCATTACCAGTCCTATCCCCCCCAACAGCTCACAGCCCATTACCAGTCCTAGCCACCCCAGCCTAATATCTGTCCTAGCCCCCCCAGCCCATTACCAGTCTTACCCCCCAATCACCCCATTTCCAGACAGCCCCCATCAGCCCACAGCCCATTACCAGTCTTATCCCCCCCATCCCATTACCAGTCTTAACACCCCCCCAGCCCAGCCCAGCCCAGCCCAGCCCCAGTCTTAACACCCCCCCCAGCCCAGCCCAGCCCCAGTCTTAACACCCCCCAGCCCAGCCCAGCCCAGCCCTAACACCCCCCCCCCGCCCAGCACCAGTCTTAACACCCCCCCCAGCCCAGCCCAGCCCAGTCTTAACACCCCAGCCAGCCCAGCCCAGCACCAGTCTTAACACCCCCCCCCAGCCCAGCCCAGCCCAGCACCAGTCATAACACCCCCAGCCCAGCCCAGCCCAGCACCAGTCTTAACAGCCCCCCCCCATCCATCCATCCATCCATCCCCATATATCGGCTTATGGCACATTTCAAATTAAAAAAAAAAGCCTGGCTCTGGCTGCTGCCGCTGCCGTAGCGGCAAGAATTGAGTGTCCCGCGGGGCCCCCTCTCCTCGCTGAGCCTCTCTGCAAGGGCTTTCAGATTCGCGAAGGGAGAGTGTCTCCCACGCGACTCTGTAAAGCCCGCAGCGCCTAATGGCAAATTTCCCATCAGCCCCTCTCGTCTAAAGGGGCAGATGGGAAATTTCCCATTAGCCCCTGCGGGCTTAACAGAGACGCGAGAGAGACAGACACTCTCCCTTCGCGAATCTGAAAGCCCTTGCAGAGAGGCTCAGCGAGGAGAGGGGGCCCCGCGGGACACTCCATTTTGCCGCGGAGGCCGCGGCAGCAGCCAGAGCCAGCTTTTTTTTTTAAATATAATTTAAAAAAAAAAGCAGAATGTTCTTTGCGCGGGGCCCCCTGAAACGCGGGGCCCTGTGCAAAGAACATTCTTGCTCAATGGACGGGCCGGCCCTGGTTGCAAGGGTGTCAACCGTAAAGAGAAGCCTCCAGTGTCCAAAGCCCTAACAGCTGTGTTATCTTGTTAATGTTCTAAGTTCAGGAGAAGTGTGACGCAGTGCAAAGCTGAATCTTCCTGATTATCTTTGAGATACAGCTGTGAGCAGTGCAGAGCTCACTCTGATGCCGTTTCAACTGAGGAAGTAAGAAATGCTTTTGTTTGACTAACTGAGAAAACCTTGAAAAGAGTTTTATCTGCTTGTGAGAATTTGACTATCTGTATGAAGTGCTATGTTTAAGCAGACAAGACAGCCAGGTATTTGTTCTGGACTGGAAAGGGAAAGAAAACCTGGTTTAAAGTTTCTTTCTGTATGTTTTGGACTGCACGGCAAGCTCTGCTGGAAGCAGGTGCTGTTAATTAAGCTGAGGAAAGCAGTTTTGTTTCAGTTCAAGTTATCCTGTAATGAGGTACAAGAATTCCTGGTGAAATATCTAAAAAGGTGGATCTGTGAACCTAGTGTGTCTTTTCTAATGAATAAATTCTTGTTAATGCACCTACTCAACCCAACTACAATGAAGGTGTTTTTTTTTCATCTGAGCCCAAATAATATCTAACTGAACTACCTTTCCCATAATGCATTAAAAGGCATCCAGTTAGAAAAACGCCAGAAGTTGAAGCACCCCAATGGCAAAAAGAAAACCACGTCCCTCCATACCGATGTAAGGGGCTAAGGGCGTGACAATAACCAACAGAGATTCATAAACTATACCAGGGATGCAGTAAAAGGGATAGCAGAACAGCTGGATGGCATTAGTCGAATGACCTGGGAGAATAGGTTAGCTTTAGACAGGCAGAAAAGGGCATAGCCTGTGTAGTCCTGGGGGCAGGCAGTGTTGTACTTACATCCTGAACAATACAGCCCCAGATGGGACAATTAGCAAGGCTCTGAAAGGCCTAACCACCTTGGCAGAGGAGTTCGCAGAGAACTCCGGGGTAGATATGTCCCCAATTGGGTGGTTGGAATCATGGTTTGGTAAATGGAAGGGGGTGGTAGTATCCATCCTAACATCCTTATCCATAGTCCTAGGAGTCGTAACTGCAATAGGATGCTGCATAACCCCATGTGTCAGGGGATTAGTGCAGCGACTAATTGAGGCAGCTATCACCAAGAAAATGACTATGGGGCCCTCTGAGAATGAAATGATGATCTTAGAGTCCTGGGGAGAAACCAATGGAGGAAACCCAGAACCAGAGTATGAAACTATGTTAGGGAAATTGGAATTTCAAGTAGAAATGTAAAAAACAACAGAAGTGTTAAAAAACAGGAGGGAATTGAGGGAAAAATGAAACTGTTGTTTTGTTGTTTTTACAAAGGAATAATCATGCATAAGAAAAGCTTGTATAAACTGATATTGCTTATCAGTTCTTGACCAGCTGTCTTCACTTCTCTCTCAGCAGTCCCCCTTTCCCCCCTCCTTTCTGCCTCTTTCAGTTCAGCAGGTCAAGGAGCACATAGCTCCTGTGCAACTGAGATAGTGGAGGTTGCGAGACTGAGGTTTTCTGACCACTTCCCTAGTCTCTCTCTTTGGCAACCTAATATTCCTCTTAAAACTAACAACTATCTTGCTTTAGAGAATATATCTCGCTTTCTCTTAAAAACTGAAAGATTAACTATACTGATCTTAACATCCCATGAAATACACATCCCCACCCACTTTCTGAAGAAAAGCTCCCCCCCCCTTCCTCTAACTCACCCCATCTCTGCAAAGCAAGCCGGCAAAGCCAAATAGTGCATAGTGCGACGCTCCTGCCTGGGCCCTAGAGCTTACAGGCAGGAGTGGCCTTATTTAATGTCCCTTATGGATAAAGGTGGTACTGAACCCTCTGAATGTTGGGATTCGTAGTACATTTGTTTTTTTCCTTTAGGGATGAAAGTTGTAGTTGTGACTCGAGTGATAAGGCTTGCAAGAAATTTATTTGTTGTGGGGATATTTTCAACGCATTACAATTCAAAGGTGCATAACGTAAAGGTGCAACTTTCCACATAAAGGTGAAATTAGGAGGTCAGGAAAACAACTGAAATCAAATAGCTTTAACTCAGCTTTATACAGTCACGGTAGCTTCTACTCAGCTTTGCCTCGTGTGGTTGCTTGGGATTATTGCAGCCTCACAGTAACAGCTGTTCTCCTCACAGCGTGGCTTTACAGAAACAGGTGAAAACAATTTGTGAACTTTCACGGCTAGGCAATAGGTATAGCAAACGCTTTGTATTCTTCTCATACAAACTCCAGATGCTTCTTTACACTGTTACTCTCTAAAACATAAAGAGCAATCCATTGCACAAGGATCATAACTCAAGGTAGGCACATCATTATCTATCTGCATACATTCATCTGGGCTAAGGCAATTGTTCTCTTCATCAGGTTTCTTATGTTTCCCTGACTTTAGCTCCAGAAATTGCTGAAACTCTTTTAGAAGAAATTCAGCCTGTAGCTGCTCTTTAGCTGCTTGATAGTCTCCGGTAAGGATCACACCCTTCCCCCACTCGCTATCTGCTCCTGTTGCAGAGTTTGGCTTAGGGAGGTCAGCACAATAAAAGGGTTTCTCCAGCAAGGCATTAAAATTAGGAAATTCAGCTTTACCTTTATCAGAGACGTTGGCATAAGAACAGGCACCTTTCTTCCAGGACTCTCTCCTCTCTAGAAACTCAGGAGCCTTATGGCTAGTTCTTCTGCTAGGGGAATTTCTCTCCGAAAAACTTCTTTCCTGTTTTGGTTCCTGGCTTTTATAGCACTGCTCGCCACCAGACAAAATACCTTTTCTCCAAGAGCTGGGTTTGCTAGCCTTCCCACGTTTAGGCTCTACCGTGTAGTAAGGATCTCCTTGAGAGTATATTGGTCTCCAAGGCTTACTGTTCCAGGGTTCTGCCTTCTCCCAGAGTTCTAGTGTTTTTCCCCTTTGATTCCAAGTTCCTCCTGAAGACCAACGTGCACTGGAAGCTGCTTCTCGTCTGCTTCGTATCTTGCTGCTCTCCTTGTCAGCCTTGCTGCCTGCCTTGCCAGCCTTGCTGCCTCTTTTGCCAGCCTTGATGCCTCCTTTGCCAGCCTTGCTGCCTCCTCTGTCAATCCTGTCTGAGGATTTAAAAAGGGCTTCATTTCCCGGCACTCCCTGTCGTTCCCCTGGGCGTGCCCAATCAGTGCTGAAGCCTAACTCCTCCCCTGGGCTGGGGCTTGTCTTCAGCTCAGCCGATAACTGTGTTTTTTCCAAGTCAGTTTTGGAAATCCTGTGTGTGTCATCCCTTCTATCAGGATTTTCCCCTATCTCCATTTCCTCTGGAGGGGAGTCTTCATCACAGATCCCCCTCCCCTTAAGATATCATGGGCTGGCTTCGACTCCGAGGCACAGCACGTGATACGACTCAAAGTGTCCGCGTTTTGATGGAACTTGCTGGCTCTATGCTCTACCTGGAATTCAAAGGCCTGGAGAGCCATGAACCAGCGCGTTAGACGGGCATTATGATTGTACATCTGATTGAGCCACTTCAATGGGACGTGGTCAGTGATCAAGATGAATTTTCTGCCAGTAAGAAAAAAACACAATGCATCAATGGCCCACTTGATAGCCAGACATTCGCGTTCTATTGTTGAATATCTTTCAGCCGGGGCCAGCTTTCGGCTGAGAAATAGCACCGGGTGTTCTGTGCCGTCGTGCCGCTGTGATAATACTGCGCCGAGGCCCGTCTCGGACGCGTCTGTCTGCATTATAAAGGGCCGGGTAAAATCGACGCCCCTCAGAACTGGTGCTGCACATAGTTTTTCTTTTAAAAGGTGAAATGCTGGGTCCAGTTGTCGCTATGTATGACCACATCGTCCATATATGCGACGGCGTAGGCTTGGTGGGGTCGCAAAACTAGATCCATCAGGCGCTGGCATGTGGCGGCAGCCCCATGCAGGCCAAAAGGCATTCTCCTGAATTGGTATAAGCCGACGCGGGTGCTGAATGCAGTCTTCTGTCGCGCATCCCTGGTAAGCGGAACCTGGCAGTACCCCTTCATCATGTCCAGGGTCGTGAGGTATCTGGCCCGTCCTAGGCGATCTAGGAGTTCTTCTATACGCGGCATGGGGTACGCATCGAAGCGGGATATCAAGTTGACTTTTTGGAAGTCTATACAAAAACGCATGGACCCATCCGGTTTCGGGACCAGGACGATTGGGCTATTCCATGGGCTCCGGGACTCAATTACTCCCATGCGTATCATTTCCTTGACCTGCCGAACGACCTCCTCTTTCTTTGCCTCCGGCAACCTGTATGGTCGTTGCCTCACTATCTCCCCTGGTAGCGTTATAATCTCATGGGCGATCAGATCCATCTCACCCGGCATTGGCGTGAGGACATCTTTATACCTGGCCAGCAGCTGAGCAAACTCCTGTTTTTGCGACCAGGAAAGCCCTTTTTCAAGTTTGGGTTCCGGATTGCTCTTACATTCAGCCAGCTGTGGCCCGAGATCTTCATCCATTTTCTCCTCCACAACTGCTGATAACCCCTGAAGGCTGGTACCCCCCGTTGATCCAAAACCTCCCGTTCCCCGGGCTGTTGTCGATAGGGTAGACACTTCTTCAAGAGGGGGCAGACCCATTCTTTCGCAAATTAATTGCGCTATCCGATCGCCAGCGACTACCCGGAAGTCCTCTTGTCCAAAATTGAAGAGGAGAATTTTTATAGAGCCTCTGTAATCTGGATCTATAACCGGCTCCAACGTCAATGAAATGTTTTACAGCGAGACCGGAGCGAGGGGCTATACGGCCGTAGCAGCCTAATGACATCTCCATCTGCAAAGCCGTATCAACCAGGGCTTTCCCTCGCTTAGGCACGACTACATCCTCCGCTCTGCATAGGTCGAACCCAGCCGAGTTGGTCGAGGCTCTCTTGGGGGCTTGAGCATTGGGGCCCATTTTGCAGTATTTGAGTACGAACACTAGCTTTTTAATAGCTTCCTCTTTCTGGGGTCCAGTTTTCCGGTTCTGCTTCCCTGGCTGTGCAAACAATGGGCTAGGAACTATATTTTTTCCTGTTGTTTGGGCCAAAGCTTCCACTGGCGGCTGTTGGGAATCCCCCCATTCTTTCACAAGAAAGCCTTGTTCTACCCCTTTCTGGAACTGCGGCCAGTCTCTCCCCAGGATTATCTTATGTGGTAACCTAGGTACTACCGCTATGGGGATTTTCCTATTGGCCCCTAACCCTTTCACTTGGAGATTATATACAGGGTATAGTGAAGTGCCCCCATGAATGCAGCGAATTTTCACAGTGCTTACAGGCTGAATTGCTACCCCTGTGGCCTCTATCTGCTGCCATAGCACTTTAGACAACATCGTTTGCTCTGCGCCTGAGTCCAATAGCGCTGTGGTAGCAATTCCTTGCACCTCAACATCAAGCAGAAAACCCTCTCTAGCATTCTGAGCCTTCACTGCTACCAAAGCAGTTTTCACATAACAACTCTTTTGTACATGGCCCTCTCTACCGCATTTAAAACATTTTCTACGGGTTACCGGACCTTTCATTGTTGGCATGCACATCCTTACGGACTCCTCATTTAGCCCCCACTTCCTTTCTGATTCTCTTACTGCTGTCCCCTTAGAAGCACTGCCGCCTTCATGGGCCATTAACTTTGCTTCCATGAAGCGTTCGGTGAGGTTAATAGCCTCTTGTGGGGTTTTACAGCTCTGTAAAATCAGGAAGGAGCGTATCTAGGTGGCAAAGCACTTATATATTGCTCTAGTATGAGACTGTCTATAATAGACTCCTTAGACCTTTCCCCCGGATTAAGCCACTTGTTCACTAAAGTGCGTATCCGATGACACAGGGCTTTTGGGGTCTCATTCGGTCTTAGCTTCACAGCTCGCAGGAGATTATGATAGACCAGCGGTGTGAGACCTAGTCTCTCCCTGATCGCTTTCTTGATTTCATCATAGTTTCCTGTGAGTGTGGGTGGCATTGCTCTATAAGCGGCCATGGCTTCCCCTGTGAGGGACGCCATAAAATGCATGGCCCAGTGCTCCTGTGGCCAAGCACTTAGGTGAGCCACTCTTTCAAAGCTTTCGATGAAATCATCGATAACATTGGTGTCTCTAAGCTGTCCAAAGTTAAACATGGTCCCAGCATGCAAGCTAAGAGAGGCTGGCGCGGGAAAACCTGGTGGAACAGCTGGTGGCTCCGGCTGCTTCTTTTGTTCAGACAGCCATGTCTGCAACATGTCCAGCAAAGGCTTTTGTTGAGCCTGGATGCTCGCCCCGTTCCTCACTTGTGCCTCTAGAGCCAAGTCTCCTTGCCTCTCCAACTGTGCTGCCATCCACTTGAAAATCTCTTGCGGTTCAAGAGACATGTTGGAATTCCTGCAAGCACAAACACAGAGAGACCCAATTGCGATACCACAAAAATGTGAAAAAAAAAACCCCTCTTTTTTTTTTTCAATCAAGCCTAGCTATCCCCTTGTCCTGGTATCCTAGCTTCTCCTGGGTGGATACCCTTTACCTTGGTCAGGTGATGCTTCACGCTTATCAGCAACAGTGCTGCCAGTAGCCCTCTGGTACTGCGAATCTTCTCCTTTCAGATGTTCTACAGCTGGGCTCCACCTGGGCAGTTGCTTCCTGTAGACCACCTGGCGTTGCCACTCTTTTGCGCATGCGCAGTATCCTGCCAACTACGCCACTTGCGACGCTCCTGCCTGGGCCCTAGAGCTTACAGGCAGGAGTGGCCTTATTTAATGTCCCTTATGGATAAAGGTGGTACTGAACCCTCTGAATGCTGGGATTCATAGTACACTTGTTTTTTTCCTTTAGGGATGAAAGCTGTAGTTGTGACTCGAGTGATAAGGCTTGCAAGAAATTTATTTGTTGTGGGGATATTTTCAACGCATTGCAATTCAAAGGTGCATAATGTAAAGGTGCAACTTTCCACATAAAGGTGAAATCAGGAGGTCAGGAAAACAACTGAAATCAAATAGCTTTAACTCAGCTTTACACAGTCACGGTAGCTTCTACTCAGCTTTGCCTCATGTGATTGCTTGGGATTATTGCAGCCTCACAGTAACAGCTGTTCTCCTCACAGCGTGGCTTTACAGAAACAGGTGAAAACAATTTGTGAACTTTCACGGCTAGGCAACGGGTATAGCAAACGCTTTGTATTCTTCTCATACAAACTCCAGATGCTTCCTTACATTGTTACTCTCTAAAACATAAAGAGCAATCCATTGCACAAGGATCATAACTCAAGGTAGGCACATCATTATCTATCTGCATACATTCATCTGGGCTAAGGCAATTGTTCTCTTCATCAGGTTTCTTATGTTTCCCTGACTTTAGCTCCAGAAATTGCTGAAACTCTATTAGAAGAAATTCAGCCTGTAGCTGCTCTTTAGCTACTTGATAGTCTCCGGTAAGGGTCGCACCCTTCCCCCACTCGCTATCTGCTCCTGTTGCAGAGTTTGGCTTAGGGAGGTCAGCACAATAAAAGGGTTTCTCCAGCAAGGCATTAAAATTAGGAAATTCAGCTTTACCTTTATCAGAGACGTTGGCATAAGAACAGGCACCTTTCTTCCAGGACTCTCTCCTCTCTAGAAACTCAGGAGCCTTATGGCTAGTTCTTCTGCTAGGGGAATTTCTCTCCGAAAAACTTCTTTCCTGTTTTGGTTCCTGGCTTTTATAGCACTGCTCGCCACCAGACAAAATACCCTTTCTCCAAGAGCTGGGTTTGCTAGCCTTCCCACATTTAGGCTCTACCGTGTAGTAAGGATCTCCTTGAAAGTATATTGGTCTCCAAGGCTTACTGTTCCAGGGTTCTGCCTTCTCCCAGGGTTCTAGTGTTTTTCCCCTTTGATTCCAAGTTCCTCCTGAAGACCAACGTGCACTGGAAGCTGCTTCTCGTCTGCTTCGTATCTTGCTGCTCTCCTTGTCAGCCTTGCTGCCTGCCTTGCCAGCCTTGCTGCTTCTTTTGCCAGCCTTGATGCCTCCTTTGCCAGCCTTGCTGCCTCCTCTGTCAATCCTGTCTGAGGATTTAAAAAGGGCTTCATTTCCCGGCACTTCCTGTCGTTCCCCTGGGCGTGCCCAATCAGTGCTGAAGCCTAACTCCTCCCCTGGGCTGGGGCTTGTCTTCAGCTCAGCCGATAACTGTGTTTTTTCCAAGTCAGTTTTGGAAATCCTGTGTGTGTCATCCCTTCTATCAGAATTTTCCCCTATTTCCATTTCCTCTGGAGGGGAGTCTTCACCACAATAGGAATAGTCTGAAATTATACGCTAGAACAGGGATGGGCAAACTTTTTGACTCGAGGGCCGCAATGGGTTCATATATTGGACCCGGGGGCCGGACCAAAATTACCCACATAGTGACAGGGTGAAAAGTGGAGTAGCCGCCTTGCAGTTTGAGGAGGGATAGAGCCAGGGTTTCTCGGGACCCCCTTGGGGCTCTTCCTTTGCAAACATCAGTACCGCCGCCGCCGCCGGACCCCCCTCCTCCCCCCCCCGCAGCAGGAGTCAGGACTTACTGCACTTATGGTGATGCACCAGCTCTGGGTGACAGCAGCAGGGAAGCCAAGATTCAGATCCAGCTTCTTCCACTAGGACAGGGGTCTGCAACCTTTAAGACATAAAGAGCCACTTGGACCCGTTTCCAAAGGGAAAAAAAAAACTGGGAGCCGCAAAACCATTGCGACATTTAAAACAAATCTAACACTGCATATATTGTTTCTTACCTTAATGCTATATACGACCCCCTACTTTTCCTGTTAAAATATAGGTGTTTGGCCTATACTCGCCGTATAAGACTACCCCTCTTCCTTCGCACACCAAAAAAAATACGCCAGAAAATATCACAACAACAAGTAACAATATTTGATTTCAAAATTATGATGATTTTGTAGTCAAATCACTAATATGAAATAAAATTATTTTTTTCTACCTTTGTTGTCTGACCATTTTATTCTTTGATCATGCTGGTCCCGATCTGAGGCTTCTGCTTTCCTGTCTTCTCTTAGCTCTCTTTCTGTGGTCTATGGTCCATCTGCCATTTCTTATCTCTTCTTTCGTTTTCTTCACTTCTTTCCATCAGCCTATTTCCAGTCCCAGTAACCCTCCCCAATATCAGCCCCTTTCCAGTCCTCACTCCCAGTACCTTCCAATGTCAACTTGCATTCCCATGATTGCCACTGGTGTCCATTTCCTTCCAGTCCCCCTCCTTCCCCACTGACCAGTCCCTTCTAGTACAAATACCATGGCAGCCCCTCTCAGATCCAGTTCCATTCTCCCATCCCCTCATATCAGCCCATTTGTAGCCTTAGCCCCCAGTTATCTTCCAGGGCCAGCAGCTCTATCCTCCCCTCCCCACAATCAGCCCATGCCCAGTCAAAGCCCCCCAATCAGCTCGCTTCCAGTGCTAATCCCCCCTCAACCCCATTACCAGTGCTAGCCTCCCCTAATCAGCCCAATACCAGTCCTACCCCCCATCAGCTCATTACCAGTCCTAGCCTCCCCTAATCAGCTCATTTCCAGTGCTAGTCCCCTCAACCCCATTACCAGTGCTCCATCCCTCCATGTCAGCCCCCCTCCCTCCTTCCATATCAGCCCCCTCCCTCCATTCATATCAGCTCCCTCCCTCCATGTCAGCCCCCCTCCCTCCATCCATCCATATCTGCTCCCTTCCTCCATGTCAGCTCCCCTCCCTCCATGTCAGCTCCCCTCCCTTCTTCTGCAGCCGCGGCTCCCTGCCTCTTAGGGAACCGCGGCTGTGCTTTTAAAATCATCTCTGAGCCCTTCCTGTCTTGACGGGCTCCGTGAAGCATTGTCCCGCCTCCAAAACTTCCTTTAGAGGCGGGACAATGCTGCACGGAGCCCGTCAAGACAGGAAGGGCTCCGAGATGATTTTAAAAGCACAGCCGCGGTTCCCTAAGAGGCAGGGAGCCGCGGCTGCAGAAGAAGGGAGGGAGCTGACATGGAGGGAGCCCATAACGCCACATTTAAATACATCTTTACAACCCTATTGCCTGTCACCGGGCGGGCAGTGTGCTCCGGAGCCGCGGCAAAGGTGAGAAAGAGCAACATGCGGCTCCGGAGCCGCGGGTTGCCGACCCCTGCACTAGGACCTTGGGCAAATTCACTTCGCCCTCCACTGCCTGAGGCACAAACGAGATGGTGAAGACCACTCGGACAGGGAAATAACTTGAGTACCTGTTTGTAACTTGCCGTGAAGTCGGACTTGTGAAAAGATGAATAAGTGAATCTCAAATACCCTTCCCCAGGTCTGCAGCCTACTTTGTTGACACACTGTTCCTGTAATTATCCCAAGTCACATTTTAGATTAGATCACTTGAAAACAAATAAATTTACCAGCATTATCTGCCGCCCGCGACCAGTTTCTATAGGTTTTACTTCTACTGCACTTTTCCGCCTTCTTTGACTATTTAGATTAAAACGGGTTGTTCAGGTTCTTCTTCTTGCAACTTGGTTTGCCTCTTCGTCAGTGTTAAAACAGAATCAGCTTTTCCGTTCCTGCTAGTTCGGGTGTAAAACCTTTGGACGCCTTAGCACTTCGGCAGCTACTGTTTGCCTTCAGTACTGCCCTTCGCTCTCTGGTAATTAGGTTAACACAGGAAAACCCACCACGCGTACCGTTGCTCTTTCTTCCCGCTCCACATGGGCTGCGGCCTGTCTCGTGCCGACCTCTCTCTCTCCGGCTCGGGACCGCTGCTCGCACTCAAGCCCCACCTACGACCCTCGGGCTCTCCAAAGAAACCCCACGCACACAGAACGTCACCCCTCCAGTGGCTCCATCCGGGGAACTCTCGTCGTGGTGCTTAACGCTCTAAAGCTCAATGCCTAAAATCTATTTTTAGAAGTTATTTTTCTCCACTGCATCATACACCAAGAATCTTAGCTAGCGCTCCGCGGGCCGGATTAAAAGGTCCGCCGGGCCGTATATGGCCCGCGGGCCGTAGTTTGCCCATTCCTGCGCTAGAAGAAACTCATAGAAAAATTAAGTTAGGTTGCTTAGTTTTCTAAGATGGGATTTCTTTAATATGTTCTATCTGCTGCCAGTAAAAAAACCCCAATAATAGCTCACTTAGTAGCTAAATCATTCTTAGATAATGAAGCCACATTTTTTATTAGTGCTTGGTTTGAAATATGCTTTTCTAAGATTTTGTAGTAAATATTCACAGTAACGCTCTGTTCTAATCTGCTTTAACTTCTGTTTTCAGTCTTGTACTGTAGTTGGTGTCAGTAATAGAAGTTATCAGTGGCTATTGATCTCGGGTTGAATTTGTGATGTGAATATACAGCATATAAACATTTTACATGAATCATTTTAGTTTTTTTTATTTTTATTTACTAGGTTTCATATATAGTAAGACTACTTGCAGAGTATATATATATCTATATCTATATCTGTAAAATTAAATTATTGGACGAAGTTAAAAATTGCATTGTGAGAACTTTTCATACTTCCTCTTTCTAACACCTAGGCTGCTCCCCCCCCCCAAAGGAGGGGGCAGAGCTAGCAGGTCAAAGGAAGGCCAGAAAACCCCTATAAGGGGATAAGCCAGGTTAAGCAAGAGGAAAGGGGAATGTTCATAGAAAAAGGATAAAAGTGAGGTAGCCCGAGCAAGGGGCGTACCTCACTTAATGCTGTTAGGCATGATGCTGTGAAGGTACCCGCTGTCTAGACAACGTATTGCGGAATAAATCTGCTTCACAAATATTCCTCTCTGAGTCTCATTGGTCATATTGGCCATAGGGAAATGTGGTACAGGTAAAGGTAAAAGAATTTCTAACACCCTTGTATTCTTTGGGGTATGTTTACTAAACTGCGGTAACGTTACATAACGCTCGTTATGTAACGTTAACGAATGTTAAGTAACGTTAACACGCGTTATGAGACGTTAACGATCGTTAACATCTCATAACGTGCGTTATCGTTACTTAACGATCGTAGACGTTCCGCGGCGCGGTAAAACACCGCAGAAGGTGGAGAGAGGGCGGAGAGAAGGGGTCAATGGGCGTAGTGTGGGCGGGGTGAGGCTCCATTCACACTAACGCGCTGATCTGAAGTGCTGAATCCTAATGCGATTGAAAACCTGCCATTAGATGCACATTTGCAGGGGAGAGAAACCATTTAAGTGTCAGCAATGTACAGCATAGGCAGGGAAACCTACAAAAAGTGATAAGTGTGATACATGTGCACAGAACAAAAGGGCACATAAACATTGAAAATGATCTCAACAAACTGGAAAAAAACCTAACCAAGCTGGCCAATAGTGATAATATTGGGAAACAGCAAAAAACACTACCGAGAAAGCTCCCAAAAAAAGATATTAAGCGTGGAAGGGTCTATGCTCCGTCCCCCGACAAGGTGAATGATCCCACAGTGAAATAGCGCTGATCAGGGCTTTCCCTTGTTATTGGACAGGTGTCCTATGGCATGCACATGTCCCGCAACATCAGGGTGGGCATGTCGGAACGGGCAACTGGACAGATGCCGGAAAAGGGGATACAGAGGGCCGCAGGCGGCACATGCTGTGGTGCAGCTGGGCCACAGTGCGGACTAGGGTGATGCCTAGGTGGCCCTTACGAATGCTGAAACAGCAGAGAGGCCAGACAGCAAATTATGAAGGCCCAACATGGGCATGACTGTGTTTCCCACAGTGTCACAGGGGATAGTACCCAGCAGCTACCCCCAAGGGCACAGAACAGTGGCAGGCGGTGCTGGGGGGAAGCGTGGACGTAAATGCAGGCACCCCTACCCCAGAACCCGCACCATAGGCAGCCGCCTACCTGCACACTGGATGGCCTGAGACTGCGCACCACCAGCACCAGGGCATGGCAGCATGGTGGCGGAGGGGTGCTGATGGCGGAGGGGGCAGCGGCATCTTGCCGCAGCAGACCATGGCCTAGCCCCGTTTAGGTGGGTGCCGTGCACTGCAACAGACAGGCTCTGTCTGACAAACAGTCATGGTATCTCCAGGGAATGAACTGTCCCTGTGGTAACAGTGTGGTGCAGTACGCACAGCCAGTGTGCTCAGGAGCAGAAGGTCACAGGTTCAAGTCCCAGCTGTGGTTCCTGCCAACCCAGCCCCCATGTTTTACCAACTACTAAAAGGTGCTAATACAGACAGAACCTTTAGTGCAGATGACGTAGACATGCCCAAAACACCTACATTTTACCCTACAGAGCACAGACACCATAAACATGCACATTACCTAGAGCAGAGTCTCCCAAATGCAGTCCTGGAGGTCCAAACACCATTCAGGTTCCATGCTGCCTCTAATAAATGTGGCTGTGCTGCATTTCTATGCACCGCCCCATGATATGCAGATGTATCTCATGCATATTCATTAGGGACAGCATGAAAACCCGAACAGTGTTTGGCCCACCAGGACCGGAGTTGGGAACCCCTGCCCTAGAGCAGCGGCCAACAGGGGCAGAAACACCCGCACCCACAAGCCCCATTATCCACAGCCTCCTGGACAGATAGGATGTTGGGCCCTGCGTACATCTCCCAATACTAGCACTTGCATACCTTAGCAATGCCACCCTAAACCTGGGAATACGGTACACATCTATCAAAAGGTTGCCATGATTACTGGCACATAGCAATTCCTAAGTTTAGCACAATCTGCTCAGTGAGCTGTATCATACCAACCTCTCTGGTGTCTGTGGAGTGTGTGTCAGGTTTGGTATCTGACAGTGTCCACCACCCTGGGGAGTGACCCCAACAGTACTGCATACCATAGCCATGCCTGCACTGTGCCCAGGACTGGTGCGGTGGCCAGGGCTGCCAAAAGCCTCTATAGTTGCACAATGCTGGCATAGGTGTGTGGAGTGTGTGTCTGTCTATCCAGTGTGTGGTGGCTGCCAACACCCTCCACAGCCCACACTGCTAACACTGTTGCAAGTATTGGCCTGTCAATGTGCATAATGAGGAGCAAGGTACTGTGGTAATAGCCTGGATAGGGTGGCCTGGCCTGGCCTGGCCTGGCTGCATCTGCACAGGGCATAGGGCAATGGCTCGGACATTGTAGTGCCCAGCCACCACCTGCATGGACAGGGTGGCCACAGCATGTCCTGCTGGGAGGTCACTCTCACCCTCACTGTGCAGTGACCACGGCATGGCTGGGTTCCCTCATAGTGCTCTATAGTGTTTCTCTTAAGTGATATATATGGGTTCTGTTTTCTGGGGCCCAATCACTGACTTATCTGCTTGGTGGGTGTGCTCACATCCCAGGTTTGGGTGCACACATCTCTTCTAGGAACATGCTCTATGGTCTAGCTAGCAGACTGTCTGCAGTTCGTATGTGTGTGGCTGGAACACCTTGCAGGGTGCAGCGGCTGGTGACTCACTGTGCTTGCTGCTGGAGAATGTCAGATGGTGGTGGGGGGCAGCTGTGCATTTCCAGGCCTACTGTCTGTCTGCCATTGCCTTATTTATGGATGTGTACAGATCTGCATTGACTGCCCTGTAGGGTGTCTATTCCCCAGCAGGACTGGGGTTGATGGTCCCCTCTACTGTCACCATTGCAGGGGGGTAGAATGTGGATCTGTTGGTGGGAGATCCTGTCCCCAACCCTGAGCACAGAGGGTGGGTTGGGTGGTGGTACGTAATCCGCCTGTGGGTCCAAACACCCCCCTTCACTTAAATCATGTGACCATGGCACCCACACAAGGTATGCACTTTTCTGGGTGCATCATAGTCCACAAGGGCTAGATGTGAAATACAGATGGACACAGGCATATCCTAGGGGTGTTTGCAAGGACTACCTATCACACATTGGCACTGATGGGGACCTGCAGCATAGCCTATCTCAGCAAAGCCAGGTGCTGCGAAAATGGTGCTGGGCACCCCACCTCACCCTCAGGGTGAGCACAGGACCCGCACACTGTGACGGTCTGTAGCTACTCTGTGCCACTAACACACACCGTCGGCATCCCCTACCAGGCTGAGGTGCTGTGGGGTGCATACCCCATCTTGTGATCATCTGTAGACTGCTGATTTGCATGTGCTGTGCATCCTGGTTACGGGTGGGTTGACCCTATCCTGGTAACCACAGCAGAATGTTTGTGTGGTGCCGTGCAGTCCTCCTGTAGCCAGCCAGGGGTTTGTTAGCAGCTGTAGCCCACTGGTTCCTTCAGTGCCGGTGGAGCCAGAGGTCATGGTTTCAAAACCCACAGTGGGGTTCATTGATAGGGCTGTCTGAGGCATTGTCTATTTTTAATGTACATTAGTGCTGCCAGCAGAAACACCCTCAGAGTACTGTCACCTTAGGGTGCCTCATAGGGCGCCTCATAAGGCGCCTTATATGGCGCCCTATAAAGCGCCTTATACGGTGCCCTATAATGCGCCTTATACGGTGCCCTATAAAGCGCCTTATACGGTGCCCTATAAAGCGCCTTATACGGTGCCCTATAAAGCGCCTTATAAGGTGTCCTATAAGGGACATTATAGGGTGCCTTGGCAGACAGCGCACTTTATAATGTGCCTTATGGAGTGCCTTCTAGGGTGCCTTATGCGGCACCTTAGGTTATGCCACTGTGAGGGTGTGTTTGCTGGCAGCACTAATTAAAGTAAAACTAAAATTCCTCGCAACTTAAACATGCCTCAGCCAGCCTTATTCATTAGGCACACTGGGGATTTGAACCCATGACCCCATACCATCAGGCAGTGTAGCAACCATTATGCTACAGCTCTGTTTCTGTGTTTGCATGTCTGCGCGCCTTCTTAAGATTAACGCGTGGTAACATGCGATGGCTCCCTATCATGTAACGCTCGTTAATTTATGGCACCTTGTAACGCGCGTTATCGGTAACGATGTACCGCCCATGTCCTTATTTGGGTATTTCTGCCTCTACCGTGGATCCTAACGCGAATGGCATTACCGCAGTTTAGTAAACATACCCCTTTGTCTTTTAACCCTAAAATTTAGAAAGGATCTATAAATCTCCCTCACCTACCAAGCCAGATTCAGACTGCACTGGATTAGCTCATTACCATCTACTGGAGCCTGAAAATACTGGTTGGTTGTAGGTTGTACAGGGCCCTAGATGTTTGTCATCAAATTGGTTCTGTCAGTCTTCATCTGCTGGTAGGAGAGCATAAACCCATTGGACTGGTGGCACAAAGGTGGTTTTTTTTCCTATTTAAATGCTGGATTTGAGATGTTAACATCCGTGTGCAAGACAGTGGATCCTAGAGAGTGGAATGAATGGGGGTGTCAGAGTTCCTAACGATTGGACAACCAGAAGCTGAAAACATCGAAACCCACAGTGACACCCTTTCGAAACAGTACACACATAACAGGATCGTCTTTGGCTTGGGTAGTTGGTGCTTTCAACATTTGGCGCTTTAGCAGATGCTATTCCTAAATCCAAACGCAATATTGCTTTTTCTGTATATATAATAACTAGTCTTTTAAACAATTTATAAAATGCCTCCACAAGTTTTCTTTTTTAGTTGGCGACAAGATAAAAGATTAGGTACCGTACCATTGTACCACCAATCTCGTCGCCTAGAAGCCGAACTACAGCTCCCAAAAGGCAACCCTGCAGCGCACATAGAGATGCCGCAACATGCTCACAGGCCTCGCCCTTTTTTATTTTCTACTTGGGGCTGGTACGGTAGACCAGACTTGTAGGAGCCGAATTCACCGTTTGGCGCAGGCGCAAGCAGAGAGGGTGGAAAGAGTGTCGGAGTGCTGGAAGGTGGCCGTGGTGGCGCTCGCGCGCCCGATGTAGGACTTCGGAGGGCGGGCTCAGGGGTGGGTGCGCGCGCGCGAGAGATCCCGGGCCTGAGTTCCATCTATTGGGGAGAGCTGATGCGTCCCAGCCGCAGCCCGCCATGGACTCGCAAAAAGTGAGATCCCGCCTCCCTTCTCTCTCGCTGGGTTTTTTCGATGTTTAGTTGTTGCGTTCGTTCTTCGCTTAGAAAGTTGGGGGAGGGTAGCGGGCTTTACTTCCAGACGTGTGTGTGTGTGAGTGAGAGACTAGCCCCCTTTAGACTGTGACTCCTACAGCTTCGGCTTTTTCCAGGGGACCAACTTTATCTCCTGTTTGAAGCAGGGTAACGGGATCAGCAAGGCCAACGCCTCCCCCAGCCCACCCTCTCTTCCTCCTTGTCGCCCAGCGACCCACGGTGTCATCGAGAAGCCTACTGCCCGATGTGAAACAATCAGTCCCGTCATGGTCTTTATGTGTAAATGAAATTGATGTTAGAAAACACGTGAGGAATTGGGTCTGTTACTGCAGGTAGATTGGGGGGGGGGGGGGGGTGTATGTGTGACATTTACATGAGGGAATTCTTTCACAGATACCCTTACGCTAAATGCAATCCATGTTTTCCCTCAAGTGTAGTGTGCGGTCTGTGAATAGAAGACAGCCAGTGCCGGTCAAAGCTGCCTTGGCAAATTAAAATGTTCATTGGGGTCAGAGGGAGGTGATTCTCTAGACATGGTAAAAAGATTTGATTCAGGGAGGTGGTCGGCAGCGGAGGCTGACCACTGCTTGTGTTCATGGCTTAAACTGAAAAATCTTATAAACGTATTGTAAAGTACAACATGGCCAAGTGTGTTCGTTTGAAGTACCTTGTGAGACATTTCCTCAAAATATGAGGTTGAAGTACGATTTCTCTCAGCAGCTGCTTGTTTGCCGGGAGTGGCCATCCTATTTTTCTCCTTTCTTTTTCTAATGAAGGCTTTCATGGTAGTCCTGATGCTTTTGTGCCACTGCTGTGCAGGAACTTTTTACTTCACGATGATTGGGTTTCGGTTGTGGGAGCTGTCCAGTTTGTTCCAAATCATGATGCTGATGACTTTTCAAATGAGAGAGATTCTTACATAGTTACATATTTGTGGAAATATGAGGTTACTATTTAACCTTTGAATAGTAGTTGTTTTCTGCTCATAATCAATTATAGATATACAGATTTTATTTATAGATACTTTAACGTCTAAGGCTTGCCATTTTCTAGTTCAAGGATTTGATCACCTCATCTTGTATGTGGCCTCTCCACCCTCCTGCACACGTTTGATATGTCATCCACCACCATGATAATTTCTGATTAGGGGTATGAAGTTTACATTGTGCTGGCTTTGTTCCTTCTCTGTATATTCAGAAGTTAAAATAAGAGCTTTAAAGATACATGGTTAAATATCAGTAAGTGTTAGCTGTAATGTGGCTTATTGAATTGATAAAATATAGATTTGCTTATTGTATATTAAACCATTTATATGGAGAGGAGGCCATGCTCTTTTAAAACAAAATTACAGTAGTGAGGTGGCCTAGGTACATTAGAATTGAGGATACTTGGGAGACTACCAAGTGCCTCCCCTTAGTCATATAACAGTGTATTGGTTAGATACAGAGGCTCTCTATTTATTCCACATCTTTCCAGGAGAAGATCAACGTGAGTTACATTCAGGGTCTCCAAAGAGCTCAAAATCTAAGTTTGTACCTGAGGTAATGGAGGGTTAAGTGGCTTGCCCAAGGCCACAAGGTGTGCCAGTTGGATTTGAACCCTGGTCTTTCTGTCTCTAGGCTGCTACCCTAACCACTAGGCCATTCCTCTTCCTTCTTAGAAACTGGAATTTGAATTTAACTTGCACCTTTCTCAGTAGTTCAAGGCAAGTTACATTCAAGTATAGGAGGTATTTTCCTTGCCCTAAAGGGCGTATGTTCTAAGTTTGTTCCTGAGGCAATAGAGGGTTTAGTGACTTGCCCAAGATGAAAAGGAGTGGCAGTGGGATTCCAAATGGGCTTCCCTGGTTCTTAGCCAGCTGGTTTAGCTATTAGGTTGCTTCTCCAAAACACTGTTTATCCTGCCACTCTTCCAGGACCTTTCCCTCTGCACGAATCCTGTCCTCAATAGTCCTTTTTTATTTCCCTCCTCCTTCCTGTCCCCACAAGTCTCTCTCTTTCTAATCTCCACCAGTCTGTCTGTCTTTCTTATTCCTCCGCACTGTGCTGGCACTCGATCTCCCTTTCTTTCTTTGCCATGACACCCCCCCCCCACCTTCACCACTCTTTCTCATGACCCTCCTCCAGCCTTGCCCCAGTGTGTGTCTCTTGTCATGATGCCCCTTGCCCCTGGCTTCACCCAGTTGCTTTCTCACTCACCAGTTCTTTTGCCTGGTTACAGCTGCTGAAAAAGATGGTGTTTCACACTTCCCCACTTTGATTGGCTCGCTACATGGTTGAACCACGAGGTGGAGGAAGTTCAGGCTGAGATTTGAAATCATGAGATCAGCCTGAATTTCCTCCACTGCATGGCTCAACCATGCAGAGAGCCTTTTGTGGTGGGGGAAGTGGGAAGCAGCTGTTTTTCAGCAGCAGCAGCCAAATCGGGGGCATGAGATCCTGGGTGCCTGCTTGCCTGTCTGTAAGTTTTATGTGGCATAGCAATCTGGTGCCTGGGATTTGTTGATTCCTGACATACAGTACTATTTTTAGACAATGTTTGTTAATACAGTAAAAGGTATTTGGTTCAAGTCAGAGGTTTCCAATCCTGTCTTGAGGGAACCCCTGCTAATTGGGTTTTCAGCATATCTACAGTGAAAATGCATGAGATAGATTTGCTTAAATGTGCTACATTGTAGCTTCATTGTGTGTCCCCTAGTCTTTCTACTTTTTGAAGGAGTAAAAAATTGATCTGCATTTATCCGATCTACTCTATTCATTATTTTATAGACCTCTATCATATGTCCCATCAGCGGTCTCTCTTCCAAGTTGAAGAGACCTAACCTTTTAAGCCTTTCCTTGTAGGGATATCCTTTCATCCCCTTTACCACCTCATGCACATTCATTCCGGATAGCCTGAAAACCTGACTGGCCAGGGCAGGGTTGGGATCCTGCTTCTTCATTTGATTCTGTGTAGGCATTTTGAACTAAAATCTCAAAACCTGCCATTAACCTTTTCCAGGCCGAGCCCAAAACTTTTGGGATCCAAAATTCTGACTAAATATTCCTATCAAATGGTATATAATACATGACCATAGCAAAAGGAAAATCACTATTAGAACATATTGAATGAGACGGGTGCAATTTTCCTGAAATATTCAAAAATTAACCCGGCTGCAGAATGTGGATTAAACATTTAAAGTAGGCCTTGAAAGGGTTAAGTGAAATGTTTTAGGAATACAAACCAAAATGTGGAATTCTGTACAACTTTATTGCTGTTGCTATAGTGGTGTATGGTTAGTCTAGTCTTGAGCTTGGTGAGAAGATGTAAAGTGTTTCATGTAATCTCAAAAGCACGTCCGATGATACAATTGGAGGAGTAAAATAATAATGGCTAAGGTGGTGTTGGTCCTCGGAGCCACTGTGAAGCTTGGTGGGAGCAGTCGCATGACTGAAGCGTTAATACAGCACATTTAAACATTGCAGGCATATTTTGAATGCTGAATTACATTTCATCCCTGGGGAGGATGATAACTGGGAGAGACATGGCTGAAAGGAAGAAAAGTGTGTGGATGAAGTTATGAGTCAGATGAATGAAGTATGAGTAATTGATGCAGGCTAGAAACTAGACTTTCCCAATCTGATGCTGGGGCTTCATCTAAGGGGACTAATTTTCAGGATGTCTCCAATAAATAGATGCTGGGAATGTATGCAGCTGTATCATGTATATTCATTGTAAATAGCCTGAAACCCCAGCCTATTAGGTGATAATTCAGGGCCAGGTTGCAGAATACTTCATAAGAACATACATAAGATGTACCATACTGAATCAGACCAAAGGTCCATCAGGTTCAGTTTCCTGTCCCAACAGTGGCAAATCCAGGTCACATGCACCTAGCGGGATCCTAAGAAACAGATTACTCGATGCCCTCAACCAGAGATGAGCAGTGGTGCTTTCCCAAGCTTACATAGCTAATAATGGTTTATGGAGTTTTCTGCCAGGAACTTCTCTAAAACACTTCGAAAATCCAGCTGTGCTATCTGTCTTGCGTGTGTCTGGCAGCAAATTCCAGAGGGAAAAGTATTTTATCCGATTTATTTTTAATGTGCTGTTTGTTGGACTGTACCAAAGTCTTAATACTATATGACAGGATAAACCACCATTGCCTACATATCTGTTCCATGACACTGATGATTTTCTAGACCTCTATCATATACCCTTTAAGTTGTCTCAAGGCTGAAAAGCCAAACCTGTTTAACCTTTCTTCATAGGAAAGCTGTTCTATGTCCTTTATCATTTTAGCTGTACCTTCTCTAGTTCTGCTATATCTTTTTTGAGACAGGGCAACCAGATCAATCAGAATATGCAAGGGGTGGATCGCACCATGAATTAATGCAGATGCATTATAATAACCTCCATTCCTTTCTGAACAATTTCTAACAGAGTTTGCTTTTTTACCACTGCCATACACTGAGCAGAGGATTTGAATGTATTGGTGACTCCTAATGTAGAACCTAGCATCATGTTTCCATATTGTCCTGCTAGACCAGTCCAGACAAGTGGATTGTGTTCCTCTACCAGCAGATTGGTGGAGACAGAGAACCAATGAAAAGCTTAGGTTTCAATGACATCACTCTCATGCCTCTATCTGCCTCACCCACTAGAGGTCTCTTCAGTATTTCTTTGTCACCAGCAGATGGTGGATGGATTTTCTACACTCTGAAGTAAATCTGAATAATTGAAAGGAAAATGTTGATTTAAAACTTGATGACTGACCACCTTGAGGGCGACGTGGGAGGCTTCACAAGACTGCGGTCTTTTCGGTAGCCATAAGGGGGACAATTGGTTCAGCTCCATGCTCTTATCCTGTTAAGGACCTGTTGAGCAGCCAGACAATTGGAGAGTTCAGTAGGCTCATACAATCTCAACGCCTCCCCCCCCCTGCTCTCTCCCGAACATTGCAGAAGGGTCTCGGAGGAATCTGTCTGCCAGCCCCTTGAAACATAGTGCCTGCAAAGCTAGAGAAACAGTTTCAGGGGAGTATAGCTGAACCTGGCACGGATTCTCTGCCTGGGGCTCTCAGGGGGTGATTACCAAGGCTTGAACTCGTCATTGTTCTTGTTGGGGGCTCCGGATTCCATCTGTCTCGGACGCAATTTGGGGTGGACTGGCACTGTGGTGGAATAAACTTCCCATTGCAGTATGGCAGGAATTACTGTAGATAAAGGTCTTCAAACATTTCTGAAAGCGGCCCTTATGTTTTGCATTTAGGTTGTAGCAGAGGGAGGGGGTGAATGGATGAGGCCACAGTCTGTGTTATTTTGTATTTTCCCTGTATTATGTTTTATAAACTGCTTAGAATGTTGTACATGGTAGCGGTATATAAATGTTTTAAAATAAATAAATGCTAAAAAATACAGGCTCATGCATTTGGGAGTGGTACAGTATGGGGGGTGAAGTACTTCTGCCCACAAAAGAAGAGCCATATCTGGGTGCGATGGCTTCTGATGATCTTAATGTGGCAAAACAAGTAGAAAAGGTGACAGCGAAAGCCAGAAGGATGCTTGGGTGCATAGGGAGAGGAATGGCTAGCAGAAAAAAGGAGGTGATAGTGCCTCTGTATAAGTCTTTGGTGCGACCTCATTTGGAGTATAGTGCGCAGTTCTGGAGATCTCACCTTCAAAAGGAAATAAACAGGCTGGAGTCAGTACAGACGGTGGCCAATAAAATGGTCAGTGAGCTTCGTCATAAGGCATATGAGGGCAGACTTAAGGGTATGTTTACTAAACGGAGCAGTCTTTTCCGTGCGGTTATGGCAATGATAAGGGGTTACTGTGTGCTAAGTGTGCTGGGCGTGTTAAAGGCGTTCCGGCAATACGGAGTATTAGTGGACACTTAGCGGGCGGTAAAAGGACATGCTGTTTAAAGGTGTCTTGCATGCACCCTAATGCAGGAAAGCCTTTAAAACGTTGAAAGGGGGGCAGGGAAGCCACTGGAGAAGGTATGGATGCAAGCACAATTGGTAACTGATGGAGTTGATTCACCAGATGCCTGGCTATGTGAAAGTATGTTTGACCAAACAGCAGGCCTGTACTGTTGACTAGGCGTGATAGGCGGCTGCCTAGTGAGGCTGGTTGTGGGTGTTGGCAGTGTCATGGGTGGGTGGTTGTGGCAGCAGAGTCAGCGGAAGAGATGTAGCAGCAGGGGGCACTGTGACAGGCTTGCAGTCCTAGATGCTCCTGAAAGCATACACTGCCGTAAGTTATATTATAATGTCTGTGAGGTGTGAACATGTATCCAAATGTACTGTCAGTGTGTGGCATGCCATAGGCCAGGACAGTGTCTGGGTGTGGGCAGCAAAGGGGGAGGCTTGTCCATGAGTGCTCATGTGGAGCAGTCACAGGAGAGGTGTGCATGATATGGCTAACTGCTGCAAATGACCCCTGATGGCCATGGTGGGGCAGCTTACTGTCAGTAAGCTGCCTCACCATGAATCTCCCTCACTGTCAGATGGCAGATGCAGGGCTGTGCCATAGATCAAGCAGGGAGTTTGCAATTTGTGTGGTGAGTGGATGTATGAGATCATTCAGGCCAAAAGCATTTGGTGTGTGAACCAAAAGTAGCAGTGCCATGGGCTACGTGAAACACCATTTGTACAGGTGGGACTGATGTCTCAGCCTGTGCAACGGCAAGACAATACACCTGACAGAGTGGCATGATAGAAAGGGGCAAGTTGAACCCATTTGCCCCATGTGGGGCAAGTAATTATGGCAGAACAGTGCAGGGGATGGGTATGCAACGAGTGTTAGGTGCCTGAATATGCGAGATATATCCTCTTTACATAAAGCTGGGAGGTCACAATGATGCAAAACAGAAAATGCATTCATACCAGTTGACCCAGACATCTGCTGCGTATACTTTACTGACCTGCTGCAATGCGCCGCGGCAGAGCCACTAAAGCCATGCTCACAGATACCCATGATGGGGAATGCTATGTTGGGCTACCCAACGTGTTGCCATAATGCTTAGAAATGTAGAAGAATGATTATCTGCAGGTCACAGCAGAGCCAGGACTATGTGAGGTGGGCAAGCGCACCCAGGCACAAACTGAATAAATGAACCTTTGACCATGGAGACATTGTATCAACCAGTAGGCTACACCTCCACACAACTCTACACAGCCTGCAGATCTCTGATTAAACTGTTTGCTGTCTATGCAGGTAAAGGTTGCACCCATGAGGCACAGCACATGCAAAACAGCGGTCTGCTGCTGAAAAATTGATGGAGAAGGCACTGATCCAGCATAGCAGCTCACTAAGACGCACTGGCTGCGTGTGCTACATGCACATAACAGCAAGCTATGCTGCAGAGTGGTTTCAGCTGTCACCCTGAGGATGAGGAGGGGTGCCCAGCACCTGGTCCACTGAACCTCCACTGTTAGAGATGGTCTCTGCTGCCGGTCCACATCACTGCTAGTGTGTGACAGATGTTGCTTGCAGTGTGTTATGCCTTTTTCTACTTAGTTTTTTGCATGCTGTAGGCAATGGTGACAGCAGCAGCTTGACCCTTGTCACCCAGCGAAGGTCCCCAGAGGCAAAGGCATGGGTATTTCACTGGGGCTTATCTTAAACCAGCAAGGGGAGTGGTGTAGAGGGCCCTGCACTGCCCTCTGGGTGTTGTAGTCCCACAAGCTAGTAAAGAAGTGAGTTGCAGTCGGGTGGTAAGGCTTTAGACAGGACTTTTATTCCCCTTCCGGGTGGATTTTATATCAATGGAAACAAAGACAAAAAGACCATACTTCTGGTACAAAAGAAAGGAAACAAACAGGAACCAAAATATTGCTTCTATCTTCAGCTTCTATGAACAGAACAATAGGTAGCTCAAAACAGTCCTTTTTACAAACAGGTAAGTTTCTCTCTTTCACTCCTGTTATTAGAAAGTCTTAACAGGCTCTTCAGCATAAAGAGGTAACATGGTCAGCAATAATGAGTGTACAATCCATGCAATCATCTGAGGGTTGTTCCCCATGAATATCAAGTTGCATTTCCTCACATTCCCCTTCAGACTGTCCTTCTTTCGGATTGTAAAAAATGCTATTGCCAAACAGTCTCTCCTCACGGCACTGAGACTTCCCCTCCTCCTCAGTAACAGAGTGGAATGGAAGATTACCACATTCTCTATAGTTTCTTCCTTGAGAGCTCCACAAACTCTGACAACTGCAGGGAAAACTTCTGCATTCAGCTTTCCTTATATTAGAATTAAACAGCCTACCTTCTAGCTCCCTTAGATCAGAGTTTTTCGGTACAGCTAACAGGGCTTGGCCAGGACGGAAGGTTCCTACTGCCTTTTCCTTTCAGCTTTTCCTCTGACATGAAAACGTCTTCAGGCCAGAACTCCTTTTCCCTTCTGTGCCTGCAGCTGGGGTGGCTAGCTTCCTCGGCTTTCCTAAGCCTGGCTCCAAGACCGTGTTCTCTGCTACCTTTTGTGGTAAACGTCCCTGAGCTTGTGCTTGTCTGTATGCTGCTCTCTGGAGCAGTCTCTGTGGTTGTCCCTTGTTGCTCTGGAACTGGATCTCTCAGCTCTCCTGGATCCACACCTTGTTCCACCACTCGTCCTCTCGGCTCCACCACATCTGGTTCTATCAGCTCCGCCCCTCCTAACTTCAGGTGAGTTAGTTTTATGTGCGTGTGTCGTAGTGTCTGCCTGAACTCCACCCCCTCTCAGCTGCCCTTCATTATCTAATGAATCCTGAGTCTGCTTGCTGCTTGGGCGTGTTCTCCCACCTTGTGACATTGTTTGTATACGTTGCCTACAGCAACTCTGGGCCATGTGCTTCCCTGAGCTGTCAGTGTCAGATCCATTCTCTGCAGTTTTACCTATCTCCATAGGTTCTGATAGATCTACACCATGACACCCTGTAGTCTGCCCATGTTGGATATCACTCTCTGATAACAGTGTAGGCTAGTGGATAGCGTTAATATACTGCTGCTATGAACAGCCACTGCAGTGGGGGTATATATGCTTGTGTAGGGCTATAGCTACGGTCTTGACAGGACCCCATTGAGTAAGCCATGAACCACTGCTACCCCAACCATTGGGGACTAACAATTAACTACAGCAGGACAGAAAGGCTGCCCTTCACTGGGCTGTGTTGGCCAAGCACAAACCAACTACAATAGGTTTGCTGGTCAGCATGCATGTGCATAGTGTGACCATAAGCACTCCACAGTTGACAGCCAGACAGTTACATAGTGATTAATATAAGTTAGTATAGTCAATTTACCTTCAGTTTATTTAGGGGGAGAAAAGGTTTCCTTGAAAAAAAAAAAAAAAAAAGCGCACTCATTGCCCTATGAGGATCTCTCCCCCAGGATTGTACGGGGGAGAGCTCCGCAGCCTGTACCGACACAATGTGTGTATGCACGGCGGCAGTCTTCCTGCGCGGTGGAGTCGTCGGGTACAGTTCTCAGCCGGCAGGGCAGTTCTTGGCGTTACTGCTGCTCGCAGCATCGCGGCTTACACACCTGTTCCGTTCGAAGCAACGGGGGTATACTTGATAATTTTTAGCGCTGCAGGTAAGGTCCTCGGGTGCGGCAGGAGTGATGGCAGCTGTCTTCAGCAACGGTGGTTTTGGTGCCAAGCAAGCCCGTCAGTGATCGGCGCCATTTTCTCTTCCAGGGGAAGCCTCATGACGTGAGTCACAGCGGCCCGCAGTTTAGCAGGAGACGCCATGCCCCACTGATAAGGTATTTAATTAGTTACTTTTCTTTGCCCCTCCTTTATTTTCGGGGGGGGGGGGTTCCTTCAGTTTTAGCGAGGGATACTTTGAATAATTTAATTTTAGATTCTTTATTTTTATGTAAAAACAAAAGAAGGGGTATCAGTTTCCTTCAACTTGACAAGGGCCTAGTGTGCAAAAGGGGTTGCCTCCACATTTTGGAGGTAGTTTTCACAAAAGGATATTAAAAGAAAAAAAAAAGAAAAGGGTGCGCATAGGTTTCACTGATGGGACAGGTCAATGCATTTCATAAGTTATGTCATGGTCAGCAGGATGTGAGGGGTCATTGAGACTATGATCTGACCCACGCAGATTGATCAGCTAAGAGAGTTTGTTTACTGTTTCTGCACTCATCCAAAAGAGGTGCGGCTGTCCCTGGAATAGGCTGTCCTAGTGCCAGTCCCACTCTCAAGAGACTTATGGCCTCTAGGGTTTCTGTGCTTGCTTTATTCCGCAGGCACTGGGAACATTTTACAAAGTTTATTTGAGTAGGTAGTGGTTGTTTTCCCAGTTCCAGTTCCTTTAATGAAATCACCAGGTAACGAGAGGGACGGTGATTAGTAAGGTGGTCCCTTGGGTGCATTCTTTCCTACCGCAGGGAATACTAACGTTGCCATGCGTTTTAGAAGTCTGGTTACTTCCCCAGTGGTCAGTGCTGTGAGGCATCCCTACCAGCGGAAGTTCAATTTTTCCATCGTTTAGACTCTGCAGGAATTTTTGGCAGAGACTGTGTTAGGGCTAATCAACTGTCGCATCTTGATTATCAACAATCATAAAATCCGGTAGTAGGGCGTTAGCAGGACAAAGGTCTGCTGGCATACCTGGCTATATTGGAGTTTGATGGTTTAAGAAACTTATCCATGGAACGACATGAATTGCCCACCACAGGTCGATGCTATGCCTAGTTTGTACTGGTGTCCTTGGGTCTCACATAGAATCAGTGCCGCAGTCTTCCACTCCCCAGAGAGACAAAAAAAAAATGCAGTTGGTGCTGATACTGCAGGCGAAAGTATACGGTATAGACTACAAAAGTGGCTGACCTCCCCTCTTATCTTCATCCGGGTGGTGAGTTTTGGTTCTGGTAAACACAGCTTCTACCTCGTATGTCCTTGGCCTTGCCTGGTGGTTAAAGGCTGGAGTTGGGCCTACTGTTTTGGGACCTCTTTAGGCGATGGAGGTTCCGAGCAGGCATTGGCCTTTGCAGGTATTGATCTCCGGTTGGGCTTAGCAGTCTGTGAGGCGGCCTCGATCGTCTGGCACTTGGGATGCGGAGGGGGGGGGGGGTAAACACCCTAGCTCGATCAAGGGGGCTGGGATCCGATAACTGTTTCTGCACTCATCCATTTACTGGCTTTTCGGGGCCACTTTCGGGATTTCAGGAGATTTCGTACTTCTCGTTTGGGGGGTTTCCAAAGGGGAAGGTTTGCTGCTCAAGCCCAAGGGTTTCATGGAGCAGGTGGAGGTTTCGCGGCAGCTTCAGCTGCGGCAACTCGAAAACCACAATGAAAGGAGGTCGGGTCCGATGGGAGGACACCCAATTGGCAGGCGACTTCAGGAGTTTCTTCCTGCCTGGGCCCAAATAACGTCCGACCAGTGGGTCTTAGAGGTAATTTGCGAAGGTTATGCACTGGAGTTGGCGAGACCGGTGCGGGAGTCGTTCGTAATGTCTCCCTACAGAGGTCCACAGAAAACCTTGGCAGTACGCGGTACTTTAGATTGGCTCTTACAAATGAAAGCAGTTGTGCCAGTTCCGATTGCAGAGTACGGCAAGGGTCGATAATTTATTTCGTGGTGCCAAAGAAAGATGGAGTTGTTCGGCCTATATTAGACTTGAATGGGGTGAATCGGTGCCTTCGTATATCGCATTTCAGGATGGAAACGTTGAGGTCGGTCATTGTGGCAGTGAGACAAGGGGAGTTCTTGACCTCCCTCGACTTTACGGAGGCATACTTACACATTCCAATCAGAGCAGCTCATCAAAGGTTTCTGCGATTCGCGCTCCCTTGGGGGCATTATCAATTCCAAGCATGGCCCTTCGGTCTGGCGACAGCGACATGGACATTCACCAAAATCATGGTGGTGGTAGCGGCGGCATTGCGGAAGGAAGGAATGCTGGTCCATTCTTATCTCGACGATTGGTTGATTCGAGCAAAGTCCCAGGCCGAGAGCGTTCAGGTAACAGACAAAGTGGTGAAGTTTTTGCAGAGTCTAGATTGGGTGGTCAATCCGGCCAAAAGCCATCTGGCACCTACCCAGGATCTTGAGTATCTGGGGGTGCGGTTCAACACTCAGTAGAGAGCGGTGTTTCTGCCGGACCGGCAAATTCAAGCTCTTCGGCTTTTGGTGCACAAGTTCAGAGCCGCCCCTGCTCCCTCGGCGTGGACTTATCTTCAAGTGCTGGGAACGATGGCGGTGATCCTGGAAGCGGTGCCTTGGGCCAGGTTTCATATGCGGCCGTTGCAGAGAGTGCTGCTTCGACGGTGGTCGCATCAGTCCGATTCGTTGAACAGGCGACTTCCCTGTCCCCTCAGGGTCCGACAGTCTCTTCGGTGGTGGCTGCTTCTGGGCTCATTGAAAGCAGGAATGCCTCTGGAACAGCCGGAGTGGATCCCGTTGTTGACGGATGCGAGTCTCGGGTGATGGGGAGCTCATTGCAGGGAGCAGTTTGCAAAAGGCACTTGGTCCGTTCAAGAAAGCGAGTGGTCGATGAATCGGCTAGAACTGAGAGCAGTCTATATGACGCTTCAAAGGTTCGAAGACACGGTGAAAGGTCGAGCAGTGCGAGTGCTGTCAGACAACTCGGCGACGGTGGCCTATATCAATCGACAGGGCGGTACAGGAAGTGTGGCCATGGAAGAGGAGGCAGAGTTGCTGTTTGCTTGGGTGGAGCAGCGACTGCCGGCAATATCGGCGGCGCACATTGCAGGGAAGGACAATGTGATATTTTCTCAGCAGGGTTCGCGTGGATGCCGGGGAGTGGGAGTTGCATCCGGACGTGTTTGCACAAATCGTTCACAGATGGGGGCCACCTCTCATGGACCTCATGGCGACGTTTCACTTGGCGAAGGCCAGTCGTTTTTTTCAGCCGGCGTCGGGACGGGATCGACGCCCTGATGCAACATTGGCTGATGGGCGGTCTTCTATATGTCTTCCCGCCGTGGGCGCTCATAGGTCGAGTAATTCAGTGTATAGAGGCTTATCAGGGAAGAGTGCTTGTGGTGGCTCCAGATTGGGTGAGACATCCATGGTATGCCGATCTCATTCACCTGCTATGGAACTTATTTACAGAGTAGTTAACATATGCTATCAATATTACATAGAACAGTGAAACTTATATACATTATAATACCTTAGCTGTATAACTTTTTGTACATTGAGGTTCTTGACAGAAGTGGTAAATACATTGCAAACAGGTCAACATTATTATGGGCGGGTGCAGTGGGGGGGGGGGGGGATATGTGATGTGACCAAAATGTTCATTAAATAGGTGCGTTTTTGAGCAGTTTTCTGAATGTGGTCGTTTGTTGAACAGAGGGTTCCAGGGAGGAAGTTCAGAGAGATGGCGCATACAGTCCATATGCTCTGTTGCAGGCGTATTGGGTGCTTTTGTTTTTTTTCTTGTGGTATTTGTAGCATGTTTGTGGTGTTTTGCCTTTTTTGTTTGTGCAAGCTGTTCGTCTTCAGGAGGGATTGTAGGTAGTGAGCTGATTGGTTATTGATGATAATATTAGGAGTAGGACTTCGTAGAGTATGCGGCTTTGTAGTGGCAGCCAATGGAGTTGTTTGAGGATAGGAGTTATTTGTTCATACTTTGTACCTTGAATTGTGCGTGCAGTGGTGTGCAATGCAGTGATGAGAGGGAGCAGAGTGGATTGTGGTAGTCCTTGGTAAATTGAATTGCGGTAGTCAAAGTGTGGTGTTATAGCCTGGAAAGCTGCGCGGAAGTTGGATGGGTCTAGCAGGGGGTTGAGATGGTGGAGGGTTCTGATTTAGTAGTAAATTTGTTTTGTTGTATTACTTATGTGAGCTTTAAAGTTGAGTTGCTGGTTAAAAGTAATTCCCAGGTACCTGACCTTTGTACTTGAACATTTGTTATTTAGGGTTATGGATGTTGATGGTTGGAATTGGGTGGGAGTCTTTTGCTATGAATAGTGCTTCCGTCATCTTGTAGTTTATTTTTAGTGAGTTGTTGGCTAACCATAGCGACATTTCTGAGAAGCATTGTTTTATTCCATCATGTGTTGTTTGGGGCATATATCATTGTCATCTGCATAAATATGTAATTGATTGATATGTGCGTGGATGATTTTACATAATGGCTGCAGGTAGATGTTGAATAAGAGAGCTGATAGGGAAGACCCTTGAGGGACACCGTGAGTTTGCAGATAGGGGAAGGAGGCGATGGATCCCATTATGACGATGGTGATGATCACTAAGGTATGATTAAAACCAGTCCAGTACCTTATCTTGGATTCAAATGGATTGGAGTCTGTGTAAGAGGATGCTGTGGTTGGTGGTGTCAAAGGCGGCCAAGATATCTAGGAATATTAGTATGTAACCTTGGTTTGGCTTTTTGGTTCCTTTTATTAGGGTATTTAGGAGAGAGGTTAGCAAGGTTTTGACACCATGGTTTGGCCTGAAGCCGTGTTTTTGAGAGTCAAGAGGAGCATGATGGTCAAGGTGATCCTGGAGTTGTTGCTTAATGTTTTTTTCAATTATCTTTGACAAGAAAGGTAGACTTGCTGTGGGTCTGTATGCAGATGGATCATTGGGGTTGAGGTTGGAATTCTTCAAGGTGGGGTGAATGGAGAAGGATTTGAGTTGTTAGGTATGTTTACTTGTAGGATAGAGAATTGGGTGATTCTCAGCAGGGTGAGACTGAGGTCTTTGTTTGATGCCTTGATCCAGCTCACTGGGCATTGATTAGTGACGTAGTTGAGTTTAATGTGGTGATCGTGAATTCTATGATTTCTTTGCTAATTGAACTGAAGGTAGACTGGGGTTGCAGGTATTGATTGAGGATGGGGGTCTATGGTGGAGGCTGGTACGTGGAGGAGTTCTTTTGGTAGTGCATTGCAGAAGTTTGAGGATCAGGGAGGGTTTCCAAAGTGGTTGTGTATGAGGGCTAGGTTAGATTCTTTACTTTATGGAAGAGCTGTTTTGGTCGGTTGAGTGATTTGTTTATGATTTTTGTATGGAAGGTTCTCATGCAATTGTCAGTTTCCTTACAGAATTCGATTAGTAGAAGCATGCAGGAGTTTTTGTTCTCTGTTGACTTTGTCTCCATTTTCGTTCATGTTTTTGGAGCTGCCTCTTGAGTTCTCCGAGTTCTTTAGAGTACCATTGTGTCCTTTGCTGTCGGAGTGTCGTTGGTTTGTGGTTTTGGTGGCTGCTTTTCCGATTACCTGATTCCAGTTTGATATAAGGGTGTTGATGTCTGAAGTTGAGTTGTCCAGGAGGGGGAGTACTTCCTCGATGAAGGCTTTTTTGTCAAAGGGTTTGAATTGTCTTTGACTTACTTCTGGTAGGTGCGGGTGGTAGAGGTGGAGAATGAGAGTTGGAAGTTTATAATCACGTGGTTAGACCATGGAATGGGCAGGGTAGTTGGGAGTAGGAGGGGGGTGTGATATGGATGGGATTTGAGTTCATGAAAATAAGATCCAACGTGTTTCCTTTATTGTGCTTTGGGGTTTGTACTATTTGAATGAAATCCATTGTGGACATGGTGTCTAGCTTGTAATAGCTACAGTGGGTGTGAGAGACCCGCTGTTATTTGGAGTGGTTTCCTTTTTACCTTCTGATGGTGGTTCAGTGATGTTGTGTCCGCATGTGTAGAGTTTTCTTGTTGGTTTTGTGGTTTGCTGTGTCCTCTTATCTGTTTTCAACAATGTGCAGATAGGTGCCTGGGGTGCTGCAGTGTTTGAGCTGCACATTTAGTAGAGGGTTTGTCCCTGCTTTAGATCCATGCCAAAGGACTCTCTGGTGAGATCCTCAGGCATGGGCCCACCAGGCGCAGGAATGCCTTTCGGCACTGCTTTTATGCTGCTGGGGTGCGATAGGCAAGATCGGGCCTTGAGGAGGTGATCGGGGAGGGGCTGCTCTTTCTGCTTGCCTCCCTGATGCCAGTCAGGATGGTGGGTGGCAGGAGGAGTCCTTGTGCGCCTTCCGGCGCTGCTTTTATGCTAGTAGGATCTGGCATGTGCGAGAATAAATCATGATCATATTGAAGTAATTGGAGTTGACGGGCCAGGATCTTCATGGCTAGAACTCCACTTTGAAAAGTCTTTCTACCTACTGGATCTAATGTCCGCTGGTCTTTTCCTGGGGGCATCTGAATATGAGACTTGGAAGACTTGACTTTCTTAAGGACAGCTTTAGAGACTGTGGTTTATGGTTTAGGCACTTGATATACTGCCCTTTACTATGTGTATCAGAGCGGTTTACAGATATATGCTAACAGGCACTTTTTATTACACACTGGTGAGGCAGCTGCTGATGCTGGAAACCAGCTTCAGGGAGCACCTTGTACCTAAGGTCTAGATCAGCGATGGCGAACCTATGGCACGCGTGCCAGCTGTGGCACGCGAAGGCCTTGCAGCTGGCACGCGGGAAGGTCCGCAATCGAAAAAAAAAAAAACCCTGTCTGCTGCCGCTGTCGGGGCCGCCGCAGCAGAATCGAGCGTGCCGCGGGGCCCCCCTGTACCCGGCAGATCCTGCCCTCCCCGTAGCAGCTCTCTCTTCGGAGCTACAGTCAGACGCGCCGGCTTGCAGAGCGCGAAGGGAAGAGTTTCCCTTTCGCGACTCTGTTAAGCCCGCGGGGGCTGATGGGTACTTCCCATCAGCCCCCGCGGGCTTAACAGAGCAGCGAGGGAACTCTTCCCTCTCGCTCTGCAAGCCGGCACGTCTGACTGCAGCTCCAAAGAGAGAGCTGCTACGGGGAGGGCAGGCTCTGCCGGGTGGGTACAGGGGGGCCCCGCGGCACGCTCGATTCTGCCGCGGCGGCCCCGACAGCTGCAGTAGACAGGTTTTCTTTTTTTTTTTTAATTTTCCCTGGGCTGGGCTGGGCTGGGGGGGGTGGGGGTTAGGAGTGGTGATGGGCTGGGCTGGGCTGGGCTGGGGGGGGGGGGGGTTAGGAGTGGTGATGGGCTGGGCTGGGCTGAGGGGGGTTAGGAGTGGTGATGGGCTGGGCTGGGCTGGGGGGGTTAGGAGTGGTGATGGGCTGGAGGGGGGGTTTAGGATTGGTGATGGGAACTGGGCTGGGCTGGGGGGTTAGGAGTGGTGATGGGCTGGGCTGGGGGGGGTTAGGAGTGGTGATGGGCTGGGCTGGGCTGGGGGGGTTAGGAGTAGTGATGGGCTGGGCTGGGCTGGGGGGTGTTAGGAGTAGTGATGGGCTGGGGTGGGGGGGTTTATGAGTGGTGATGGGCACTGGGCTGGGGGGGTTAGGAGTGGTGATGGACACTGGGCTGGCTGGGGGGGGTTAGGTGATGGGCACTGGGCTGGCTGGGGGGGTTAGGAGTGGTGATGGGCGCTGGGCTGGGGGGGTTAGGAGTGGTGATGGGCGCTGGGGGGGTTAGGAGTGGTGATGGGCGCTGGGGGGGCTTAAACTAAAAATTGAGTGATGGGGGATTAGGACGGAGTGGGCTGATGGGGAGGTTAGGACTGGAAATGGGCTGGTGGGATTAGGACTGGGAGTGGGCTATGGGGGGCTAGGACTGGTAATGGGTTGGGGGGGTTGCTAGGACTGGAAATGGGCTGAGTGGAAGGGGGCTTGAACTGCAAATAGCTGTTGGGGATGGGGCTTGGAATGGAAATGGGCTGAGGGGAAGTGGGGGGCTTGAACTCCAAAAAGCTTATGGGGACGGGGCTTGGAATGGAATTGGGCTGCGGGGCAGTGGGGGGCTTGAAGAAGGGAATGGATGCTGGGTGAGACTGGAACTAGAAGGGAGCTGATGTTGGGGGAGGATTAGAATGGGATGGGGCTGGGAGAGTAAAATGGAGAGGGGAAAAATATTTTGTGTAGGAGGGATGAAAAATCTACAATTGGCCAGGTATTGGGAGAGTAATTGGGGATTGAGGATGGAGGGGTAAAATTTGTGTGGATGAAATAGGAATGAGGAAAGAGCAAAAGGAGAAAGATTAGTATGTTAAAGCAGATGTAGAGAGAGAGAGAATGGAAAAAAAACTAGAAGAGAGAAGAAAGGACAAATGGACAGCAGACGATGGAGAGTTAGCAGAAAACATGAAGAAACCAGAAGAAAATGGCTGGACCAATTGCAACTGAAAAAAAATGCACAAAAGGTAGAAAGATATCTCTTTATTTTGAATTTATTAACTGGAATATGTCAGCTCTGGGAAATGTGCATCATTAACATCTGCGCTTTGTTTGGTACAAGAGGAAATTCCTATTTGACGTTGCCACTTGTTCTCTTTCCCCAGTATTCACTGAAATGTATTGGTTTAATATTTGCAGTGTTGCCTTTTGATAGGTAGGGTATGGTGCTTTGTGAGTCCTGGTAATGCTGTCAGGATACGGCGGGTTTGCTATGGGTTCTAAATGGGCAGCGTTTGTAGTAGTTCCTAATGTGCCTGGCGGTTGGCACTGGATTATAGTAATGTAGAAATCTTTTAGTCTTTCTTTATCCATACACTCATTAAGAGACATGTTTACTAAAAGTTAGTGTATGGTAACATTATGCAAATATTTATGCAAATAAGACCACTTATGCAAATGACGTGCTGGCACTTTGAGGAAATTCTTTGGTTTTGTGCGGCAGTTTGGGCACTCGGGCTCAAAAAGGTTAGCCATCACTGGTCTAGATGGTGAGCTGTGGTATGGCCGGGTGCTGGTGTCTTCCAAACTGATAGAAGGAGATCCTGCAGAATTTTGGGAATTGGAATAGCCAGTACTTTCTTAGGGTGGCACAGGCCTGCAGAATAGACTGAAAATCCTTTTTGTTAGTCAGAGTCTGAGTATCACTAAGTGCAAGTGCTCTGGAAACCTTAAGGAGAAACTTTTGGTTAGGAGAAATCCTCAAGAGGGTCTTCCCTGTGTGGGTGTTCCAAGGAGGGTGCTGGCTCCATCTCTCGGAAAAGGGATGGCTCCGTATTCCACTGTTGGGAGTAAGGGGGACTTGCTGGAGAAACATCCACTTCTGAGGTTACAGAGGCTCCCCATTCCAGAAGAGAAGAAAGTTCCTGTACTGTAACCAGAGGAGGCTGGTGGGGTGGGGCCTCCACAAGTGACAGTTGATCACTAGGAGGAGCAGCTTCTAGTGGGGCTGCAGTGTTCTGGACAAAACGGCACGACACTTGCAGAAGGGAATCACTAAAGAAACCCTATGTGTTGTCAGGGGAGCTGAAGGAGGCAAAGTCTGTGTATGTGCCATATGTTGTTTAGCCCTTTTGGACCTATGAAAGGAAGTCCCAGACAAGTCTCCGGCAGACTTACGTTTGTGCGGGTGCCGGTCCTGGAAGCTCCATGCACTTGCGGAGTTGTCCTTGCAGCAATGTTGTGATTTAGACTGATGTTTACCACTTATCTGAGGCTCCAGCTTTGGAGACAATGGTATAGAGGTCTGGTTAGGTAGCGATGGCATAGGGCTTCTGGCCTGCTTTTGAAGGCTCTGGGCCATCATCTTAGATGCTGGTGCCGGTAGGAGGTCTGCCTCTGGCTGCATGGCAGTCCCATCCGGTCCCGATAGTGCCTCGTCTGGGCCTGATGGGACAGGGACAGGGGCAGGTGATGAAGCACGAATTGCCATGAAATGGAGAGAGAGAGAGCTTATAGAACTCAAATTTACAGTCTTAAAAGATGTGGGTAGTTAGACTTTCCTGCACCTTCAGAGGTGCTGTGCTGTGCCTTGTTATCCTCTGTTTGTTTTGTTTTCTTTAATACAATCACTCAGGCAGGAGAGGATCTTTTGGTTCTCTCTCCCCAGTGCTGCTGCCCTTCGTTGCTGCTTTTTTTTTGTCAGGAAGTGATAGTGGAGACCGCGGCTTCAGAGATCTGCAGAGAAATGATCTGTGGTTTTTTTTTGGTTCAGCCCCGGAGGAAAGCAAAACTGAAAGTAAAAATAAAGAAACTAAGATAAAAATTGCTTGAGAGAGAGATGCGGCTAGCTGGCTGCTGTGGAAAGAAGACTGGAGAGGGCGCTGGGCATGTGGTGGAGCGGGAAGGTGCGCGCGTGCTCAGAAGTCCAAAGGACTTCTCTGAGCTAAGGAAGACCCGGCACTGGCGCTGTCACCTGGATGGCACCTTGGAGTGTGCCTGTATCACCCCTTGCTTGAATACAGAGAAAGCTGTTGTCACATTAGAGAGCCCGCTGTTTCTAGAGGGATGCCAGGTTTGGAATTACCTTCATGTGCTTGGCTCAGTGGTCGCAACAATCAAGCTGATCCCTTGAGTGCAAGCTCATATGAGGCCGCTGCAAAGGCTTTTGCTTTCTCACAGTTTGCCCTGCTTACAGGACTTCAAAACCAGGCTTTTCTTCCCTTTGTTGGTGTTGGACAGCCTGCGCTTCTGGGGTCAGCCTGACCATCTGATGAAGGGCATGCCATTGGACAATCCCTCATGGCTTCTATCAACAGATGCCCACCTGTTCGGTTGAGGCCCATTGTGAGGGGCAGACTGCTTAGGGCTGCTGAAACAGTTGGGAAGTAGTGTGGCCCATGAACTGACTCTAGGTGAGGGCCATTCATTTATCTCTTTTGGGATTTCATGCCCTCTTCCGGGTCAAAGTGGTTCACATATTATTTGGTCAAAGTCACGCCAATGGCATATGTCAATAAGTAAGGGGTACACAGGGTGCTGGTGTGGTCCTGTAAATGACTGTCTTGTTTCCTTGGGTGGAGCAGAATCTCCTGGCCCTCTTGGCACAGCACATTGTGCACAAGGACAGTGTGGAGGCGGATTATCTCAGTCACCATTCTCTCAATCCGGGGAGTAGGGATTTAGCAGAAAAGTGTTCCAAAAAATCCTGGACAGATGAGGTCGTCCCTAGATGGATCCAAGGTGCAAAGATTCTTCAGTCACTACAAGGAAGTAGACCCTGAGGGCATAGATGCCCTGTTCCAGTCTTGGCCAAGAGAACAGCTGCTGTCTATGTTTCCTCCAGGATCTCTCATAAGGCACATGCTTCACGGCATAGAGCCACCATCTTGGCCTGGTGGGTATGGTGGCACCAGACTGGCCACAGAGGACTTGATTTGCAGATCTGATGTGTTTCCTGCAAGGCCCACCCTTCCACTCTCCTGGGGGCTTGAGGCAGGAGCCAGTCCGGCTAGACGACCTGGCTGCCTTCTTACTTATGGCCTGGCTCTTGAGAGGCAATGCTTAGCATGTAAGAGTTATTCTTCTGTCGTGGTTTCCACACTTCTGAAAATGAAGAGAGACTCTACCTGCCTCACATATCTGCATGTCTGGTGTTGCGAGTGTTACATCAGCTCTAGCGCAACAGACTTGCCCTCTTTGCTAGATTTCCTTCAGGATGGCTTTGACAAGGGCTGCTCCTTCAACTCCTTGAGGGTTTAGGTGTCAGTGTTGTCATCTTATTGGGGGCTGGTGGTGGGATATTCCATGGCTTTGCACCCCGATGTGGCTCATTTCCTTTGGGAAGTAAAACATTTGTGTCCTTCCTTGTGGTCAATTGTTCCATCATGGGGTCTAAGCCTAGTCCTTTGGGCCTTGATATTTGAGGTTTTTGTTGAGTCCTTTAGGTGGGTTATGCTAAGGATTTGTCCCTCAAGACTGTCACCTTAGTCGCAGTCTGCTCAGTATGGTGTATCTTGTAACTTCAGGCCTTGTGCAGAGATTCCCCTCTGTCGTTCTTGGAGGAGGCTATCTATGTTCGTCCCATTCCTTCCTTCTTGCCCATGTGGTCTGTCAATCTTTTCTCACTTTCCTAAGGAACAGTGCCACAGGAAGTTTAAGGACCTGGTGGATATCAGAAGGATGTTTCTTCATACTTTTAAAATCACTAATTCCTTCCGGAAATTGGATTAGCATTTTGCCCTTTTTGCAGGTCCATGTAAGGGTGACACAGCCTCTAAGGCTACCCTGGGCCGCTGGATAAAGATGATAAGCAGAGACTATCTGTTGCGGAACCTGCTGATTCTGGAGGGTTTGTGTGCACATTTCACGCAGGTGTAAGCTTCCCCCTGGACGGAGTGTAGCTCGTTTGCTCCCATTAACATTTGTCAGGCAGCGATGTCATCACTTTCTGCTTTTGCCAATCATTGCTGCTTGGGTGGATGCATCCTTTGATATAGTGATTTTGAAGGCAATCATGTCTTCTTTCCACCAGTGGAGTCGTAGCTTTGGTACATCCCACTTGTCTGGACTGGTCCAGCAGGGCGATATGGAAGGTGATATTTTACTTAGCAGATAATGTCTTTTCCTGAAGTCCTGTTCTATCAGTCCAGGACCCACCCTTACATGCTGTCATCTTCCACTGCGGGCCATAATGTTCTTGGCAGACCTTCGGTCTTGTATATAGTTGTAGTTCCTTTTTCTCTCCGGTCCTTTCTAAGTTATCCTCATTGAGGTTGTGTGCAGTCAGGGGTCCTTGACCATGTGCTTGGGTATAAATACTGAAGTATACTTCTAGCTGCATCGGCTATAGTAGTAGGGATGATGTCTTAAGAAGCTTATGAAAATTGCCACTGATAATCACAGTGCATCTGAGGAAATTCGTTACAAAAGGTGTGTCAGCAGTGCCAGGCTTTAGGGCCTGTGATTTTCACCTCTTTAATGGGGAAAAAGGGAAGTTACTCTTAAATTAGTGTTGCTAGTGGGATACTCTTCCAGAGGGACACAATAAATATTCCAGAAAAAAAATAGAGCTGCTGCAAGGGGAGAGTACCTTGGCAGAGCATGGGGGGAGCATAATGAAAAGCAACAGTGCTCCAGAACCAAGTTGCAGTTGGTACTGAATCACAAACCACATTATTTTGTCAGGAGGGCCCCAGGGTGCTCTGTTGAGAGACTGTTTCTCATTTACAAGTCCAGCTGGAAGGGGCTAATGCAGATAGAGGTGCCAGGAGCATCTTGTCCTTTGTTGTGACTGCTGTCAGAGAACCGCTCCAACAGTACAGCTATAAATGAATGTTTTAGTGCAAAGCCTTGGCTCAAGGAAACTGCTGCAGGTGACATGGCTGACTGGACACTCATATCCGAAAAGTCACTGTCTGGAGGGAGGTTGCTAAGTGACTGAAGCCCTTACTTGTGGCAGCTGCTGACGGAGATAGCTGCTCTGGTCATGGTAGCTAAAGTGACATGGAGGCTTGTTTCCACTGCTAGAGCCGGTGAGGTTTAGCCACTATGCAGTGCATTCTTGAGAGGCTTTTTTTGGGTAAGGTATTGCAGCACCACTGGAGCCAGTGCTATCTGGAGTTGGAATAAAACTGTTTGAAACACGGCTAGTAACTTTTGTAAATATTGTATCTTCATTTTAAATCAATAATACCCCCCCCCCCAAAAAAAAAACACAACTGATCAAAGCGCATAAAAATCCCATGCAGGGCTGGTCCAATCATTAGGAAAACCAGGCAAGTGCCTAGGGCAGCAGCTTCCGAGGGGCAGCAAAAAGCAGGGCGTTCAAAGCTAAACAGTAGTCTGATGGCTAGGGGGTGCCTAAGGATTGGAGGCCGTGTAGTATTGTGGATCAGGACCTGGTTAAAAGATAGAAAGCAGAGAGTAGGGCTAAATGGCCAATTTTCTCAATGGAGAAAGGTGAATAGTTGAGTACCCCAGGGATCTCTACTGGGCCCATTGCTTTTTAACATATTCATAAATGACCTGGAAATAGGAATAATGAGTGAGGTGATCAAATTTTCAGATGACACAAAATTATTCAAAGTTGTTAAAACGCAAGAGGATTGTGAAAAATTGCAAGACTGGACAGTCCAAATGGCAGATGGAATTTAATGTGGACAAGTGCAAAGTTATGCACCTAGGAAAGAACAACTCAAACTATGGTTACGCAATGCAAGATTCCACATTAGGAACCACCACTCAGGAAAAAGATTTAGGCGTCATCGTGGATAACATGTTAAAACCCTCCACCCAGTGTGCAGTGGCGGCCAAGAGAGCAAATAGAATGCTAGGAATCATAAGGAAAGGAACGAAGACTAAAAAAAGAATATTCCTTATTGTTCCTCCAGTTTAGTCCTCCACCTCTGGGTAGTGCACCTCCTCCTGCAGCTTGGAGACTGGACCAATCAAAGTCTTGACATCACTGGATGTAGCCTGCAGGAATTCCCCATCAGCCCCAGTGTCCATTCTCCATGCAGCAGGAGGACGTAGTGAGCCTAGGTGCTGGGCTCACTAGAGAAACTAATAAGGAGCAGGCTAGTTAGGATTTGATTAAATTCTTTAATATCTCTTTAAATTTGTTTCTTTAAATTATTTTAAATTATTTTAAATTGCTTTAAATTTCTTATTTCATTTCAATTTGGTCAATTTGGTTAAGGGTTATGTTTCTTTAAAAAAAAAAAGAAAAACGGTGAAAACGGAAGTATTCAGGGCAAGTGCTTCTTGCCCTGCTAATCCAAAAAGAAAAGATTTTTCTTTTTTACCTCCAGGATATCCCCCCCCTTGAAGGCACGGAGCAGAGGTCCTCGAATGGCGCAAGGACAGCTCGGTCTCCGTTGAGCTGCAGGCTGTGGCTTCGGGGGCGGTGCCTAAGGCACACCGAGGTTTTTGGCTGCGGCCTTTGCTTGGACGTCGCTCCACGTCTCGGAGCGGTGGTCCGGCTTGAAGGGACTTTGCAGCCCGTTGGCGGCTATTGGGGGTGGTCAGTGGCCCAGAGAAGGTGCGGTGAGTGTTATCTTTGGCCAAAGGGCCTCCCCTCGGAGTGCGCCAAAAGCGCTGTGAGGAAACCGCGGCCTTTTTGAACACGCGGTTTTCCCAGTGCTTCAGCGCGGTGGTGTCGTCGTCCTGCGTTGCAGAGCGTTTCCCCTGACCAACATCAGGAGAGCACTTAGTTTTGGGGCTTGTTTAGGTGTGTTTGACTTATTTTCTTTTATTTCTGTTATTTTCTTAAATTTAATTTCTTTAAGCAATGGTTTCATTGGAGTGGATTGGAGCAGGTTAAATTTAAACAATTTAAAGTCCTGGAGCAGGAAGAGTGCCTTAGGGCACACAGCCAAAAAAACAAACAAACCAAAAAGTACAGCAAACTTAAGGACCTTTTTCCTTAGTAGAAACAAGGGACCCTAGGGACAGTCTGAAGGGCAATCAGCTCATGTCAGCGCGTCCGCAGTGTATAGTTTGTGGCACACATAGAGGCATGGTCGCAGATACCGGCATGTGTCTCGGCCAGTGTAGAACAGCAAATGGAGAGTTCCATGGTATCCGTTCCCCAGGAGTCCGTAGCGGGGATGGAGGGAGAAGCGTGGATGGCGGTCCCCTCCACGTCTGGTCTGGAAGCTACATCAGGGGATCCTAGTGCGGGTTCCGGTCTCGGATCCGATACGCAGCTGGAGGATTTTTGTCCAGACTTTGCATCAGGCGTTCTGTCTCAGACGGCAAGGTAAGTTGCCGGAGTCCTTACCTATCCCTTCCTCTGTTTCGCAGTCAGGTCTGCCGTATCGCGAAAGTCTAGCACTTAAACCTTCCAAGAGGCCTCGTCCACCAGATCCCTTGCCCTCTGAGTTGGGGTGGCAGGAAGGGGAGGAGGCAGAGCTAGACATGGGTGTAGATGTGGATGAGTTGGAGGAAGGGGATATTCCTGAGCCTGAGGATCAGGCGAGTATTTTGGAAGGATGAGTCGACGGCTATTATTACGGAGGCCCTGCAGACGCTTAAGCTGGCTACGGAACAGCCGATTGAGGAAGAGGATGGGGCAGATCCCATTATTCAGGTGGTCCATCAGACGCAAGTGTTGTTTCCCATCCACAAGGTGATAGATCGAATGATTCAGGATGAGTGGGATCATCCCGAAGGGGGGCTCAAAGGGATAAGGATTATGAACAAGCTATATCCCCTGGTGGATAGAGACAAGGAGAGATTTCGCTCTCCAAAAATTGATGCTGCAGTCTCGGCGGTCACTAAAAAGACAATTCCAGTGGAAGGCAGCGCAGCCTTAAAAGATGCGCAAGATAGGTAAGTGGATGGATTATTAAAACAATCCTTTGAAGCGGATGCGGTTTCTTTGCAAGCCTCCCTCTGTGGGGCTTGGGTGGCAAGGGCCTGCCTCCGCTGGGTCCAACACTTAAGGCAGTCAACGGCCTTAGAGCAGGATGGGGTGAGAGAGCTGCAGCGTTTGGAATCAGGGTCTGCGTATTTGGCAGATGTACACTATGACCTGATTAGAGCCCTATCGAATAGCATGGCTTCATTGGTGGCTGCGCGGTGATCAATTTGGCTAATAAATTGGGCGGCTGACGGTTCTTCTAAGTTGCGGTTCGGGAAGCTCCCGTTCAAGGGGAAACTGTTGTTCGGAGAAGACCTGGAAAAGCTGGTTAAGGATTTAGGGGAGTCCAAGGGCGGTAGACTTCAAGAGGACAAGCCCAAGCAAGGAAAATCTTCAACGGCCTTTCGGGGGCAATTTCGAGACTTTCGACAGTTTTGCTCTCCCCGTTTCGCGGGGTCCCAAAGAGGAAGGTTTGTTTCTCGGGCCCAAGGGTTTCATGATGCAAGTAGAGGATTTGCAGCGGCATCCACAGGGGCCGCACGTAAGCTGCAGTGAATGGCGGCGGGTCCTGGCAGAAAGTCAACTGATCGGAGGTCGTCTTCGGGGTTTCCTTTCTGCCTGGACCCACATAACATCCGATCAGTGGGTACTGGAGATCATCTGCGATGGTTATGCACTGGATCTAGCAAAGCCGGTGCTGGACTCTTTCGTGAGTTCACCCTGCAGAGGTCTGCAAAAGGCCTTGGCGGTGCGTCGGACTTTGGACCGTCTCTTGCGGCCAGGGGCCGTCGTACCGGTGCCGGCAACGGAATACGGCATGGGACGCTACTCTATTTATTTCGTGGTGCCAAAGAAGGATGGGTCTCTTCGCCCATTTCTAGATCTCAAAGGAGTAAATCGTTGCCTCCGGGTGCCGCATTTCCGAATGGAAACGCTGCGATCCGTCATTGTGGCAGTTTGTCGGGGAGAGTACCTGACATCTCTCTCGATCTTACAGAGGCCTATCTCCATGTCCCGATCAGGGCGTCGTATCAAAGGTTTCTACGGTTCGCACTGCCTTGGGGGCACTACCAGTTTCAGGCGTTGCCCTTCGGGCTGGCGACGGCCCCGCGTGTTTTCACCAAAATAATGGTAGTGGTGGCGGCGGCTCTTCGGAAGGAAGGGATCTTGGTCCATCCTTACCTCTACGATTGGTTGATTTGGGCAAAATCCCGTGCCGAGAGCAAAAGAGCCACGGAAAAGGTGGTAGCATTTCTCCAGAGTCTAGGCTGGGTGGTCAATCTGGTCAAGAGTCACTTGAATCTGACTCAGGTCCTTGAGTATTTGGGGGTACAGTTCGATACTCGGAAAGGCTTGGTGTTCCTGACGGAGAAGAGAGCCCAAGCTCTTCAGAAGCTCGTGCACGCCTTGAGGAAGCTTTCAGTGCCTACGGCGTGGAAGTACCTTCAGGTGCTAGGGACAATGGCAGTGATATTGGAAGTAGTCCCTTGGGCCAGGTTACATATGAAGCCTTTGCAGCGGGCCTTGCTTCGCCGCTGGTCCAACCAGTCCGACTCGTTGAGCAAGCGTCTGCAGGTCCGGCAGGCTCTTCGGTGGTGGATGCTGCCCGCGTCCCTGCGGGCAGGAATGCCTTTGGATCAGCCGGAGTGGATTCCACTATTAACAGATGAAAGTCTCGCAGGCTGCGGGGCGCATTGCGGAGTGGACTTTGCGCAGGGCCTGTAGTCGGCGGAAGAGAGCAGGTGGTCGATCAACCGCCTGGAGCTGAGAGCAGTGTTTCTGGCCCTGAAAAGCTTCGAAGCCCAGGTGATGGGGCGAGCGGTGTGGGTACTGTCGGACAATGCCATGACCGTGGCCTACATAAATCGGCAGGGCGGTACCGGGAGCATGGCCATGGAGGAAGAGTCAGAAGGGCTGTTCTCCTGGATAGAGTCGCGGTTACAAGCAATATCAGCGGCACACATCGCAGGAAAAGACAACGTGACTGCGGATTTTCTCAGCAGAGTCCGAGTGTATGCAGGGGAATGGGAATTGCATCCCGATGTGTTCGCGCAATTGATTCTCCGGTGGGGAACTCCGGTCATGGATTTGATGGCAACTTTCCAGTCGGCGAAGGCAAGTCGATTTTTCAGCAGGAGGCGGGAACCCATGTCGGACGGGATCGACGCCTTGATGCAGCCGTGGCCATCAACAGTTCTCTGTTTTTCCTCCGTGGGCGCTTATTGGGCACGTGGTTCAGCGTATCGAAGCACATCCGGGGCGGGTGGTATTGGTAGCACCGGACTGGCCCAGGCATCCGTGGTACGCCGACCTGGTAAGATTGGAAGCCGCCAAGGGATCCCATCCAGTAATCTCGCAGGAACTCCTGTTGCAGGGCCCACTTCGGATGCCTCGAGTGGATCGATTCTCGCTTACGGCTTGGCCATTGAGAGGGCGAGGCTGTAAAAGAAAGATTACTCCAGATTGGTCGTGGCAACTCTGCTTCAGGTGCGGAAACGCTGGACTTCGTTGGCTTATGTACGTGTCTGGTGGATTTTTGAAGACTAGTGCTCGAGGCATCAGGTTCGCGCCGCTACGGTGTCAGTGCCGTTGGTGTTGAGTTTTTTACAAGATGGATTCGAGAAAGGGCTGGCAGCCAGTTCTTTGAGAGTTCAGTTAGCGGCCTTAGCCTGTTATAGAGGTAAAGTGCAAGGCATGTCGCTAGGAGCTCATGTTGATGTGGTATGTTTGCTTAAAGCCGTTACCAGGATACGTCCAGCGCGTCGAATGTCGGTTCCGCCGTGGGATCTCAACCTGGTCTTAAAGGTGCTGGTAAAAAGTCTGTTTGAGCCCTTAAGCCAAGCCTCCGTCAAGGATTTGATTCTAAAGACTGTATTTTTGGTAGTCATTTGTTCGGCACGGCGCATTTCGGAGTTGCAGGCACTATCTTGTAGAGAGCCTTTCCTGTGTTTTTTCTAGAGAAAACGTGGTTCTCCGGCCAGTGCCTTCCTTTTTGCCGAAGGTGTCCTTCCCTTTTCATGTGAATCAAATGGTGTCTTTGCCGGTTTTGCACTCAGAAGTCGGACAAGCTTCCGATCTGGGGTTGAATCGTTTGGACATAAAGAGAGTGTTGCGTCGATATTTGGCAGTCTGCAAGTCGTTTCGCAAATCGGATCGTCTGTTCATGTTGTTTGGAGGCCCCAGAAAAGGGGAGGCGGCAGCGAAGGCATCCATTTCCAGGTGGATTAAGGAGGCCATTGTCTCGGCCTACATGTTGCAGGGTCACCCAGCTCCTGTGGGTCTGAGAGCTCACTCTACTAGATCGCAGGCGGCTTCCTGGGCGGTGCACAGTTTGGTTCCACCAGTGGAGATTTTTAGGGCGGCTTCCTGGTCGTCTCTACATACTTTCAATAAACACTACTGCCTGGATGTGCTGGCGGCGAATGATGCCTGTTTTGGGTCGGCGGTCTTGCGTGCTGGCTGGCAGGGTCCCTCCAGTTAGTACTGCTCTGTTACATCCCAGAGGTGGAGGACTAAACTGGAGGAACGATAAGGAAATTGAAATTATGCTTACCTGGTAATTGTAGTTCCTTGAGTGACGACAGTTTAGTCCTCATTCCCACCCTCGGATTCAGTCGTTGGCTCAGCACGAGAGCGAGAGTCGGGCATACAGGTGAGTTTCACTTCAAGATGAGGGGCTCTCGTGTTCGTTCTGTCTTCTTTGACTTGTCTCTCCTTTCTCTAACTGCTTCCTGGCTCGGCAGGGGGGAAATCTCACCCTTTCCTTTTAAAGGGGAGGTTCATGATTTGTTAAGTGGTTCAGGTTATTTTTTAAAAATGTTAGCTACTTGTTTGTTGCTCTTTTGAGTCTTCTTTGTCAATAGTTCACTGGGGCTGATGAGGATTTCCAGCAGGCTACATCCAGTCTCCAAGCTGCAGGAGGAGGTGCACTACCCAGAGGTGGAGGACTAAACTGTCGTCACTCAAGGAACTACAATTACCAGGTAAGTGTAATTTCAATTTATAATGCCTTGTATTGTTCCATGGTGCGACCCCACCTTGAATATTGTGTGCAATTCTGATTGCCATATCTTAAAATGGATATAGCAAAATTAGAAAAGGTACAGAGAAGAGCCACCAAAATGGTTAAGGGAATAGAAGGATACTCCTATGAGGAGAGGCTTAAAAGGTTGGGCTCTTCAACTTGGAAAAGAGATGGCTGAGGTGGGATATGAAAGAGGTCTATAAATTAATGAACGGAGTGGAACGGTAAAAATAGATTGTTTATGCCATCTAAAAGTAGAAAGACCAAAGAACACACAATGAAGCTACAATGCAACCCATTTAAGACTAATAAGAATTTATTTTTTTTTTTTACTCTATACGGAATCAAACTCTTGAATTCATTATCAGAGGATGTAGTAAAAGATGTTTGTGTAGGTGGGTTTAAAAAAGGTTTGGACAAGTTCCTGGAGGAAAGGTCCATAAACCTTTATTAAAGAGGACCTGGGGAAACAACTGCTTACCCCAGGCAGTGGAGGCCAAGAACAGAGCTGATATTCCGCTGTTTTAAGCCTTTGAGAGGCGACATTTGCATTAGAGGATCAGCCTTTGACACCCATCTTCAAACGAGAAATCCAAATGTTAGTAAAATACGAAAAAGGTTCTGCAAGGGTTTATGGATACTGAAAAGTTTATGTAACTTGAGGCCATTGTTCTTAGGAAAAAAACATGAAAGAACATTCAGTTACATTTTTCTACTCATATGAATAATCTTTCTATCCAAGCTGCAGAATTTAAACTAAGTGACCTCTAAGATTCGGGGGAAAAAGGTTTTTGGTATCCTGTCTTAGTCTAACCAGCTCTGGAGTTCTCCAAATTTGGACTCTCTAGGTTTACTTATTATCTGCACAAGGCTGTATTTCCTGAGATCTTTATCTGGGTCTTGTTACTTTGAAAAGTAGGTCATACTATTCAGGCAGCTAAAACACCTTTCAATAATTTATTGCGGTTGACAACAAGCTTCTGACAGTCTTGTAAGAGGGAAAACTAGCCCATGAGTGTGCAAGTATGGCGAGTAATGAGTTGGATAAGACTGTATGATCAGAGATGGAAAATATTTAGAGAACATACATATTGAAATGCCCTTTTTAAATATGTTGATACTTTTTTATGCTCTTTGTTTATCTTCAGTGTTCTTTTTGTTTTGCTTCTTTGCTTTATTTTGTCTTTTGACTTTTTCCTCTTCCATATAGTATCCCTGCTTTTACGAGCTTCTACTTCTTTCCCTCACCCCCCCTCCCTCCTGCATAATAGCACAGGGTCTACTGAATGGGCTGCTGTGAACAGTGGCTTCTTAGGTCAGGCCATGACATCAGTAACAGTGGCTTTTCAACATTTATTTTTATTCATTTTATTTATTTAAACATTTTTTATATTACACTGTATCTAACATCCTGGGAGGATCACTGCTCAACTTTTGAAATATCAAATATATTAAAAACAATATTACACTGACGGCAGATTTTTAGGATGGTCCCCAACATTTGATGTCTCTGCTTGGAACTGGCTCAAGCAAGTACTGAGATCTAGAGCCCAGGTGACCAGGCATTTCGCTGTTTTCAACCATGTGCATGGCAAAGAAGCTGCTTCAGTGAATTTTGTTTTGCTCCCGTTTGTTGGAACAGTTAGAATTCTGGAAGTGGTGATTATAGAATTGTTTCCTGTTTCTGTGGTGTTAGACAGAATTTGGCATTGAGTGAGTCGTTTGTCACTTTGTTTCCTATGCTCAGTCTGATTACTGTTATATTTTATACAAAGGTGTCATCAAAGCTGCTTTTTCATCAGTTTAGCCAGGGCCTGTGCAACAGTGTTAGGTGATCTAGAAGAACCCTTCAGCTTTACAATGCACCTTCCTCAATTAAGTTGCAGGCCCCTTGAGTCCCTCCCTGAGATGTTGATAATTTAAACTCTCTAATTGCCCCTTCCAGAATGATACGCTTTTACAGGATCAATCTGTTTTATATTTATATACCCAGTGACAATTTTCCAAAAGCCTTTTATCCGGATATATAGGCTGTTTGAAAATGGCATCTCTCCTCCTCTAGTAAAAGTAGATACTAATGGTTCTTTGAGTCTGTGTGGTTGTGGTTTTGATTTGACTGCACCTGCTTTTAGTTGCCTCCTCATCTCCCCCCTGCCCCCCCTCTCCGGAAGCTGCCACCCTAGGTGACCACCTAGTTAGCCTGATGGTTAAACTGGGCCTTAAGGGGAAAAGATAGTGGAGAAAAATACACAAGCTTTTTGGAGAGCATCTGATTGATATCTGTGAGTTCTGGAGCTTGCGTAAGCTATATACTAATTTCTTGAGTTCAGGTAACTCTTGCTGTGCCTATCAAGTATTTTAGGTATTGCCTAGCTTTGAAAGATGCTTTTGGATCGTATATTCAGAAATATTACAACATGTGCATCAGCAATATTCCTGCAAAGCGGTGCGGGAGTCCTCTGTCTGTGCTGTTGCTGGTGGGGGGAAGACTGCCAGTAGCTTTGTGAGAACGCTGCTTGTCTGCTGTGGAAAGATCATTTTTATTTTTGCATCAATTAATTGGTGGTGTACTTCTTGAAGAGAGAGAGAAGGTTTAGAGGTTCACTATATGTGTTGTGGCCCTAATAATTTTTGAGTTTGGTGACCTGTCCACACCAGATTTTTGGAATATGTCAGAGTACATGAGAAATCTGATAGGGCCATTTTTGTGATCTACTCTCCCTGTGGACTGTGCATGTATATATGTTGGAAAGTAGGCTCTCCTGTTAATGGGTGGAATTTAGTTGTTTTTTTTTTTAACTATTAGGGGCTCCATAGAACACATGTTGTCTGTTTTCTAACCAAATCAAACATTTTCGGAAAACATAACATATACCTAAAAGAAGTTGTTTTCTATTCTTAATTAAAATCTTTTTGGGTTACTGTGTAGATTCTGATAAAAGTGCATATCTGTAATTCATCAAGATCTCTGAAGTCACGTGCTGTATCTAGAGCACTGACTTGGTTATGTCTTGTGGGTCTGCTTTTCTGTTTCTAAGGGAGGTGATTTACTCCCTGTTCCTTATCGTTCCTCCAGTTTAGTCCTCCAGTTTAGTCCTCTACTTCTGGGTTGTGCACCTCTTCCTGCAGCTAGGAGACTGGGCATGTCAAAGTCGTGACATCACTGGATATAGCCTGCTGGTATCTCCCATCAGCCTCCAGTGTGTCCAGTCTCCTTGCAGCAGGAGGACATAGTGAGCCTAGCTTCTGGGCTCACTTGGGGGGAACAGATAGGAGCATTCCATGTATATATATTCATATATAAACTTGTATATAGTTTTCACACTGTTTGGTATTATATCACATTGTTTATTCGATATTTAATATGATGTTCCTTGTAAATATGTTTTGTTATATTCGACGTTCCATGTAAAACAAACATACTTGCTTTGTTGATTGTTGTTAACTGTAAACCGCAACTGAACTTTGGAAGTTGCGATATATAAATGTGATTAAAAATAAATAAATAAATAAATAAAAAATTTAGTGTGACAAATTCTGATTTTCCTTTTGATTTTTACCTTTCATTTACTTTTAATTTTACTTTTAATTCAGTTACCTTTGGTTAATTGACAATCGGGGATTAGTTCCCTTTTAGTTAGGAGCAAATTTCCTTATTTACAGTAATTTTAAATTTGAGCCTGGTTCTTTAAATTAGTAGCAGTTCTCGCCTTCCCTCCTTGTCAGTGATTTTCGCTTGCTACAGGCATTTGCCGGTGCGGATCTCTCTCCCTGGACTGTACGGGAGAAAGCTCTGGGACCCGTACAGCCACACTGAAGCGGTGTGAGACGGAGCCTCTCCGTTGCTGCGGGATTTTAATTTTACTCTGTGGAACCAGCTGAGCGATCCTCGCTGCGGCTGCCAGGCGCATCAGCGCGGCTTGAGGATCGGAGGAATTCAAGGAGGTAGGAGCAGGCTGTGTGGCTTTTGGCCCTGCAGGTAAGGCCTTCGGGCTCTGTTGGTCTGCTGAGGCCTCATTTTTGCAGCGGCGGCTGTTCTTGGTGCCAAAATTCATTGGCGAAGGGGCGGCCATTTCCTCTCTATGTATTTGGACCGCATCGCAAAAGTTGCCTGCGTGAGGAAAACAACAGGCAGAATAGCTAAATTTTTGGGCCTAGTGTTTGTTTCTTTCTTTTGTTTGTAGTTTTTTTTTTTTTTGAGGCCAGGGGGTTCCTCAGCATTAAGGGGGACTGTTGTCAATCTTCTTTATAGAATAAATAAGAATAAACTTAAAAACAGGACAGCAGTTTTGGCATTGATCCCTGATACCACATGTTCTTTCCCTCCTAATCATGTCTCTGAGGAGCATCTGTTCAGGCCCAGGATATTAGGCAAATTGCCAGCTTTTAGTTTCAAGGGCAGAGCCCTAACTTGTAGTTTGCAGGAGGGAAAGCCTAGAAGTGTGCCTTTATGTATTCTATAGTGAAAGTTGCCCAAAATTCACAGGGACAGGTTTAGCAAACCTTAGAATGTACAAAAATAGATTGGCAGTTAAACTGCCAACCGGGAAGTGCCCGTGCTACGGTCTATGGCCACCAGAGGGCAGCTGGTACACTCAATAGTGCCTTTCTATGACTGTGCAGGCAGCCATTATCTGCAGATCAGGAAAGAAATCACCACAGAGCCTCGGTGATGTGATGTAAGGTCTGAGAATCCAGTTTATATGACCAAGATTTAAAGCTCTTAATTTCTGTATCATTGGTCGGGCTCTGCTGCCCTAAAGGCCACCGAATGACAGCGCTGCTCATGAATCACATAAAGTATTCAGTGCCCCCATCCCTGGGGGGGTGAGTGGTACCATACAATATCATATTACGCATCAGGTTCACACAGGCAACAACCTCTCAGACCTCCATTTGCAAGGTGGTCGGTGTATCCCACTGCTATTTCTCTGACTGCAGGGAGGGAGGCCTGGTGAGGTGCTTGTGGGTTTCATAGCAACACTTAGCAGGCCCTTCCCAAGAAATTCTCATCTATTACTAGAGCAGGGTTTCATTTCATTTCTCTGGTTGCGGTTAATGCACAGCGTCAGGGGCTGTGTTCGAAAGCTTGGGTCCCATGGACTTCGGTGGGATTTCAAAAAGAAAAAGAAACTCGCTTTAGTGAGAGATGGCCTTGTTCATTTTTAGCTAACACTGTTGATTTTACTTTTGATTTTTACCTTTTGCGTCTGGATCCCAAGGATGGGACATTGTTTGCTTCCAGGGGTACTTTCTATTTTGCTCTTCAGCTCCCTGGCAGATGCAGTAGGCTGGCAGGGGGTGGGCAACGCCTCCTGCAATGCAGAATCTCCCAGGATAAGGGGGGGAAGGACCACTGGGTGCAGCGGGGGCTGGTAGCTTCTTGCAAAGCTATAGTAGCAGTTTGGGTAATTTTAGCGGATCTGCTTTGATTTCATTGGAGTTGGCGGAAACTTGGTTTTTGGAGTCCTATCTTGAAAAAAAAAAAAAAAGGGCATAGCTATGTTGATTTACCAGAATCTCCTTCCGCTATCCATAGAAGGTCCTATACAGCGTTAAAGTCGCTTTATATGGTAGGATAATATTTTGGCTTAGCTGCTGTGATATAGCGCTATGTTCCGCTGTAAACATATTCAAGTCAAAAGGAATTATGGTGATAACTCTCTTGGACAGTTGTAACAGGTGCTTGGGTGAGCGCCATGGCCAGTCCACAGATGTGGAATGCTCTGCCATAAGCATTATGTCATGGGAAGAATTTTATAGTTGTGTGGTTTCTTCATGGAAAATGTTCCCGTTTAGTTTGACTTTGCCAAATTATAAGATTTTACGGTAGATTTGTAATGTCTTAATTTTGGCTATATGGAGTTTAATTTTACATATGGAAAAGGTAGCTCAGCGGAGAGGGATTGCGAAATAGAACTCTGGCCTTTGGAGCTATCTATGCTCCCATTCCATTTATCAGAGGTTCTCCAGTACGGAGAGTCTCTGCTAGTGTTCAGTGAATGCCTTAATGGGGGGCCAGAACAGCTAGGCTAGTTCTCTAGCAGCAATGGCAGCTGCTCAGACTCTAGTAGGCATACTTCATATGCTGGGCTTACAGGATGGCTTCTGCGCTGATCGGCATCAGCCAAGGTGACTGCCGGTTTAGACTGTGAATGTGGAGTCAGCCTGGAGGAGGGGCCTTGCGTTCTCTGGACAATGCCCTGCATACACTGAATCCCTTCAATTCGATCAGCTGCTGGCAGGACACAAGGCACGCTCGCATGCTTTTTTTTGCTTCAGTGGTCTAAAAGTGGAGTCTTTACCAGGTGGTATAATGGGAACTTGTCTGCAGTTTCTCGGCTTCTTTATTGCTGACTCAATTGCCACTGCAGAATGAGAGCTGTATTTCATATCACCAGGTGCTAGTTGAACTTAAAATATAAAGTCCATCTTTGTGCAGTCAGACAGAATGGGGCGTTACTCTAGCAGGACGGCCGTGGATTAGTATGCCTGTGTTTGGGAGTTCTTACTACTTCATATTGTTGGCACGGAAAGAGCGTCTCTTAACATATGCTGAAGGCATTTTTGGTTTAGAGGTGTCTTTGTAAAAAAAATAAAAAATAAAAAATAAATAAATAAATAATAAAAATAAATAAAGAAGGAAGGAAAATAAAGAAAGTATTCAGCTGTCCTGAATTCGCCTGTTCTTGATTGACATTTTGAGGCTAAGCAGGGGCACGCCTGGGTACCACGTGGCTGGGTGCACACCTTGCACTTCCAGGTGTGCGGACTCACTGTATGGAACAGAGCCCTAGCAATCTTCTTTATCGCAAGATGGGAAAGTAGATGGTTCACTGAAGCGATCGTTGGGGGCATTGCTCTGGCCTTACAGGCTCCCATTTTTGGAGCCTGGGGAGGCGAGAGCATGCTTCCGCTGGTCGCAGTGTTACAGCAGTCTACTCGCCTGGAACAGGAAAGGATTAGGGAGTTGAATCGACTACAGCCTGATTTGCTTTATGGGGCAAATGTGCATTATGGCTTGATTCAAGCGCTAGCTAATATTATTGGCTTCCTTGGGGTTCACCCAGAGGTCTCTCTGGTGGAGGAATGGGGCAGCTGATGGTTCGTCCCAGTCGAGGGTCAGTAAGCTCCCATTAAGTCTGTCTTGTCCTTTCCCCGTGGGCTCTCATAGGGCAGCTAGTTGGCGTATTGGGGCTTTCGGAGAAAGGTGCTCTTGGTAGCGCCCGGTTGGGCGAGATGGCCGTACTAGGCTTTTCTCATTCATCTCCTCGACAGGCTTTTCCTAGAAGTTGTCGGTAGCGGACGTTCTGCTGCGGCTAGGTCCGTGACGAATGTCTCAGGTGGATCTGTGCCTGCCTACGGTTTGGCCTTTGTATGGGCGGGGCCCAAGTAGAAGGGTTATTCTGCGGCAGTCTGCGGCAGTCTTCGCCGCCTTGTTGAGAGCAAGGAGGCAGGCTGCTTCTGCTACGTAGGTCCATGCTTAGCGCCTTTTGGAAGGCTGCTGTTCACGGCGGCAAGTCCGAGCGACAAAGGTGTCTGTATCCTTGGTCTGAGTTCTCTGCAGGACAGTGTCTGAAGGAACTAGTGGCCAGTTCCTTAGAGGATCCAGCGGGCGACTGTTTCCGGCTGTAGGAGTCTGTGAAGGGAATAGCGCTAGGTGTTCGGATCGATGTGTAGCGTTTCCTTAAGTTGGGATCCGACTGCGCTACTCAAGGAGAGTTCGGGTGCCGCCGGGGGATCCCGATTGGGCCTTAGAGGCGTTAGCTAAAGAGTCCTTTGATTCTTTACTCCAGGCGTCGGTAAAGGATTTGCTGTTATAGACAGTGGCTTTGATAGCTCGTTGTTCGGTGCGACGAGTTTCGGAGTTTCAGGCGTTGTCATCTAATGAGCCGTTTTCACCCTTTCTGGATAGAGGGTGGTGTTTGCGAGCAGTCCTGTCGTCCTTCCAAAAGGTGGTTTTCTGATTTTTCTCCTGAGCCTATTGGTTTCTCTTCCAGTTCTCGGTTTTTCTGGAAGGGGAGGTTTTTATTCGTAGCTTACACCGATAAGAAACATTACATGCAGGGTGCGATGTTCCTTTCTTTGTTTTTGTGTGCTGGTTGGAGGTCCCCACAAAGGGGAAGCAGCAGCGAAGGCGGCCATTTCGCACTGAGTTAAGGCGGTGGTTGCCTCAGCTTTCTGCTGGCGAGGTTGTATGATTCCGGGGGGCTTTCTGACTCTTGCTACCAGGGCACAAGCGGCTTCATGGGTGAATCACCGTGTCATTCCACCAGGAGGGATTTGTAGAGCAGCTTCCAGGTCGTCTCTTCATTTCCTCAGTAACCACTACTGCCTAAATGTTTTGGCTGTAAAGGAAGCCTGTTCCGGGTCGGCAGTGTGGTGAGTTGGCTTGATAGGTCCCTCCCAATGATTACTGCTCTGTTACATCCAGAAGTAGAGGACTAAACTGGAGGAACGATAAGGAAATAGAAATTACACTTACCTGGTAATTGTCGTTCCTTGAGTTACGACAGTTTAGTCCTCATTCCCGCCCAGGAGTGTGATTTCTTCAGAGTTTATTTTCAGGCGGAGTGAAGCATCAATCTCAGTTTCTAGATCGCAGTGAGTATCCCTCTCTGTTCTTTCTTTCTTTTCTCTTATTTAAACGAGGTGATGGTATAGGATACGTGTTTGCATAGGGGGGACATGAATGTAGAGAGAAAAGAAAATATAAGACGGATACGGTTTAAAAGGCTCCTCCGGTTGAAGAATGGGGAGTTATTTAAAGTTATGGTATAGTTACTTATTTGTTGTTCCTTTGAGTTTGCTTTGTCAATAGTACACTGGAGGCTGATGGGAGATACCAGCAGGCTATATCCAGTGATGTCACGACTTTGACATGCCCAGTCTCCTAGCTGCAGGAAGAGTTGCACAACCCAGAAGTAGAGGACTAAACTGTCGTAACTCAAGGAACGACAATTACCAGGTAAGTGTAATTTCTATATTTTGTTAATTTTATAGTAAGTTTTCTTTGCTATATTTTTAATTGCCATTAGGTCTTTTTTTCATCCTGTAAGTTCATTTAGGATCTCTAATTTCGTTTCTCAAAGAGTTTAATGTAATTTTATGTTCCTCTCCTTTTCTGAAGGGAAAGAGAGCTCATGCAGAATTGATAGCACTATAAGGAGAAAGAAATTGGGCAGGCTAGGTGCACCTTACTACTCTTGTCTGACATCATATTCTGTTTCTATCATGTGACTTTTACAACTGAAAATTCTTCCTAAATAGAAACAAAGCCTTTAATAGCAGATAAAAACGCATGAAGTCCGTCTAATCTGTGCCTTTACACTCCAGTTGCTTTCTGGTGTTCCCGTCACGTCTTTGATTCTTAATGCTCCTCAGTGCTTATTCCAGGCTTTCTTGAATTTTGTACTGTCCTCATCTCCATCACTTCTACTTTGTGTACTCGTCTCGCCCTTTTCGTGAATGTTACATAGTAACATAGTAACATAGTAGTTGACGGCAGATAAAGACCAGCATGGTCCATCCTGTCTGCCCAGCGAGATGGCAAGAGTAGGTGCACCTGTCGCTCCGCGCAGGCCACCCCTCTCCATATCCTTGTTCAGGGGTAAACCCACCACTCCATATAGGACACCCCTAAGACGTTATATGGTTCGGAAGTTAGATGGTACCGTTTATTTTGTTTTTTTTCCTATTTCTGTAAAGGGATCCTCTGTGTTTGTCCCATGCCTTTTTGAATTCCGTCACCGTGTTCGCCCCTACCACTTCCATCGGGAGGGCATTCCAAGCATCCACCACCCTTTCAGTGAAAAAATATTTCCTGACATTGCCTTTCAATTTACCCCCTTGCAGTTTCATGTTATGCCCTCTAGTTTTACAGGTTCCCCGTCTTTGGAAGAGGTTTGTTTGTTCATCATTTCTCTTTAAGTATTTAAAGGTCTGAATCATATCTCCCCTGTGCCTCCTTTCCTCCAAGGTATACATATTTAGGTCTTCAAGTCTCTTCTCATAAGGCTTCTGACGCAGGCTCCAAATCATTTTGGTCGCCTTCCTCTGAACAGTCTCCAGTCTTTTTACATCCTTTGCAAGATATGGTCTCCAAAACTGAACGCAGTATTCCAAGTGAGGCCTCACCAGTGACCTATACAGTGGCATAAGTACCTCTTCTTTTCTGCTGGTAATCCCTCTTTGTATGCAGCCCAACATCCTCCTGGCTTTTGCCACCGCCTTGTCGCACTGTTTTGCCATCTTGAGATCAGCAGAGATAATCACACCAAGGTCTTTTTCCTGAACTGTGCATACCAACCTTTCTCCCCCTATCTTGTACATTTCTCTTGGATTTCTGCTACCCAAGTGCATGACACTGCACTTTTTTTGCATTAAATCGTAGTTGCCAAGCTTTAGACCAGTCTTCCAGCTTTTGTAGATCTTTCTTCATGTTAACCACTCCCTCAGGGGAGTCCACTCTGTTGCAAATTTTTGTGTCGTCTGCAAAAAGACAGACTTTTCCATTCAGTCCTTCAGCAATATCACTCACAAATACATTGAACAGTGCCGGGCCCAGGACCGAACCCTGGGGCACCCCGCTAATCACCTTCCTCTCATCCGAGTGAGCTCCATGTACAATCACCTTCTGTCGTCTGTCAGTCAGCCAATTTCTAATCCAGTTTACCATCTTGGGACCCATCCCCAAGCTACTGAGTTTGTTGATAAGCCTCCTATGAGGAACAGTATCAAAGGCTTTGCTGAAATCCAGGTAGATGACATCCATTGCATGCCCCTGATCTAGTTCCCTCGTCACGCAGTCAAAGAACTCGATCAGATTTGTCTGGCAAGATCGTCCTTCGGTAAAACCATGTTGCCTCGGGTCTTGCAAGCTGTTGGTTTTCAGAAAGTTCACTATTCGCTCTTTCAGGAGTGCCTCCATTACTTTTCCTGCCACCGAGGTAAGGCTCACGGGTCTGTAGTTTGACACTTCTTCCCTGTCACCACTTTTGTGTAGAGGTACGACATCAGCCATTCTCCAGTCCTGAGGAACCTCTCCTGTTTCCAAGGATCTGTTGAAGACATCCTTTAACGGTCCTGCAAGAACCTCTCTGAGCTCTTTCAGTATCCTGGGATGTATCCCATCCGGTCCCATGGCTTTGTCCACTTTCAGTTTAGCAAGTTGTTCTAACACCTCTTCTGCTGTGAATGGTGTGGTATCTACTTCATTCCCATTTTTATATTTGGGAGTCACAGCTGGTCCATCCCCAGGATCTTCTTTAGTAAACACAGAGCAGAAGTAATTGTTTAGCAATTTTGCTTTTTCAGTGTCACTTTCCACGAGTCCTTTCCCAGCACTTCTGAGTCCTGCAATTCCAACTCTGATCTTTTTCCTTTCCCGAATATACCTGAAGAAATTTTTGTTGCCACCCTTAACATCTTTAGCCATCTTTTCCTCTGCCTTTGATTTTGCTATCCTTATTTCTCGTTTTGTCTCTTTGAGTTTGATCCTGTATTCATTTCTGTGTTCTTCTGTCTGCAAGCTTTTGAATTTTGCAAAAGTTGTGTTTTTTGCCTTTATATGAGCAGCCACCTCTTTGGAAAACCAAATAGGTTTCCTTCTCCTCTTGCTTTTATTTACTTTTCTTACATATTTATCTGTTGCTCCTTTCAATGCCTCCTTTAGTTTAGCCCATTGCAATTCCACTTCCTTTATCTCTTCCCACCCCGTCATCTCCTCCTTTACATACTCTGCCATTTGATTGAAGTTAGTGTATTTGAAGTTTAGGACTCTGAGCTTGCTATGATTGGCCTGTGCCATGGCTTTTATTTCAAACCACACCGTGTGATGGTCGCTGTTGCTCACAGGGGCACTCACGCAGACATTTGACACACTATCACCGTTGGTGAGCACTACATCCAGCGTTGAGCTTTCCCTGGTTGGTTCCATCACCATTTGTCTAAATAATGCATCTTGGAGAGCATCCACAATTCTTTTGCTTCTTTCCAGATGTGCAGAAGGAGTAATCCAATCCACATCAGGTAGATTAAAGTCACCCAATATGATTGCTTCCCCCTTTGATGCTATCTTGGCATTATCTCTAATCAATTCATTGTCTCTCTCTTCGATTTGAGTCGGAGGTCTATAGACTACAGCAATATGGATGACAGTGCCATCTCCTCTCTCCAACGCAATCCAGAGCGCTTCTTCTTTTCCCCATGTCCCCTGCATTTCAGTAGCTTTAATATTGCTTTTGACATACAAGGCTACTCCTCCTCCTTTTCCATTTTCTCGGTCCCTCCTGAATAGATATATAGCCAGCTATGGCTATATCCCAATCATGTGATTCATTAAACCATGTTTCTGTAATGGCCACAATGTCCAAGTCTTTTTCCACTGTTAGGGCTTCCAGGTCTGGAATTTTGTTGGCTAAGCTTCGAGCATTTGTGCTCATTGCTTTCCAGCACTTTCCTGGCTTGTGTGTATTTTGCATTGATTTTGTTCTGCCCACTTCCTCCCACATGTTTTTGATGTGTGGTTTAAAAGTGTGGCTGTTTCTGATGTTGTTCTGCTTTTGTTGGGGGTGGCATGCAGATGTTGACCTTCCACATCCGTCACCCCCTTTTCCTAGTTTAAATGCATGTCCACATACTGCCTGAATTTTTCACTTAGGATTCTTTTCCCTGTGGAAGAGAGATGTAGTCCATCAGCACAGTATAGTCTCTTGTTGATCCATCTGTTGTCCCAGTTGCCAATAAATCTGAATCCTTCTTTTCTGCACCAGGTCTGGAGCCATGTATTAAAGCTGTTAATGCGATGCAGTCTTTTTGTCCCCTTACCAAGAACAGGTAGAACCTCTGAGAATGCAACAGTGTTAACAACGTGCTTGAGTTTCTCCCCCAGAGATTGGAAGTCCTTTTGGGCTGTAGAGGCACTGTTCCTAGCCAAGTCGTTTGTGCCTAGGTGGATAAAACATCAAGTTTGGAATGTTCACTTTTTGCACTAAGTAATTCAACAACTTGGTTTGTATTCCTGCTGGCTGAAGAGCCTGGTAGGCACATGACTATCTTCTCTCCTTTGAACTGTGTTCCCAAGTTGGTGCCTCTGATGATGGAATCTCCAATTAGTAGTAGTTTTCTGTTTGGTGAGGTTTTCTTCATATTTAGTGCTTTAGCAGGGGATTGGGCATTGTCTGACTCATTTAAAGGCCCTTCAGGTTCTTTGAATTGGGCATCCTCATTAGCCAAGGCAGAGAAGGCATTGTGCAGGGATATCTCTTGATGTATAGGATGTCTTTGTGTTACAGGTCGCAATCTACCAGAACCCTCTGTGATCCATTTGTTCCTGGGGCGTTTGGTTCTTTGTGGGAGCGGTGGTGGAGTTTGTTCAGTTTGTATCCTAGGAGAGGTGCGCTTCATTGCAGCCAGTTCCTCCCTCAGTAGAGATACTTCTATATGCATGGCAGCTAGGTCTTTCCTTAGTAGAGTTAGTTCTTCATGCATGGCAGCTGACTTTAGACATATAGGACAAGCTCTTAGTTTCCAAATGATTTGTCTTTGAATGAACGTACCGCAGTTATTGCACTGAATACACGACATGTTTATGCAGTCCCAGAAGAGGAAGAAGAAGAAAAGAAGAATACGATGTGGCTTTTAACCCAAGTTTGGAATGATAGATGGCACGTCTGTGACCACTATATAGGCAATGTAGCCCCTGGGGTGGGTGGGGTGAGGGGTAGGGTGGGCGGGAACCTAAGTGTCACTAGCTAGTAGGCTGTTCCTGAACTATTGGCACACACAATGGAGTAAAGTAAGGAACCCACCACTGAGGACAATTAGAAAAAAGACAAATATGGGGAGACAGACTCACAATTATTTGGAGACGGACTCAGTTATGCAGCAAACACAGCAAAAATCTCCTTTTGGGAGAGCTTTAAAACAGCACTCCTCCTCTTACAGAACAGAAGGCAATGTAAGCAAACCCACGTGCAGCTCAGAAAAATGGAGGTTTACAACAGTAACTCTGCAGGGGGTGGGGGAGGGGTAGCCCCTGCAGATAGGTTAAGAGAAAGTTTAAAACCTTAAAACTTTAACAGCAATGGAGTAAGGTAAGGAACCCACCACTGAGGACAATTAGAAAAAAAGACAAATATGGGGAGACAGACTCACAATTATTTGTTACTTATAAACCTATCCACTCTGAGCCTAATGACATGATCTTCTACAATTTCCTTTCCACCCAGAAGGTTTGCTGCTTGTCCATTACTTATATCCTTGATATGTTTGCCTCTTACCTCCTTCTCTCCTGACCTCTACGACAGCAGTTCTCAACCCAGCCAGTCGTGGGCTTCAGGATATCCACAGTGAATACGCATGAGAGAGATTTGCATACAGACCGCCTCAATAGTGTGAAGCTACTTCATGCATACTCATTAGGGATACCCTGAAACCCAGACTTACTTGAGGGTATACGTAAAATATTTAGATCCTTTACGCCTCACCTCGCAAGGCTCTTGATACAGCCTCTGCACCAGTATAGTAACCCTTCTCTGCCTTGTTTCTTTTCCATAACATTCTAGGTGATAGCACAGTTTAAATAGTGACTAGACAATTGTATTGTTAGCTGTTCCATGTAAACCTGTTGTTGTGATTAGGATGTTCAATGAAAACCGCCTTGATAAAACTGAAAGGTGGTATATAAGAAATGCTAAATATATAGCTCACTCATCTGGACTTAGTCTAGCAGGAGGATAAGGAAGAAGTTATGTCCCCCCTGCCAGTAGGTGGCAGACCTGAGCAACTTTTCAGTGATGTCATCAGCTGGTATATCCTCTGGTACAGCAGTGAGAAAGGCCAGTATTGTCTGCTTCCAGCAGGTGACAAGGTGTGTGGACTGGTACAGTAGTGAAGATAGGTCTGACTCCTTGCCCACCCTGTAGTGCAGTGGCCTTGGACTAAGCCATGAAGGTTCTGATGGATATGAGCTCTGGTATACCTATGACTCCTGGAGTGGACAGTTGCCCTCTGTCCATGCTGTTTCCTACAGGCTTCTAGAGCTGGTGAGCAGAAAGAGGAGCAGGAGAGCCCCACTGGGACCCTGAGGGGGGGGGGGGGAAGTAAATTTGGGCCCAGGTCCCCCTTCCCTCTTGCTGTCCTTATCTGCGTTTGGTTCTTTTTTAATAAGTTCCTATTCCTTATCGGTCTCTAGTTTAGCCCTCTACCTCTGGGTAGTATAAGTATATACCTCCTCCTGCAGCTTGGAGACTGGGCATGTCCAAAAACGTGACATCACTGTATGTAGTCTGGAGGCTCTCCCATCAACCCCCAGTGTGTCCAGTCACCATGCAGCAGGAGGACGTAGTGAGCCTAGGTGCTGGACTCACTTTAAGGGTCAGATAGGGAGCATTAGAGTAGCTATCCTTTGGTTTGATGTTTGTTTTGATATATATTTGCCGTTTTATTAATTTCTGACTGTGTGTTTAAATTTTAAAAAAAAAAAGAGGAGAGCTTTGCTTTTGCCGGTCCCTGTTTGAGCACGGCTTTGATCTATTCTGTTTCCTCCCGACTGAGATCTTTCCACTTGCAAGTATGGGGGAGTGCTCTCCTGCAGCCAGCGAGGCTTCAGGGCCTTTACCGCCGGTCACACGTCCCTGTCAGCGAAAAAGGGACTACTGTCGGGCGGAAAGCTCGACCGGTGGCTCCTTGCTCGCTTTTAGCTGAGCGGAGCTGCATGGGCTGGAGTCCCGCGATTTCGGAGGAGGAGAGTCTCACACAGAGGTCAGAGGAGGCTGCGCTGGCGATTTCAGGTACTCTGCGGGGAGGGCAGCGGGCAGGTATTTTCCTCAGGCCGGCAGAGTGCAGGCAGCATCGCGGGTGTGTTTGACGCCTTTAATCTTGTTCTCTCAGTGGCGGCCATTTTAACTGCGTGGTCACCGTGTGCAAGGCAACTGCGGGAAAGAGAGAGCTTAATGGGTTTTGATTATGGAACCAATTCTTCTTGCCAGGTTTCTTTTTTGTTGATTTAGTTTTATCTAGCTTTTATTTGTTCTTTTGGAGCTCTTTTGGGTTTCTTTTTTCCCGGAGGGTTTTTAGGAGGTTAGAGCCGTTTTCCTACTTAACTGCCATAGGAATTCATTTATTTAGTCAAGTTTCTTAGTGGTAACAGATCTCAAAAAAAAAAAAAAAAAAAAAAAAAAAAAAGGAGACAGGAGAAATAGATTAAAATAGCACATAAGCATTTTATGGCGGCACGGCCTCAGTGTGTGGTTTGTGGAACCCGCAGAGGGGCGATTGCTGATTCAGGGATCTGTCGGGGCTGTACGGCAGTCTCCGCCAGCTTGGAGCACCAGATGGAAAGCCAAGCATCAGAGCCTCAGGGTGCAGGGCCTGGGGTGGAGGGGGAGCATTCATTGGTCACTCCGCCAGTGGCCGGTCAAGATTCCCCTGGCGGACAGTTGACGGCTTCTCTGCCTGGGGGATCTGGACCGCAACGCGGGGATTTTTGCCCAGATTTTGTTTTAATTATGCATCAGGCGTTCTGCTTGAGGCGGCAGGGGAGAGTGCCAGACCCCTTGCCATTGCCTGCCTCCTGTCAGCAGAGTGCTGCGGCTGGATTGAACAGTGGTTCCCCGCGACCGCCCAAGAGAGCCAAGGGTCAGGAGCTGTCGCCGTCGGAGGTTGAATGGCAGGACGCAGAAGAAAATGAGATAGACCTGGAAACCGATTTGGAGGAAGGAGAAATTCCCGAGCCGGAGGATCAGGCGAAGATTATTAGGTTGTTCTGTAGGGAGGAATTGGTGGCACTTATCACGGAATCCCTGCAAACGCTGAAGCTAGCCACAGAACAACCGGTAGACGACGAAAGTGGCGAAGACCCGATTATACAGGCAGTGAGACAGACTCAAGTGGTGTTTCCCGTGCATCGCGTGATTGACCGAATGATCCAAGATGAGTGGGATCTTCTGGAGGCAGGGCTCAGGGGGATTAGGACTATGAATAGGTTGTATCCCCTGACAGATAAGGACAAAGAGAGATTTCTGTCCCCGAGAATTGATGCCGCAGTTTTGGCAGTCACTAAGAGAACCACCATTCCGGTAGAAGGTAGCGCGGCACTGAAGAATGCGCAGGATAGGAAGGTGGATGGCTTGTTGAAACAATCTTTTGAAGTGGACGCTCTGTCCTTGCAGCTTGGGTGGCCAGGGCTTGTTTCAGATGGTCCCAGAGCTTAAGGCAGGTTACTCAGCTGGAACAAGAGGGGCTAAGGGAGCTAGACCGCCTGGAGTCCGGAGTGGCTTATTTGTCCGATGTACATTATGACTTAATCAGAGCCCTGGCTAATAGTATGCCTTCGTTAGTAGCCGCCCGAAGGTTCTTGTGGCTGAGAAATTGGGCGGCGGACGGGTCTTCCAAGGCGCGTCTCAGCAAACTTCCGTTTAAAGGGACACTGCTGTTTGGAGAGGATTTGGACAAGTTGGTTAAGGATTTGGGAGAGTCTAAAGGGGGCAGACTCAAGGAGGATAAACCTAAACAGGGGAAGTCCTCATCGGCTTTTCGAGGGCAGTTACGAGATTTCAGAAGGTTTTGGACTTCTCGCTTGGGGGGCTTCCAACGAGGAAGATTTGCTTCTAGTGGCCAGGGGTTTCGTGGAGGCAATAGAGGTTTTGCAGCAGCAGCTGCGGCACCTGCCAGAAAGTCGCAATGAAGTCAGGCAGGCCTTGGTAGGAAGTCAGCCGATTGGAGGGAGGCTTCGAAGGTTTCTTCCTGCCTGGGCCCAAATAACGACAGACCAGTGGGTGTTGGAGATAATTCGGGATGGTTATGTGCTGGAATTTGCATGAAGCCGCTTATTGCAAATTGGAGCGGTCGTCCCAGTGCCGATAGAGGACTATGGCAAGGGTCGATACTCCATTTATTTCGTAGTGCCAAAGAAGGACGGCTCGTTACGTCCTATATTAGACCTCAAAGGAGTGAACCGCTGTCTCAGAGTGTCCCATTTCAGAATGGAGGATTTAAGATCAGTCATTGTAGTGGTTTCGAAAAGGGGAGTACTTGACATCTCTTGATCTTACGGAGGCATATCTGCACATTCCCATCAGAGAGGAGCATCAAAGGTTTCTTCGTTTCACTCTTCCATGGGGACATTATCAGTTCCTGGCATTGCCCTTCGATCTTGCGACGGCACCCCGAACTTTCACCAAGACTATGGTGGTGGTGGCGGTGGCGGCGTTGAGGAAGGAAGGAGTTCTAGTACATCCCTATCTTGACGATTGGTTAATTCAAGCGAAATCCGAAGCCGAGTGTGTTCAGGTCACGACCAAGGTGGTGCAGTTCTTGGAGGATCTCGGCTGGGTTGTCAACGTAGCGAAGAATCATCTGGTTCCCTCTCAGGATCTCAAGTATCTGGGGGTACGCTTCGACACTCTGAATGGAGCAGTATTTCTGCCTGTCTGTCGGGTACAGGGCTTGACAGCGTTGATCCACCAGTTTATAGCCATTCCGGCTACTTCGGCTTGGAGTTACCTTCAGGTACTGGGGACCATGGCGGCGACGTTGGAGGCGGTTCCGTGGGCCATGTTTCACATGCGCCCGTTACAGGGAGCGCTGCTTTGCCGCTGGTCTCATCAGAACGATTCGCTAAACACAAGGCTTCCTTGTCCTCTCAAGATCAGGAGGGCTCTACGATGGTGGCTGATCCCGAGGTCTTTGACGGTGAGGATGTTCTTGGAACAGCCAGAGTGGTTCCCATTGTTGACAGACGCAAGCTTCACGGGTTGGGGTGCACATTGCGGTCAGCTCTGTGCGCAGGGGCTCAGGAGGCCACGTAGTCGATCAACAGGTTGGAGCTGAGAGCAGTGGCGCTGGCGCTGCAAGCATTCGAGTCCACCGTGAAGGGAAGAGCGGTTCGAGTACTGTCAGACAACTCCGCAACAGTGGCCTACATCAATCGCCAGGGCGGCACGGGAAGTGTGGCCATGGCAACAGAAGCAGAGGCGCTGTTCGAGTGGGTGGAAGATCGTCTGCTAGCGATTTTGGCAGCGCACATTGCAGGGAAGGATAATGTGACGGCGGACTTTCTCAGCAAGAGTGCAAGTGGATGCAGGGGAATGGGAGTTGCATCCGGATATCTTTGCACAGATAGTTCAGAGATGGGGGCCGCCGATCATGGACCTCATGGCGACCTTTCAGTCAGCGAAAATGAGTCTGTTCTACAGCAGGTGACGAGAAAGGATGTCAGAGGGAATCGATGCACTGATGCAACCGTGGCCGACGTCAGGGCTCCTTCATGTGTTTCCGCCGTGGGTGCTCATAGGGCGAGTAGTGCAATGGATCGAAGCACATCGAGGGTGAGTGTTACTGGTGGCCCAGGACTGGCCGAGGCGGCTGTGGTACGCAGATCTCATTTGGCTTCTCAGTGGGAGCCCATGAAGGTTGCCGGTGTCAGAGTCTATTACTGTAAGGTACAGTTTAGTCCTCATTTCCGCCCGGGATAATAGGCTGATCAGATAGTACTCCTTTGGTGAACGAGTGTGATTACCGGTAGTTATGCATTCTTCTCTTTATCCTGTCTAGTCTATGACTTTGCTAAGAGAACAGAAGGGCAGGCACAAGGAAAGAGCCCTGTCTTAAAAACTTTTTTTTTTTTGTCTGTGGTTACAATTACATGTTTATAGATGGTTATGTTCAATTTCTTCAGAGAGGTTAGTTGTTTTGTTGGCTAATTATTTCTTGCTCCCTTGAGTGTGTTTTGTTAATAGTTCACTGGGGGTTGATGGCAGAGCCTCCAGACTACATGCAGTGATGTCACGTTTTTGGACATGCCCAGTCTCCAAGCTGCAGGAGGAGGTACAGTACCCAGAAGTAGAGGACTAAACTGGATCCCTCAAGGAACTACAATTACCAGGTAAGTGTAATTTACATTTTTTCCCATTGACTGGCTCTGTGCTGCTATGAGTAAAGCAGCTTCAAATTTGAAGGAAAAAAAAAGGAAGCCACCTTCAACCGGGCCTCCCTAATGGAGTTTCTGTAGTTGGCTTGACCAGCTTTGGGAATCCCTTTTCGAGACTCTTTGCCATGGCTCTGTTTCCCTTTTTTTCAGCATATTTTTTTATGTTTTTTCCTTTTTGCCACTGCGGTTTTCAACAGCCCAATGCAGCCGTAGCTCCAAGTAGTTTTTCACTGTGGTGGCAGGGTTGGTTGTTTGGGGGGGGGGGGGTTGCCCCCCAGTTGGACAGTGACGTCCAGGGTACCTTTTTGCTGGCATCCTGAGACACCCTATAAGGGGCCCAGCCTGATTCCATACCTGTGGTCCCTGCTATTCCTTTCCTTTTTTTTTTTTGCCACCAGTGAACTCTGCAGCCACACAGGTGGGCTGCGTGGGCCTGGTGAGAGTGGAGCATGGCAGGATGACACTAGCTGTGTGTTCAAGGGCCCTTTAGGAACCCAGGTACTCACTTGGCTGTCTTGTGCTGCAGTTCCTGAAACAGCCTTTGGACTGTATTCAGTTGACTAGCTGCTTTTCAGAACCCTGTGGGAGAATATGGAGCCCAAATGTGTTCTCTATGGGTCTTTAGCATGTTTCTCATGGATACCTAGAGAGGTCTTGTCCCCAGCTTTGCCCTTACACTCTTCTAGTCTGTTTAAATTGCTTGGTACATCTCTGCTTGTGACCTGATGTGCATCTATGCCCTTAGCAGATATTACTGCCTTTTAGCAATTCGACCTGGACCGCAATTTGGCCCTGAACCCTCGGTGTTCAAGTGGCGGCCCTGTTCTGCTATGCTACAGGATTTACCTCTGAAGGACTGTGGGGGGGGGGGGGGGTGCGCTATCTCTGCAAGGCTTCCTTCAACAGGTGTGAAGCAGTTCTGCTCTTCTAAGTGTTCCATTGGGTCTAAGTGGGCTCTGCGGCAGAGGGCCCTGGAAGGACCATTCATGGGGTCCATGTATAAGGCCTCCCTGGTGGGTTGGTCTTTTATGATCCATTCCGGGGGTCTCTGGTGTCTATTGAAGGGTGTGCTGCAGCCCTTGGCTTCAAGTACACCTTTGTGGTTCTTTGGATGGCTTCTTTTGCTGTGGAACATTTGCTGTCTTTTCTTCTAGGAGGATGTTCCCTTCTTTGTTGTCCTAACTGTATTGTGGTCTGGGCTTCCTTTGTAGAGAAGGGTCTTTAAACAAACTCCTCACTGCATCTTGTGGACGGGCAAAGGGTGTTGCTCGAGTTGTAGCAATTTCTCATTTCTCATTTCTCCTGCCAATCAGACCACCTCTATCCTTGGCAGTTTGAGAGAAGTGCTGCTGGAGGTCAAGTCCTCTAGTCCTTATTCTGCTAGACCAGCCCAGAAGAGTGGGCTGTGCCCCTTACCAGCAGGTAGAGGCAGACTTGAGCAACTTTCCATGAGATAACCACTGGTGCCGCATTGAAGAAAAGCCAGTTTTGTCTGCCTCCAGCAGGTGGCAAGGTGTGTGTGAACAGGTGCAGCAGTGTGATAGGCACAGTGCTCCTTGCCTACATCTCAATGTAGAGGTCTTGGATTGAGTCTGGAGGGAGCTTCAAGCAAAGGTATGCCTTTAACTTTTCAGCTGACAGCCTCCTAGGATCCAGCGCTGTTTCCCACGTGATACTAGCACTTGGGTTGTGGAGGAGCAGCTGGACTCTTCAGGGTCCCTGAGAGGGGCTAGTAAGTTGGTTCCATGCCCCCTTCTGCTGTCCCCTTGATATCCTTGGATCTCTTTGGCTCCAAGTTGATCCTTTTTAACATTTGTGGGTTTTTTGCCCATTGATTTTATAGACTCAGTTGGCTGTCTTGCTACAATAAAGCAGCTTAAAAAAAAGGGGCTAATTTAAGCCTAAGCTAGCAGTGGGGCTTTCCCGGCCTGTGTAGGCTTTCAGCAAGGTCCGATTTGGGTTTCTCAGATTAGCCTGAGCAGTGGGTTCTCCCTTTTCAAGGCTCCTGATTTTTGCTGCGGTCGTGTCTTTTTCCACTATTTTTTTTTCCAGCAGGCTTTTCTCGGCTGTTTATTTTTATTTTTTTACCGGGGGGGGGGGGGTTGTGGTTTGTGGTATGAAGTCAGCTGTAAGTTACAAATCTACCATCAAAGATCCGAGACATCTGAAGGAAAGTACAAAATTGACTACTTGTCATTTACTGTATATAGTACTACTAGGCATACGCAGCGCTATACAGTATACAACAAAGTGACAGTCCCTGCCCTGCAGAGCTTACAATCTGCTAAGACAGACAAACGGAAGAACTGGGCAAGGAAATTCTTAGGGAAATGCTTAAAATACAAATGGGTGAAAACAAGAGGATAAAAGGGGTCAGGATTTGAAGTAAAAGAATCTGCATTGAGACTTTAAAGCAGATTTTCAATGCAGTCTTATTACATAGTCCCAACTTTGGTTTTATACGTCTGCCTGCCTACACATGGATTTCTGGACCTGACTGAGGCAGTCTACTTTATCCATGCCCCAGGAAGGGAAGATTGAGAGGCTAGGCATCTACCTCATTGCCAAAGGAAAGAGAAGAAATGTATAATTAAACGTAGACAATCTATTATCTAACTTTTTAGTGGTTAGATTAATTAAAGTTGGGTGGCTTAAATAGGCATATTAGCCCTTTAAATATGCATCTCTGCAAATATCTTTTACATCATCTTTACTCTGCAGTGAAGCAAAGCATATCAGAGTACTTTGGATATAACGGAAAAGTAGGGAATGCATTTTTGTAACTCTGCCCAGCACAAAATGAGCCTGCATCTTCCCAGAGGCATGCATTTTCAGTGTTTTTAAAAAATATTTGCATCCTTAGGTGTTTTCCGCTGTTCTGCTTTCTAAAAAATACACTTCAAAATGGAGTTTCACAGATCAGCACAATGTACTTCCAATATGAAAGAACAATATTCAAATATTTCTATAGAAGTAAGAATAAGAAACCAAAATTTCTTGACTGCGTACATGGTAAAAGCTTCTTTTGCAGTAATAATGCCAATGAGCCTTTTAGGATAAGCATCTGTCAGCTTCAAGCGGTGGGCTGGGGTACTTTTTTGCTCATTTTCTTAGCAGAATGCAGCTTAACCTTTCAGATTGGTTGAGAATCATCTAAGGACTGCAATCTTGCCTCAGAGTTTCTATTGGATTGTGGTCTGGGCTTTGACTGAGCCACTTGAGGACATTTACCACCTTTTTGCTGATACCACTCCATTGTAGCTTTTGCTTAGCATTAGATTGTTGTCTCCAGTCCCAGGAAGTGGAAGCAGGCAGCTCTGCTGGCAGTTTCTGGCTCTTTGCTTCTCTCTTATTTGAGTGAGGGATGGGTGGCTATGGTAATTTTTGGCTTCTCTACCAGGCAGGTGGAGGTAAATGGACTTGCTTAACCTTAGCTGCTCTCTGCTTTATTGGACAGTAAAGAGGAGGCTTGTTTTCGTTTTGTTAATATAATCATTGTATAACACAACCCAGATGTATAGAGACACAGGTTTCCGACCCCCTTCTGGTATGGCAGTCAGTGAGGAAGAGAAGAAAAGGCAGATTAGGGGCTGTATCCTGCTGTTCCGCTATCAGGCCATTGCTGGTTTGTCCCCTTTCTCCTCTCCCACTAGGTCATCTTTCCCTGGGCTGAGACACCCTGAACTACATTGAACCAAAATGGAGGTGGTTCCTTTAAACATCATTCTTGGACCAGCCAGAATATCTGTCCTTTTCAAAATGCAGTTAACTTAACAACTAATATTAGAAATTTGGTTCCCGCCAAAGGCTAAGTCAAACTGAAGTGTATATGTGTTCAAAAGCTTGCCCCAGGTTATGTATAAGTTGAGTCTTGAGGTATCCGAATGTCTGAATCCTGCTCTGTGCAGCTACCCTGGGGCTTTCAAATGGCAGATCTGCATATGAATCAAATAAATAAGAGGACTGAAGATACTTTGGCTCATCCAGTTGTAACTCTGGTGCTTTATAGGATCTAAAGCTTAGTTTATTTGCCTAATAATACAGGATGTAGCAGCTTCTGGTCAGGGTTGACTGGATAAGTCATTAGTTGAATGATTTTTCCATCTGAGGATCTGCTTTATTGTGCTTTAGCACTCGCCTGATTCAGTAGTTGGAGAATTTTAAGTAACGCTGAAAAACGTTGTGTTCTCCCCTCCTCAGCTCTCTGTATACAGAAAGCAGTGGAGGAGCACATCCTGTATTCACCCCATTAAACGTAGAATAGAGAAGCACAGGCTGTTTATTGGGCAGGATTATGTGGCATATTTATTTATTTGGAAACTTTTATATACCGCCCCGTCCCAAGATCAGGGGCAGTTTACATGGAACAAAGGAAAACATACATAAAACATTATGCAAAATTTGCAATTATTTACAAAAAACAGTATAAGCATAGAAACTATTTACAACTTACAACATAACCTGCACTATTTACAACTTGCATCATAACTTTAGGGTTCAAGATTGGTCATAGTTAAATATTTTTTGTGTAAGGTGAAACAATGTCAGCCGTTGCATTTGGGGTCCAGTTATCGGGATGAACTGTGGTATCAGGATGGAGAAAGTGCCTGTTTGCTGTTCAAGAAGGAAACAAGTCCACAGATTCTCTCCCTGCATTCTGTATGATTTCATTTGAAGCCTGGGGCTTGCAAGGTCTATTTCTCTCTCTTGTTTTCATATTTCTGAATTTGACACAAATAGTCTGGATGATGGGCCTCAGATGAAATGTCTTTTTGCATGTCCTCTTTTATTCCCCAGCTTACAGGGGAGGGGGAGGCATCTGAAAAATGTGTTCAGGCTTTCTTGGACTGTCGGCCAAGGAGTGTAACACACTCCTTGGCCGACAGTCCAGTAGAATAAATTTCCTTTTTTAACCACATCTGTCATCTCATCCCTCCCCACAGCTTCTTTTAGGCCTTCAGATTAATTGTACTGATTTCTTCTGAAGCTGAACCACCTTGGCCTTCATTTTGCAACAATTTGGGATATTTTTTTCCCGTCTAAACTAGTTATCAGAACAATAGTCTTTGACCAGCAGCCATAGTTCCTTTTCGTCCCTCTAGTCCAGTCCCGGAACCATAGAGTTGAGAACCTCCTCCAGCAGCCTTGGAGACTGAATGACATCATCGCTTTCCCAACAGTGGTATAAGTAGGCAAGGACTGCCCCCTATCATCAGTACTTCAGTCTCCAAGCAGCTGAGGAGATTCTGAGCCTGGGACTGGGCTCAGTACAAATAGGCAGAGCTAGGGCTTTAGTTGCTCTTGGGGTTTATTTGGATTTGGATTTTCTTTTCCATATTGGTTCTTTTTCTGTCCTTATTGTAGTTTTCCTTTTCTTTTTGTTTCAGGTCCAGTTTTGGCTCCATCCTGCTCTCTGGGCCCCCCCTCCCTCCTGCCTTGCTCCCCCCCCCCCCCCCGTGGTACTAGTTTCCCCAGCATTGAAACGAGCAGTTGAAGGGGAGTTTTGGTTGTGTGAGCCTCCCTGCTCCCGAACCCGATATTAGGGGTGAGGAGCAGGTAGAAGGCATGCTCACAGTGTCCCGGGCCCGTGGAGATTGCCGGGTGAAGATTTGGGCAGTGAGCAGCGTTGGAGCCGAAGCCGCAGTAGGCTGAGCTCCGACGCCGGTGTGACACCCTGCATTGGGAGCAAGTACAGTGAGTAGTTGCGTCTTTCGGGCGCTTGTTTTTTCTTTGTTTTCGTTTATTTCTTTGCTTTTTTAAGTTAGTTTAGAGATACGCTTCAGAGGTGCCTGTCACAGCCGCGTGTACGAGCGCGGGAAAGAGCCGGCGGCCATTTTAGGTGCCATGGTTTTCTTTCTTCACTCTGGTGCGGGTGATTTCACAGCCTTAGAGGCCTCGTTTTGCCGCGGCCCTGTTCCTGTTTGGCTAGGCACCTCGGGACATTGTCTTAACTGTAAAAAAAAAAAAAAAAAAAATAAAGGTAAAACGGAGCTCTGAAGGGGGGGGGGGTTAGCGGCCTAGCTTGAGAGCTAGCTCAGCAGCTGCGGGATTTTTCTCTGGAAGCGGCTACTGCTGGCAGGCTGCTGCCCACCCTCTGTAGGGTGAGAGGTAGCAGGCTTGGTGGGAGTGGGGAACTTTGCTTAGCTGGACTTGGCTATGCCTTCTAAGCCCCGGTGTTTAGTGTGCGGCTTAAGGTGCAGTTCGGTGCAGGATTCGGGGGTGTGTTCGTCTTGTACGCTTGTGGCTGCAGGAATGGATAAGGAGCCGGAGCTGCCGGTGGCGGGGACTGTGGGCTCTTCGCCTCCGTTCCTGGCCCAGGAGGAGCCAGTGGCAGGGCCTTCCTCAGGAGTGTGTCCCTCAGGGTCCGTAGGACTGGATCCGGGGGCGGCTTCTCCAGGGATCCCGCCCAACTTCTTTGCACTGCTGCAACAAGCCTTTGCTTTGCTCCAGCCTGCGGTGCCGGTTCAGTCACCGGGGTCCCAGGGGCAGAAGCAGTTAGGGCCCTTGGACGGTCCAGCGGAAGGCGCTCCCGTGGCGAAGAAGAGTAAGGGTTCCAGCGCTGAGGGAGTGGCCTCGCTCCTTGGCGAGGAGCCCGTGGACTTGGACGAGGAGATGGAGGTCATATCGGATGAGGAGTTGGAAGAGGGGGAGTTGCCTGGCGCTGAACAGCAGAGTCGGGTGGTCCGGGTTTTTCATCGTGAGGAGCTCCCGGCACTGATCTCGGAGACTCTCAAGACCCTCAACATGCCGGTGTGTGAGCCGGGGGCAGATGAGGTTTTGGAGGATCCGCTGTTGCAGGCAGTGCACTCGTCCCAAAAGGTTTTTCCCCTCCATCGGGTCTTTCGGACTATGATCCAAGAGGAATGGGATGTGCCGGAGGCGGCTCTCAAGGGTTCTAGGGCCTTGGCTCGCCTTTATCCGCTGGCGGACCAGGATAGGGAGTTGTTTCGCTCCCCGAAGGTGGATGCGGCGGTATCGGCGGTTACGAAAAAGACTACGATTCCGGTCGAGGGGGCCGCAGCACTGAAGGATGTGCAGGACAGGCGGTTGGATTCCTTGCTGAAGCAGGTTTTCGATGTTAGTGCCCTTTCAATGCAGGCTTCCATAGCGGGGGCCTGGGTGGCCCGGGGCTGTTTGCGGTGGTCTCAGCGATTGCAGGGCGAATCGGTGGAGAGTCGCTTGGATGATGTGTCCAGGCTGGAGTCCGGGTCGGCGTACTTAGCGGATATTCATTATGATCTCATCCGCGGGTTAGCTAAGAGTATGGCCTCAGTGGTTGCGGCTCGGCGGTACCTCTGGTTGCGCAATTGGTCGGCTGATAGTTCCTCCAAGGCTCGTCTCAGTAAACTGCCTTTTCGGGGTAAACTATTGTTTGGAGAGGATTTGGAGAAGTTGGTCAAGGATCTCGGGGAGTCCAAGGGCGGTCGGCTCCCGGAGGATAAGCCTAAGCAAGGCCGGGCTCCGGAGGGGTTTCGGGGGCCCGCTAGGGAGTTTCGTAGATTTCGCTCCTCTCGGTTTGGCCAGTCTCAGCGGGGGAGATTCCCAGCTAGAGGGCAAGGGTTTTGAGGCTTCCGGGGAGCGGGTAGAGGGTTCGCTCCTTACCAGTCCTCGGGTCCTAAGAAGGCGCAATGAGATGAGGCGGGCTCAGGTGGGGGTGGTTCCCTTGGGAGGTCGGTTGCGGGATTTTTACCCTGCCTGGGTCCGGATTACGTCGGACAAGTGGGTCCTTGAGGTCATTCGCGAAGGGTACGCCTTAGAACTCCACCGCCCCGTGTTAGATTCCTTTGTCAGATCCCCTTGTGCGGCTCCAGCCAAGTTGCGGGCGGTCTCGGACACGTTGCAGCGCCTGGTCCAGCTCGGGGCGGTGGTGCCGGTTCTGGCGGCTCAGTGCGGGTACGGTTGGTACTCTATTTATTTCGTGGTGCCAAAAAAGGAGGGCACTTTTTGGCCGATCTTGGATCTGAAGCGCGTGAATCGGTGCCTCCGGGTGACCCATTTTCGAATGGAGACTCTACGGTCTGTGATAGTGGCGGTCCGAGCGGGGGAATTTCTTACGTCCCTGGACCTTACGGAGGCCTATCTTCATATCCCCATTCGCCAGGAACATCAAAAATATCTCCGGTTTGTGGTTCCTATGGGGCACTATCAGTTTCAAGCGTTGCCTTTCGGGCTAGCCACGGCCCCTCGGACCTTCACCAAGATCATGGTGGTGGTGGCGGCGGCGCTCCGCAAGGAGGGAGTGCTAGTCCACCCTTATTTGGACGACTTGCTGATTCGGGCAAAGTCGAGGGAGGAAAGTTTGGCGGCCACCGCTCGGGTTCTGGAGATGTTAGAGAGCCTGGGCTGGGTGGTCAACTTTGCAAAGAGCAGTGTGGTTCCCTCACAGGCCCTGGTCTTCCTGGGGGCGTGCTTCGACACGTCTCAGGCGGCGGTGTTCTTGCCTGCTCCCCGAGCACGGCGGCTGCGTGACCTCGTCAGACTTTTTTGTCAACCCCAGCGCCGACGGCGTGGCAGTATCTTCAGTTGTTGGGCACAATGGCGGCTACGATCGAAGTGGTGCCGTGGGCCCGAGCTCACATGCGACCTTTGCAGAGGGTGTTGCTTTGCCGATGGTCGCATCAGCGGGACGCATTGTCCCAGCGCTTGGTGTGTCCTTAAGAGGTGCGTCAAGAGCTTCGGTGGTGGTTGCGACAGAGCAGTTTGGAGACCGGCATGCCACTCGAGCCCCCCTCCTGGCAAGTGCTGACGACAGATGCAAGTCTCTTGGGGTGGGGGGCGCATTACGAGGGCAGTTTTGCCCAGGGGACCTGGTCTCTGGAGGAGTCGGTTTGGTCCATCAATCGGTTGGAGATGAGAGCGGTCTTCTTGGTGCTGCAGCAGTTTCACAATGCATTGAGTCTACAAGCGGTTCGCGTTCTCTCCGACAATGCAACAATGGTGGCTTACATCAATCGGCAGGGCGGCACGGGCAGTGCGGCTCTCGAGGCCGAGGCGAGTCAGCTATTAGGTTGGGCCGAGCGGCACCTAGGGGCTTTATCGGCTCAGCATGTGGCAGGCGTGGACAATGTAGAAGCGGATTTCCTGAGTCGTCGCAAGGTGGACCCGGGCGAGTGGCATCTGCACCCGCAGGTGTTTGCGCTGTTGATGAGACGCTGGGGGATTCTGCGGATGTATCTCATGGCAACCTTCGAGTCGGCGCAGATGCCTCGCTTTTTCAGCAGGCGCCGGGAGCGGATGTCAGAGGGGCTCGATGCTTTGGCGCAGAGGTGGCCAGTAGGAGACCTTCTCTGTGTTCCCTCCTTGGGTGCTCATAGGCCGGGTGGTGCAGCGCATCGAGAGACATCGCGGTCTGGTGGTGTTAGTGGCTCCCGATTGGCCCCGCCGGCCTTGGTATGCGGACGTGGTGAGATTGCTGGCCGACAGTCCGTGGAGATTACCGCAGCGGGAGGATCTCCTGCAGCAGGGTCCGTTGCACATGCCCCAGGTGAGTCGGTTCTTGCTTACGGCTTGGCTCTTGAAAGGGCGCGGATGACGGCCAAGGGGTATTCGTCGTCAGTTATTTCTACCTTGCTGAGGGCGTGCCGGCGCTCCACCTCCTTGGCGTACATACGGGTTTGGCGTATTTTTGAGGCCTGGTGTGCGGAGCGCGATCTTCAGCCCTTGCGGGCTTCGGTGGCTCAGATCCTTTCGTTCTTGCAGGATGGCGTCGACAAAGGTTTGGCGGCTAGTTCCTTGCGGGTGCAGTTGGCAGCCATCTCCTGTTACCGCGGCAAGCTTGTGGGCAGTCACTAGGTTCTCGCGATGACATTAAGCGGTTTCTGTGGGCGGTGTTGCTTTTGCGTCCGCCGGTACACAGTGCGGTGCCGACCTGGGATCTGAATCTGGTGTTGGAAGCCTTGCTCAGAGCGCCGTTTGAGCCTTTGGACAAGGCCTCTCTGAAGGACCTCACGTTGAAGACGGTTTTTCTGGTGGCGATTTGTTCTGCGAGGCGTATTTCCGAGTTGCAGGCTTTGTCTTGTCAAGAGCTTTATCTTTCCTTCTTCCATCACAGAGTGGTGCTGCGTACGGTGCCGGCTTTTCTACCTAAGGTCGTTTCGCCCTTTCATGTTAACCAGGTGGTTTCGCTACCCGTCTTTTCCAGCTGGCGGGACGATGTGTCGGGAAGACGCTTGCACCTTCTGGATGTACGTCGGGTGCTGCGTAAGTACCTTCGGCGGACAGCGGAGTTTCGGAGGTCCAATCGGCTGTTTGTAGCTTTCGGGGGGCCGTGAAAAGGGGAAGCGGCAGCGAAAGCGTCCATTTCGCGTTGGGTGAAGACAGCTATTGCTTCCGCGTACATTTCAAAGGGGAAAGTGGTGCCGGAAGGTCTTCGGGCGCACTCGACTCGGGCTCAAGCAGCGTCTTGGGCGGATTTCAGTTTGGTCCCCGTTGGGGACATTTGTCGGGCGGCGACCTGGTCGTCGTTGCACTCCTTTGCCAAGCATTAAAGGCTCGATGTGCAGGCGGCGGGGGATGGGCGTTTTGGCTCGGCGGTTCTTCAGGCTGGGCTTGCTGGTCCCTCCCGTTGAGGTTTACTGCTCTGTTACATCCTCTATGGTTCCGGGACTGGACTAGAGGGACGAAAAGGAAGAGTAAATTAGACTTACCTGCTAATTGTTGTTCCTTAAGGAACTCTAGTCCAGTCCCGGAGCCCTCCCTGAGGTTTATCAGCTCGTTGGCCTGAAGTAGGGCGATCTCTTTTTGCAGTTGGTGGCCAGGAAGAACGAAGATAACCTTAATATTTTAAGATAATAGCCTTACGGTCCCAGCCTGGGAGATTGCAGGCCTTACGCATTCACTGTATGATGTGGAGGGAGGAAGGTAGCAATGGATAGGGTTCTCGGGGGGGCGTAGAGTGGAGCCATACTGGGAACCCTTTCAGTAGGCGTTATGTATCCTCTTCCTCCTTCTGTTGGTTTGATGATCTTTTATCTACTTATTTGTTGCTCTGCTCAGTTTGCTTTGTCAATAGGTACTGATGATAGGGGGCAGTCCTTGCCTACTTATACCACTGTTGGGAAAGCGATGATGTCATTCAGTCTCCAAGGCTGCTGGAGGAGGTTCTCAACTCTATGGTTCCGGGACTGGACTAGAGTTCCTTAAGAAACAACAATTAGCAGGTAAGTCTAATTTACTCATCTCGACGCCTTCCAGAGCCTAGCCAGTAAATGAGACCCTCTCCCCCCACCTTCCTTCACACCCCAAGGCCTCTGCAACATCTCCAGCAGGACCAGTTAGCAGAAGCCAAACTTGGGATTTAAACACTATTCTCTGGCATTGCAACATGCAGTGTTTGCCATCAGGCAAACACTGATGGCAGATTACCCGTTTTAAGTATCTAATCCAGAAAATGTTAAATATCGGATCATGGCCAATACTTCTCCCAAGGCCTTTATGGTGCCTGTTCTCTCCCCCCCCCCCCCATCCTAGAATGGCTGCTGTTCTGTATGTGGGAGACCTGGGCATTGGTTCCCATTGTGAGCAGGTTGCTGGACTCAATGTATCTGGTCCACTGGAGCCCTGGCTTCCTAAAAGCTCAACTACCTCACAACTCCATGGTGGTGAAGTTGGCCATGTATAGGCTCAAGAGCCAGAAAACGCATTCCTCGGTGCCACTGTGCAGGGAGGCCCATGTCATGGATGCCCTGGGCAGGAAGTGGCTCAGTGGTTGGGACAGGTTACCTCAGGCTGGAGGGCCAGGGGTTCAGTTCCCACAGGGGGACAAGTAATCTTAGGCCAGAGGGACTGGGGTCTCTAGTCCCATGGCCACTTCTTGTGGCCTTGGGCAAGTTACTTAATCCCCCATTGTCTCAGGTACACTTAGATTCTGAGCCCTTCGGGGGCAAGGGAATAAAAAGTACCTGTTAGTATATACATACATGTAAACCCCTGTGATGTGCAAGTAAAGGGTGGTATATCAAGTGCCTAAACCATAAACCATAAGTGCTTCCTTGGCTCCATGCTCATTAGCTGGATATGGGCCTACCAGCTGTACATGGGCATGTATTTGCAGGCACAGTGAGGGAACTCGCTGTGTTCTTGGCTGGTCTCTCCAAGAAACCTCTTTAGCAGTTCTAGACCTTGGCCTCCACAGTCAAGGAGTGCTTCAAATTTATGACTCAGGTGGCCTATGATGGCTTTGAGTTGGCAGATAGAGTAGCAGCGGTGGGTGTTAGTGCCTGCTGTCAGGCCTGGCTAGTCTTCTGACTTGGAGCAATGGGTGCAGGACAAGTTGGTCGCTATCCCTTGCCGGGGAGAGAACCTCTTCAGCAAGCCCATAACTGACAAGGCCGCTGAGCTGGGAGTCGTAGTTCATGACCAGGACCAGGCTCTCTAAAAAGACTGCTGACCCTTCCCGAAGGAAGGCTTTGGGTAAAAAGCCCCTATGCCCGAAGAAGAGGAAGGCTTACGGAAACTACCTTCAGCACTCGGCCTTTCCAGCTCCCCAAAAGGGCCAGTAGGCTAAGGGGCAAAGGCAAAGCATGCAGAATTCCGCAAAAAAAATGAAAACACTCCTTTTCCAGGATTACTATAATACCAACTCACAAAGCAGCATTCAACTAAATGCCACCTAGACTTAGCTAACCCACTACCCTCCACTCAGTATCCCCCTCTTCCCTATATCTTCCCCCCCCCCATTCTTCCCCTCTAATGTACATAGTTGCCTTTTCTGGCATTATAACCAACTGTTACCTTATGTTCTCTAAGTTCTTGTTCTGTGTAAAACAGATGTACCCACACTGTTATTTTTGAGTTCCATGTAAACCGTCTTGAATTGTAGAAAGATGGTATACAAAAAAACATTAAATAAATAAATAAATGTTCTCGTAAGCCTAAGACCCCCCCCCCAAACTGTGACTCAGGCGCTACATGGGGAGGGGGGGCTTTTGACTCCTTGGGCATAGCCTCTCTTCCCCCAGGAGGCCCTGCCCCACAACACACGGGGGGGGGGGGGGCTGGGGCATCTGGTATTTCACACTGACCGGTGGTCCCTCATTACCTCTAATGCTTGGGCCTAACAGGTAGTGAAGGAGGAGTATTTCCTCCACCTCGAACAGATGCCCCTGCCATTCTTTCCGGGAGAGCTGTCATGCATCCCTACACTGGGGCCTGCTTCAACAGGAGCTCGCAAGTCTTCTATCAGACAGGGCAGTGGAACCCGTTCCTTTTTACCTCAGGGCAAGGAGTTCTACTCCTGTCACTTCCTGGTACTCAAAAGGACTAGAAGGTTTCGGCCCATTCTAAACCTGCGAGACCTCAACTGGTTCTTGGTGAGGGAGAAATTCAAGATGCTTTCTCTTGGAACATTGTTGCCATACCTCCGGCAGGCAGACTGGCTATGCTCCTTGGATCTAAAGAATGGGTCATACACACATCCTCATCCACCCCCTTTTCCCAGGCAGTACCTCTACTTCATAGTAGAAGGCTGCCACTACCAACACAGGATTCTGCCCTTCGGTCTGGCCTCTGCCCCAAGGGTATTCACCAAGTGCCTAGCGGTGGTCACCGCCTTCCTGCGTCTCCAGGGGGTATTCTTCTTCCCCTTTCTGGAGGACTGGCTCATAAAGGGCAGCACCGCTGCCGAAGCTCATCAGGTGACAGCCCACACCAAAGTCTCATCTCCATCCAGCACAGTGCCTGGAGTTCATAGGGGCACTGCTGGACACCATCCAGCCAGGCCAGGGTCTTTCTCCCTCTAGACAGGGCCCAGTATCTCAAGACACTTGCAAGGCATGTCCAGGGTCAACCCTCGGCCTCTGCTCACCCTCCTGCTTCACCTGCTGGACCACATGGCGTCCATAGTGCATGTCATCCTAGATGCTTGTCTACATATGCAGCCAATTCAGTGCTTAAGACCCTCTGCTTTGAGTGGTCTTAAGCAACAGGGAACCTGCAGGACAGAGTCGTCATCAACCGCCTTCTGACCAACTCCCTCGATTGGTGGCAACTGCTCCAGCACCTACAGACCAGGATGCCCTTCAGGCCCCCGTCCCCAGAGGATCCTTAACATGTATTCCTCCAGACTGGGCTGAGGAGCCCATTGTGACAGCCTCCGTACTCAGGGCAGTCGGTCACAGGCAGAGAGCCTCCAGCAGATCAACCTCCTGGAGCTTCGAGCAATAGCGTTAGCCCTTCGGGCTTTTCAACACCACCTACAGCACCAAGCGGTCCTAATCCAGACTGATAACCAGGTGGCGATGTTCATTAAAATGCAAGGTGGTATGGGATCGTCCCTCCTGTGCCAGGAGGCGGTGAGCCTCTGTTCCTTCGCCAGCAGCAGTGGGATGCTCCTGTGGGCAGTCTATCTCCCGGACCAGGGCAACACTCTGGCAGAATGGCTCAGCCAGTTCCTCCAACCGCATGAGTGGTGACTAGACCCCAAAATGGCCAGCTGGCTGTTCCATCTATGGGGGCTCCCACAGATGGACCTCTTCACTGGTCCAGCTAATGCTCTATTGCCCCACTTCTGCTTCAGTCAGGAACATCCCTCATTGGTGGCGGCAGATGCATTCCTCATTCTGTGGATGGGGGGCTGTTTCTACACCTTCTACCCACACCGCTGATCGCCAAGACCCTGTTCAAGGTTCAGCCCAATGGAGCCACCATGATACTAGTGGCTCCTTGGTGGGCCTGGAAGTTGTGGTTTCCTTTGCTCCTATGACCTGTCCCAGGCACCCCCGGTCCTTCTGGGGTGTGACCCAGTCCTGCTCTCACAGGAGGATGCCTCTCTCTTGCACCCCAGTCTGGAGTCCCTGTCTCTGGCGGCTTGGCTGCTGAAAGAGTAAACTTGGCTCACTTCAGTCTCTCAAGTAGAGGAGGACCTTCTGGCCTCCTGCAAAACTTTCACCCACCGGGCCTACACCTTCAAGTGGTGGAGGTTCTCCATGTCACCTTCCAGGAGAGATACTTGAGGTGGCAAGTGCTGAGAGGCTTGAAAGGTGGCACGGTAAGTTTTGAGAGAATCACACTGAGATCCAACTCTGCTGCCAGAGGGTGGACAGGTGGCCTTGAGAGCAGTAGGCCCCTCAGGAAGCAAGTCACAAGGGGCTGAGTGGAGATGGGACACAGGTGGTGTTGCGTGCACTTGGGCCATGTGCACCACGCTAACTGCCGAGAATATGCTTTCCATGCTCCCGGCAATTAACACGGCTCTGCTGCTCTAACATGCAATGAAGTTGCACATTATCAGTATGTTAAGTTCAATAAAAGTTATGGGATAGGAGGTACTGTAATATTTTGGATCAAGAACTGGTTAAAAGATAGAAAACAGAGGGTAGGGCTAAATGGCCAATTTTCCCAATGGACAAAAGGTGAATAGAGGAGTATCCTAGGGATCTGTGCTGGGTCCACTGCTTTTTAACATATTCATAAATGACCTGGAAATGGGAATATTGAGTGAAGTAATCAGATTTGCAGATGAGACCAAATTTATTCAAAGTTATTAAAACCCAAGAGGATTGTGAAAAATTGCAAGAGGACCTTGATAAATTAGAAGACTGGACATCCAAATGGCAGATGAAATTTAATGTGGACAACTGCAAAGTTATGCACCTAGAAAAGAAAAATCCAAACTATGGTTACATGATACAAGGTTCCACATAAGGAACCACCACCCAAGAAAAAGATTTAGGCATCATCGTGCATAACACATTGAAACCCCCTGCCCAGTGTGCAGCGGCAGCCAAGAAAGCCATAGAATGCTAGGAATCGTAAGGAAAGGAATGGAGAATAACACAAAGTATATTATAATGCCTCTGTATCGTTACATGGTGTGACCGCACCTTGAATATTGTGTGCAATTCTGGTCACGTATCTTAAAAAGGATATAGTGGAATTAGAAAACGTACAGTAAGAGCCACCAAAATGGTAAAGGGGATAGGAGGATATCCCTATGAGGAAAGGCTAAAAGGTTAGGGCTCCTCAACCTGGAGAAGTGACAGCTGACGGGAGATATGATAGAGGTCTATAAATTAAGGAATGGAGTGGAACGGGTAAACATAGATCAATTGATTACGCCAGGCATGTCTAACTTCGAACAGGTCGTGATCTACTTTTTCTGGCCAAAAGTGCCGGTGATCTACCACCATGAAAATTAAGTTTCAAATTAGTTTCAAATTAAATTTTAACCCAATAAAGTTGGAGGATTCCCCCCCCCATTTTTTCTTAAAGTTTTATTGAGTAATAACTTTCTTAAACTGTGTTAATAACTTTCTGTAACTTTTATTGAGTAATTTGTGTTAAATTTAGGTTGAGTATTGATCCAGGCTGATATTGCACAATCTTTTAATATTTCGCTCTTGCTCATTAGTGAGACGTCTGAGCCTGCATTTTATCCACCAGCTTTTTGAAGTTGGGTGAGTATTGCGTGAGGACCAGTCTCAGGGAATCCTGGAGATGTTCATCTGTCATGTTGGAACGTTGTGTACTCTTTGTCATTTTCAGATAGGAAAACGCAGATTCACACAACTGAAACAGGAGTGTACAGCTTCACTGCATCTTCTCAAGTTGGGAAATTTGTCTTTAGGCACCAGCTTCCAAAATGATTCTTGCTCAGCACGGGTCTTGAGAAAAATGTCATTTTTAAGGGTTAATATTTCGTTTTCAAGAGATGGGTTGTTCAATGAGTAATTTTTACTGATAGCAGCTGCAGTTTCTTTAATGTCCATATGCGAAAAAGTGCAGTGTCATGCACTTGGGTAGCAGAAATCCAAGGGAAATGTACGTGATAGGGGGTGAGAGGTTGGTATGCACGGTTCAGGAGAAAGACCTTGGTGTGATTATCTCTGATGATCTCAAGGTGGCAAAACAGTGCGGCAAGGCGGTGGCAAAAGCCAGGAGGATGTTGGGCTGCATACAAAGAGGGATTACCAGCAGAAAGGAAGAGGTACTTATGCCACTGTATAAGTCACTGGTGAGGCCTCACTTGGAATACTGTGTTCAGTTTTGGAGACCGTATCTTGCAAAAGATGTAAAAAGACTGGAAATTGTTCCGAGAGAAAGCAACCAAAATGATTTGGAGCCTGCGTCAGAAGCCTTATGAGAAGAGACTTAAAGACCTAAATATGTACACTTTGGAGGAGAGGAGGGACAGGGGAGATATGATTCATCATTTCTCTTTAAGTATTTAAAGGTCTGAACAAACAAACCTCTTCCAAAGACGGGGAAGCTGTAAAACTAGAGGGCATAACATGAAACTGCAAGGTGGTAAATTGAAAGGCAATGTCAGGAAATATTTTTTCACTGAAAGGGTGGTGGATGCTTGGAATGCCCTCCCGATGGAAGTGGTGGGGGCAAACACGGTGACGGAATTCAAAAAGGCATGGGACAAACACAGTGGATCCCTTTACAGCAATAGGATAAAAACAAGATAAACGGTACCATTTAACTTTTGAACCATATAACATCTCAACAAATAGGGGTGTCCTACATGGAGTGGTGGGTTTACCCCTAAACAAAGACATGGCAAGGGGTGGCCTGCACAGAGCGACAGGTGCACCTACTCTTGCCATCTTGCTGGGCAGACTAGATGGACCATGCTGGTCTTTATCTGCCGTCATTTACTATATTACTATAGCACCATATAATCAAATACCACCAAACAATCATCAAAAAAACTCAAACACCTATCCAGCAAACCAAATAAAATCAAATACCGCCAAACAATTTTAAATACCACCACACGCGATTTAATAAATTCTACACACAGTGTAGAATCAATGCAAAGGCAAGGCGAAATAAAATAGCAGTGTAGAATCCATGCAAAGGCTAGGCAAAATAAAATTGCAGAGGCAAGCAAAAGTCACAGTGGTTTGAACCAATTCGAAGGCAAGGCATAGGCAAGTTAGAACAAAATTGGAAAAGCCCGCCAAAATCACCAAATTCTTGACACTTTGTTGTGTCTTCCCGAAAACATTTAATGAAAGCGAACTATAAAGCGACCAACGACCAGCACACGACACAACTAATATGTCTAGTGTATTCAGGTAAAGCCCGGGTGAATGGATATCGCCCGGTATATAACACACTTCTAAGGGGTGTTGGGGCAGGGGCAGGAATGGGTGATTCTGAGAGGCAGGAGACCAGGTATGACGCTGGACCTGTGGCGTCTCATCGCGGGGCATGGGCGGCAGCCCCCTGGGGGGTACCCACAAACTATTGGCACGAAAACAACAAGCACCCCCAATATACCCGCAGGCAAGATTCCCGCAGGCAGGGAAAAAAAGACAGGCAAAGGATCAGCAGTTGCGGCAAGCCCTCGGCAGATGACCTGCCGGCACGAGCTCTCTCCTAGCGACGCAGCGAGCTGTTTGGAGAGATGGAGCCAAGTGGGGCTGGCGATCTACCTCTGACCCCTCCGCAATTTACAGGTAGATCGCAATCTACCTGTTGGACATGCCTGGTTTACGCCATCAAAATATAGAAAGACTAGGGGACATGCAATGAAGCTACAGTGTATTTTATTTATTAATTTATTAGCATTTCTATACCGCTTTTTCCAGTAGATCAAATGCAGTTTACACTGAACAACGTTTGAATTGTACAGTAAACAATATAGAATCAATTACATATAACAGTTGAACTATATACATTAAGAATTGAACATGACTTAGGCTAAAGTTGCGAACTATGTACAGTATATAGTACCCATAGGTTTGATGTTATGAATCAGGGGATGGCATAAATTAATTGATGGTCTGTGTGCATGCTCTTCAGGTAAGAGGGAGGGATGAATTTTGGAAATGAGGAGGTGAATTCTATTATGTATGGTTAGGAGAGGTCAACATTAATCTAATCTGTTTACGACTAATAAGAGAAAATATTTTTACACTCAATGCATAATCAAGCTCTGGAATTCGTTACCGGAGGATATAGTAAAAGCCTTTAGTGTAGTTGGGTTTAAAAAAAGTTTGGACAAATTCTTGAAGGAAAGTTCCATAAACCATTATTAAAGAGGGCCTGGGAAATCCATTGCTTGCCCCAGTACAAGCATTGTGGAACCTGTGTGTCTTTTTAGGAAACTGCCAAGTAACTTGTGACTTGGAATGGCCACTTTTGGAAACAGGATACTGGGCTTGATGGACCTTGGTCTAACGCAGTATGGCATTTCTTATGTTCTTAATACCCCAGCACCCTTTAGTAAAAGGAATCCATAATCTTGTCATAAAATTAGGCCCAAAGAGGGTGTGGAGGGGAGTAGATATGGATTTAGGTCTAATCTGCATTCTAACTTCTTTCCAGGCTTCAAAGAGATGGAATAACCAGCATTATTTTCAAAAGTTCCAAAATATTTTTGACCTCACAGTGAGCAACTTATGCTTTTAAAGACCTCCCTCTAGTTTTATTCCTGCAGTTCTTTCTGACGAAACCCTTGGTCTCTGCTTCAGGAATTAGTCCTTGGCATATGTCAGGTATTTTTAAGCTTGCAGTCCATGCTCAGACAGTAATAACCGACATCTCAAAGCCTATTACACTGGCCTGCAGTCCCCTCCTGGATACAATGCCAGGGAAGATCAGTTAGAAAGAAAATGGAATCAGATTTCTGTTCTTCCAAGAACACTGTCTTATTTTATTCCTTACATCAAATCTGGCACATTGCTCAACAAAATTTCTTTCTCAGTGGGTGCTGTAAGAAGAAATGGGCATATTTATTTTGCTTTGTTAAAAATTTGTATGAGCAGAAGGGAATTCAGGGATGGGGGGAAAGAGAAACACTGCAAGGCAAAGTATGAATGCATACTGCACCTTCCAGTCATATCATGGGTTTTACTTTATAATCTTATCAGGAACTTGGTCATTTATTCCTCAGTTTCCTGACTTCATACCATCAAATGTCCAATGAATCCTGGTCACAGTTAACATCTGAACTATGGGCAAGGCTTGCTTTTTTTCACCCAGCAGGCTGCAAGCTAGTAGTTTACCACAAAGATGGAGGGGGAGCAACCTACTGGTTAGAGCACTGGGTTGAGAACCAGGGAATCTAGGATTTAAATCCTTCTTCTCCCACTAGCACTGCCTATGATATTTGGTAAGTTACTTCATAACTGGTAAATCTAGCACTAGGTTTCTACCTAACATCCATTAACATGTTAATGGGACCTTTACTAAATAATGCATATTAGTAAATCTAGCCCCAATACTATGTCCCCTGGAGCAAGTAAGTACCTGGATTGGTACCTGGCATTGAGCTTAAGGTGGGAAGGCAATTAAGTATCAAAATCCAAATCACTCTACAATCTGTCCCATGAAGGCCACCAAGGAATGGAAGGAAGGAAGGAAAATACTTTTTACGAAGCTAGTGGGACTGTAACAGTGCAGCTCTAGATCATGACTTTAATCGGCAAAGGCTAAGGTTTCTATAGGCAGCATCTCCCACTGTTTCTCAGTTCATCCCACCCTCCATCTACTGGCAAAGGTCTCAGCATCCAAGAGACTAAAAAGAGTAGTTACTCACCTTTTACAGAAGGAATCAGTCCTCACATATGGTGACGGCGGTGCCGACTGAGCCCATGCGGTAACCTCTCCCCAGCTTTCAAAGAAAGCCTTTGTGAGATGCACCACGTATGCATGGTCCCCTTCCCGCCTAAGGGTGCCATTTTGCCTCAGTATGATGAAATAGCTCAAGTCACAAAATGACAAAAAGCAGCTCCATGGGGAGGAGGGAAGTTTGTGAGGACTGATTCCTGCTGTCCCCGGAGATCACCTGTTACAGATGAGTATGCTTTCTCCATGAACAAGCAGGAAGTCAGTTCTCACATATGGGACTCCTCAGCTACAGGCTACCGAAAAAACTTGTAAAAGCCATGGGTGACCAGAAAAGGTAAACCGTGAGAAGCAGCAATGGAGTCAAGGAACAGCAGACCCACAAGCAGCCCTGAGTGTCAAGCGAGGAACCAGTTCTCCGGTAGCCTGAACACACCGAAGGGCCGTAAGGCAGGAGTTACCTTACACCCCAAACAAATGATGGAGTACTGCCTGGCCGAAGGCACTGTCCCAGCGGGACTCCTCCAGGCAGTAATGAGCTGCGAAGATATGGACTGAGGACCAGGTGGTGGCCTGGTAGATCTCAGACAAGGGAATGGAGAGCAGGTTCGCCACAGAGGTCGCCATGGCCTGGATGCTGTGCGCCGTGACAAAGTGCTCTAGCAAGAGACTGGCTTACTTGTAGGAGAAGGTGATAAAGTCTGCCACCCAAATGGACAGGGTATGCATAGAGACTGCTGTCCCCAGCAGATTTGGATTGTAGGAGATAAAAAGCTGTGAGGAGCGATGGTGGACCTGGGTACGCTTCTGATAGTCGGCCAGGGCCCGCTTACAGTCCAGAGCGTGGAAAGCGGCCTCTGCCCTGTTAGCATGGGGCCACAGGAAGAAGGTGGGAAGTACCACCTCCTGGTTGAAGTGGAATGAAGACACCACCTTAGGCAGAAATTCTGGGTGTGTGCAGAGCTCAACCCTGTTCTTGTGGAACCTCATATAAGGTGAATGAGCCACCAAGGCCTGGAGCTCGCTAACCCTAAGAGGGAGGTGAGCGCCATGAGTAACACCACCTTTCAGGAGAGATACTTGAGGTGGCAAGAGCTGAGAGGCTTGAAAGGTGGCACGGTAAGTTTTGAGAGAATCACACTGAGATCCCACTCTGCTGCCAGAGGGTGGACAGGTAGCCTTGAGAGCAGTAGGCCCCTCAGGAAGCAAGTCACAAGGGGCTGAGCGGAGAGGGGCTTGCCTTCAACAAGATGGTGGTGCGCTGAAAGTGCACTAAGGTGTACTCTAACAGAGTTGGACTTCATCCCTGCCTGGGACAGGTGAAGCACACTGCAGCACCAGTTGGACAGAACAGGAGAAGGGGTTGATCTGCCTCTCTGCGTAACACATGGAGAACATCCACCACTTGAAGGTGTAGGCCCGGTGGGTGAAAGTTTTGCAGGAGGCCAGAAGGGGACTCCAGATTGGGGTGCAAGAGAGAGGCATCCTCCTGTGAGAGCAGGCCCTCTGGGGCTGCGCAGTGAAGGTTTGGAGGCCGTTTCCCCGGTTGGAGGCAGGCGTTGCCTTTATTTCAGGAATGGGACCCTATGTCTTGGGATGCAAAGAGCTGATTCCGGATGCCTTCATCTCCTTTTATGGGGCTGTGATCCAAAGCGCCGCTGTGCGGACCAGCTTGGACAAGTTCCTTCTCCTAAAGATGGTGGTACCCGTCCTGCCAGATGAGCGGGTCAAGGGCAGATACTCATACCTTGCATACTGTGTGCAATTTTGGCCACCATATCTTAAAAAGGATATAGTAGAATTAGAAAAGGTACAGAGAAAAGTCACCATAATGGTAAAGAGGATGGAAGGATACCCCTATGAGGAAAGCTTAAAAGGGCTTTTCAACTTGAAAAAGAGACGGCTGAGGAGAGATATGATAGAGGTTTATAAATTTATTAATAGAGTAGAACGGGTAAACGTTGATTGGTTATTTACTTCATTAAAAAGTAGAAAAAGTAGGGGACACGCAATGAAGCTACAATGTAACCCATTTAAGACTAATAAGAGAAAATATTTTTTTCACTCAACGTGTAATCAAACTTTGGAATTCGTTACCGGAGGTTGTAGTAAATGCTGCTAGTGTACAAGTTCCTGGAGGAAAGATCCATAAACCATTATTAAAGAGGACCTGGAAAATCCACTGCTTACCCCGGGACAAACATTGTAGAACTTGTGTACCTTTTTGGGAACATTCCAGGTATTTGTGACCTTGATTGGCCACTGTTGGAAATAAGATACTGGTCTTGATGGACCTTGGTCTGACCCAGTATGGCATTTTTTATGTTTATCTGTTTTGTGGTGCTAGAAAAAAAGGACTGTTCCTTCCGGCCCAATCTGGATCTCAAGGGGGTCAACGAGCACTTGCGTGTCCTGCTCTTTCCGATAGAAATTTTGTGCTCCATGATTCAAGCAGTGCGCCGAGGGGAGTTTTTGGCTTCTCTGGATCTGGCTGAGGCGTACTTTGGTATCCAGATCCGGGCAGATTAGCAAAGTATTTGAATTTTGCCGTGCTTGGCTCTCACTGTCAGGTCGCTGCCCTCCCCATCTGGCTATCCACTGCCCTGAGGATGTTCTCTAAGGTTATGATGGTGGCAGCTATGGTGCTACAGCGCTGAGTGATCTGTGGACATTGCTGTCTGAACAACTGGTTCATTTGGACCCATTCCCTTTCGGAGGTACCTCGGGTGGCATCCTGAATGATGTCCCTTTTGGAAAGCCTCTGCTGGGTGATCAATCAGGGAAAGTCAAAGACTGTGGGATTGCCTGGCGCCATTTGGTGCTATGATTATCCTCAGCTCTTCGGATTGATGGAGGCAACCGTAGAGATGGTGCCGTGGGCACATCCTTGCTGGTTTGGTGGTTCCTAAGTTATCAGGGGTTTGAGTGCAGGCTCCTGTTGATAGTGGAGTTCAACCTTTTGGTGGTGGCAGCAGCCCTATTATCTGAGGAAAGCGTGCCGCTGGATAATTTCTCCTGGATTCTCCTGACAACTGATGCCAGTCTCTCAGGGTGGGGAGCCCATTGTCAAGACCATACAGCACAGGGCTGTTGGAACCATAGGGAAGAGGTGTGGTCTATCAACAGCCTCAAGGCAAGGGCCATCAGGTTGGCTGTTCCGCGTTTCTGGCCTCTGGTCGAAGGCTGAGTGGTTTGAGTGTTTTCAGACAATGCCATAGCCGGTGGCTTATGTCAATCGGCTAGGCGCTCAAAGAGTACCAGGGTGGCTCTAGAGATGGCTCTCTAGAAAACAAAAGATATTATAATGCCTCTATATCATTCCATGGTGAGACTGCACCTTGAATATTGTGTGCAATTCTGGTCGCCGTATCTTAAAAAGGATATAGAGTTATTAGAAAAGGTTCAGAGAAGAGCCACCAAAATGGTGAAGGATATCCCTATGAAGAAAGGCTAAAAAGGTTAGGGCTCTTTAACCTGGAAAAGAGATGGCTGAGGGGAGTTATGATAGTAGTCTATAAATTAATGAATGGAGTGGAATGGGTAAACGTAGATCGATTGTTTGTTATCAGAATATAGAAAGACTAGGGGACATGCAATGAAGCTACAGGGTAAACTATTTAAGACTAATAAAAGAAAATATTCTTTCACTCAACGTGTAATCAAACTCTGAAATTTGTTACCGGAGGATGTAGTAAAGGCTGTTAATGTAGCTGGGTTTAAAAAAGGTTTGGAAAAGTTCCTGGAGGAAAGGTCCATAAACCGTTATTAAGAAGGGACCCAGGATATCAAAGCTTGACCCAGTACAAGCATTGCGAAACCTGTGTCTTTTGGGGAAACCTAGATTGGCCACTGTTGGAAACAGGATACTGGGCTTGATGGACCTTGGTCTGACCCAGTATGGCATATCTTATGTTCTTATATTCTCATGTTCCTGTTTGAATGGGCGGAGAAGAACCTCCTAGCCTTGTCAGCCCAGCACATTGCCCTGGTGGACACTATGGAAGCAGACTTCGCCAGCCAGCACTCTCTGAATACTGGAGAGTGGGAGTTGAGTCAGGAGGTGTTCCAGTTTCTGCGCCACTGGGGGTCGCCCCAAAATGTATCTGATGATGACGCAGGTGCCATAGTTTGCCGCTTCTTCAGGCACCATGTGGAGACGGGGTCTGAGGGCATCGATGCCCTGACCCTTCTGTACGTGTTTTTGTCCATGGCCCCTGGTGGGGTGTGTGATCACCGTATAGAACACCACCCGGGCAGGATTGTTCTGGTAGCGTCAGATTGGCCTAGGAGAGCATGGTTTGGAGACCTGATGTGGCTCCTGTAGGTGCCTCCTTTTCGGTTGCATCCTCTTTGGGTTTATTGTGGCAGGGATCAATCATCCTAGAGGACCCGGTTCACTTCTCGCTTATGGCTTGGCTCTTGGAAGGAGACTGCTAGTTCCTAAGGGCTACTCTCCAGCGATCGTCTCTACTCTGCTTGGAGCTTGCAGGAGATCTACCAAGCTGGCATATGTGCAGATCCAGTGCCTCTTTGAGCGATGATGCGGTTCTCGGCAGTTGGCTCCAGAGTTGGCCAAGGTGCCCTCTGTGTTGGCCTTTTAACAAAACAGCCTGGAGAAGGGCTCTTTCTTTAGCTCCCTGAAAGTTCAGGTGGTAGCTTTGCCCTGTTTCCGAGGTCTGGTAGCTGGTACGTTTCTAGCCTTCCACCCAGATGTCTCGTGTTTTCTCCAGGGGATTCGGCATCTGCGTCCTCCCCTCTGGTCTGATACCTTCCTGGAATCTATGTCTGGTGCTCAGCGCCCTGATGGTGGTGCCTTTTGAGACATTGAAGCATTCTACCTTCAAGGATTTTATGCTCAAGACGGTCTTCTTGGTTGCGATTTGTGCCGCAAGGCAGATTTCCGAGCTGCAGGTTCTGTCTTGCCAAGATCCTTATCTATCTTTTCCAAAGAGGCTGTGTTCTATTTGGCCTGTGCATTTGTGCTTGCCTAAGGTGATTTCTGTCCTTCATGTGAAACAGGTGTTCTGCTGGCCCTCCTTATCAAAGGAACAGTGTCTGAGGAAGGATAAGGATTTTCGCTTTGTGGATGCCCAGAGGGTGCTTCTCTGATGCTTGGAGGTTACGAATTCCCTTTGTAAGTTTGACCATCTTTTTGGCTGTTTGCTGGCCTGCACAAGGGTGATGCAGTGGCCTAGTCGGCTTTAAGGTGCTAGATTAAGGAGGCCGTTGCCTCAGCATATCTGTTGCAGAACTGGCCTATTCTAGAGGGTATGTGCTCCCATTCTACCCGAGCACAAGCTACCTCCGGGGCAGAGCAGAGCTCGATAGCCTCCTGCAAAAATTTGTCGGGCAGCAGCATGGGCATCACTTTCCACTTTTGTCAAGCATTACCATTTGGTGAGGCTTGCCATGTTTCTCCCATATGCTTTGGGATGAATACTGAAGGGGGAACCTCTGGTGGCTGAGGCGAATAGAATCATAGGAGTGATGTAGCTGAAACCTGGGCTTTTCATTGGTTCTTTGTTTCCACTAATCTGCTGGTAGGGGAACACAACCCACTTGTCTGGATTCAAGGAAAGGACATTAACTGGTAAGTAAAATGTCACCTTGGAAAATAGCATGTATGTATATGCACCTAAAAATGCAAGACATTGATAAGGCAGGCAAAGAGAGAATTTGAGAAGAAACTTGCTGTGGAAGCAAAAACGCATCATAAAGACTTTTTCAAGTACGTTCATAGCAAAAAACCTGTGAGAGAGTCGGTTGGACCATTAGATGATAGAGGGGTAAAAGGGGCAGTAAGAGGGGACAAGACTATAGCGGAGAGACTGAATGAATTCTTTACTTCAGTCTTTACTGAGGAAGATGTAGGGATGTTACCCATGATTGAAGTGGTATTTAAAGGTGATACTGCAGAGGAATTGAGATGTATTACAACTATTTGATAAACTGAAGAGTAGCAAATCACCTGGACTGGATGGTATACATCCAAGGATGTTGAAAGAACTGAAATATGAGATTGCAGACCTGCTATTAGTAATCTGTGAACTCTCATTAAAATCATCTGTAATACCTGAAGATTGGAGGATCGCCAATGTAACGCCAATTTTTAAAAAGGGTTCCAGGGGTGATCCGGGAAACTACAGACCGGTGAGCCTGATGTCAATACAGTGGAAAATGGTGGAAACCATCATAAAGAACAAAATTACTCATCATGTAGATAGTCATGGCTTAATGGGAGACAGCCAACATGGCTTTAGACAAGGAAGATTTTGTCTTACTAATATGTTATGTTTTTTTGAAGGTGTGAATAAACAAATAGACAAAGTTGAGTCGGTTGATATAGTGTATCTGGACTTTCAGAAAGCCTTTGACAAGGTCCCTCATCAGAGACGTTTGGCAAAACTAAAAAGTCATGGGATATGAGGCAGTGTACTATTGTGGATCAGGAACTGGTTAAAAGATAGAAAGCAGAGGGTAGGGCTAATTGGCCAATTTTCCCAATGGAAAAAGGTGAATAGTGGATCTGTGCTGGGTCCGCTGCTTTTTGACATATTCGTAAATGACCTGGAAAAGGGAATAACAAGTGAGGTTATCAAATTTGCAGATGACACAAAACTATTTAAAGTTGTTAAAACCCAAGAGGATTGTGGAAAATTGCAAAAGGATCTTGATAAATTGGAAGACTGGGCAGCCAAATGGCAGATCAAATTTAATGTGGACAAGTGCAAAGTTATGCACCTAAGAAAGAACAACCCAAAGTATGGTTCCACGATGCAAGGTTCCACATTGGGAACCATTACCCAGGAAAAAGATTTAGGTGTCATCGTGGATAACATGTTGAAACCCTCCGCCTAGTGTGCTGCGGTGGCAAAGAGAGCAAATAAAATGCTAGGTGTCATAAGGAAAGGAATGGAAAATAAAACAAATAAATATTATAATGCTTCTGTATCGTTCCATGGTACGACCGCACCTTGAATATTGTGTGCAATTCTGCTCGCCGCATCTTAAAAAGGGTATAGTGTTTTTAGAAAAGGTGCAGAGAAGAGCCACCAAAATGGTAAAGGGGATAGAAGGATACTCCTATGAAGAGAAGCTAAGAAGGTTGGGGCTCTTCAACCTGGAAAAGAGACGGCTGAGGGGAGATATGATAGAGGTCTATAAATTAATGAATGGAGTGGAACGGGTAAATGTAGATTGATTGTTTACGTCATCAGAATATAACAAGACTAGGGGACATGCAATGAAGCTACAGGGTAACCTATTTAAGACTAATACGAGAAAATATTTTTTCACTCAACGTGTAATCAAACTCTGGAATTTTGTTACCGGAGGATGTAGTAAAAGCTGTTAGTGTAGCTGGGTTTAAAAAAGGTTTGGACAAGTTCCTGGAGGAAAGATCCATAAACCATTATTAAAAGGGACTCGGGATATCACTGCTTGACCCAATACAAGCATTGAGGAACCTGTGTCTTTTGGGGAGACTGCTAGTTACTTATGACCTAGATTGGCCACCGTTGGAAATAGGATACTGGGCTTGATGGACCTTGCTTAGTCTGACCCAGTATGGCATATCTTATGTTCTTAAAAAGTAGGGGCGCACAGCACTACAGTACTTGTTGTTAAGTGCTGTCGAGCCGGAGTCGACTCATGGCGACCCTCTGGAGAGCTGTCCTAAATTGTGTTCGGTCTTTAGTCAGGCGGCTCATTGTTGACAGACTGGTACCCGTAGCTGCTGTTATTGTATCGATCCATCTCATTGTTGGCCTTCCTCTTTTGCGTTGACCTTCTATCTTACTTACTATTTAATATTATGTAGGCATGGGTGTCCCTGGGGCTAGAATTTGTATGGAGTTACGTATACACATGCATTTTATGAAATGCGCACATAAAAGTATAGAATAGTCATACCTATCTGCACCTGCCTTGGGCTCTGACTGGCTCAATCTGTCTCCCCCCATCCTCAGGGACAGTTTGAGTGCCTTCTGTGACATCACATCCTATCATACAGTAATGTCATGTCTTTCTGCAGTATTTTGTATGCTTAAGCACCACTACAAAGAACCACAGCAACTTGAAAACTATTGAAAGAATAGACTAAATAAATGTTGCAGTAAAACATATTCATTGCTGTAAGATTCTGTTGTGTACTATCCCCCAGGTCACACACACATCATTTTAAAGTTTCTTTCACAGAAACATCCTGGCCTGCCACTCTGGCTGTCATCACATGTTATTATTTTTAATTCCTGAAGTTGCTGCTGGCAATTTCCCTAAACTCCTCTGAATAGCTACATGGGCAGGCATAGAAGCTAACTTTTTTAAATGATCAGGGGAAGGGGTGTATGTGCTAAACTCAACACAAAAATATTTTTCTCTGAACACAGTGAAGATGTTCACTCAATATCGGGGTGGTCAGTTACCCACAGAGCTGATACCTATGCTAAGAGGGGTCATGCCTCACTTTTTACACATATCCTGATAGTGAAATTGCAATAAGGGCTAAAATAGCCCACGTCTCCTTAAATAAAAAGCAGAAAGAGATGAAAGATTGCAACTTTTCTGCTGGGAAAGTTGTAAATTTAAACAATTGTACCTTGGAATGAGTCTATGCAAATGTTAGAAGCTCAAAAAAATAAGATAGGAGCATTTGAATCTATGGTATTAAATGAAGGGAGAGATATATAATAAGCATCTGGGAGGCCTGATAGAAGGAGAACCAATGAGAATGGTGATACCAGGGTATAAATTATATCGCAATGATAAGGTGGATCAGATTGGTGGAGGGGGTTGTGCTATATGTTAACGAGGGCAGAGTCCAATAGAATAAAGGTTCTGCAGGAAACAAAATGTACCATTGAATCCTTATGGATAGAAATTTAATGTGTAGGGGGAGAAAATAGTGGTAGGGGTTTACTACCAAATTCTGGACAGAATGTATAGACAGATGATGATAGTTTTTCAGAAATTAGGGAAGCAAGTAAAATTAGCAACACAATAATAATGGGTGATTTCAATTACCCCAGTATTGATTGAATATACTTCATTCAGGGCTTGCTAGGGAGGTAGAGTTCCTAGCTGGAATAAATGACTGTTTCATAGAGTAGCTGATTCGGGAAATAACTAGAGAGCTATTTTAGACTTAGTCATTTGCAAGGACTTGTGCAAGAGCTAGGCATGTTGGGACTACTCGGCACTAGTGATCATAATGTAATCACATTTCGCTTAATAAATGGAGTGAGTATGCAAAGGAAATCTACTATGTTTAATTTTCAAAAGGGAGACTAAGATAAAATGAGGAAAATGGTTAGAAAGAAACTAAGAGGAGCAGCTGCAAAGGTCTTTACATGAGGCATGAATGTTATTTAAAAAGACAATCTTGGAAGCCCAGACCAGATGCATCCCATGCATTAAAAAAGGCAGAAGGAAGGTAAGACAGCCAGTTTGGTTAAAAGGTGAAGTGAAAAAGGCTATTCCAATTCATACTGCTAGACCAGTCCAGACAAACGGGTTGTGCACCCCTGCCAGCAGATCCTGGAGACAGAGAACTCTACCAGAGCAGAGAGATTGAAGACACTATAGCTGCAATCAACCCCACTACCACGCCCAATGACCCATGCCCAGCTCTATGGATAAAGGAGTTACGCTGCGACTTAAGCCAATATCTGAGCGAATTAATAAACCAATCCCTTACAACCGGATCGTTCCCACAGAGTCTGAAACAAACATCAATCAGACCACTGCTGAAGAATAACAAGCTGGACCCAACGAAAGTGGAATCATACAGACCAATTTCAAGTATCCCCATGCTTGCCAAAGTAATCGAAAAGTTAGTACAGCGACAAATTCAACAGCATATTGATACTGAAGCCTGTGATAAGGAAGCTTATCATAGCTCAGGTAGGAGCTATAGAAAAGATGATGTGACTCTGAACAAGCAACCTGTCAGTTCTGGTAGAAGTGAGAAAACAGAGTTTTCACATAAAAGACTACCAGTCCCAGAATGCACCAGGTTTCCAGCAGCCATGAGAGGGGCTGAAGTGAGAAAATGTGTGTGCAATCAAGAGAGCTATGAGGTAATCCCTAAGCACTCATCTCAAAGGGCAGGGCCTGATTCAAGACAGCTGCGCTGTGTTAGGGAGCAGCACACATTAGAACAGGATAAGAATAGAGATTATTCTTCAGATAACGGCTTCAGGGAGAGTTTCAAGAACAGCTTCAGCAACTGCTACGGAGGGAGGAAGAGATACAGAGACAGAGACGGCAACGGCTATAAGCTCAAGCACCAGTATCACCTGGAGAAACAGAAGCCAAGCCAAGCAGATAGAGAGAGAAGGAAACTCTCTGGAAGGAAGAGAAGGAAGGCCATTGGAAGGTCTGGGAGATTCCAAGGCAGTACTCATACTGGGAGGTATTCCAAAAGCCAGCAAAGTCCATTGGACTGGATTCAGCCAGAGGAATGGAGTGGCAGAGATAGGAATCACCAGTGGCTACCTGGAAGAGAGAAGAAGACTGCATGTGGAAGGGACTTTCAGACCAAGGCCAGAAGGTATGTGAGAGGAGATCCAGTGTCCAGGGATCAAGATTGGAAGGCTGGACATCAGAATTGGATTACATATTGGCCAGGCTATACAGAGAGGAATAATGATAGCAGGAGAGGCTCAGGTATGAACACTGATCCAGACCCTATCTATAATAGAGAATGGCAGCAAGGGAATGAGCATTCTCATGATAGTGCCTTAATGAAAGACTCGTCTGTGCCAATGTATGATAATGACCCTATGCTGATTGATACAGCAGATGAAAGTACAGTTTATATGGACTGTTCTCTATCTAAATGCTATTGCTAGCTTTCTCTGAGCAAACACATCAGCCATCACAAAGAAACCTAACTTTGTTCTTTATTTCCACTGCAAACAGCTCTTAAAGCAGGATTTGGGCTCACACAGTAGCAGCCAGCCAGCTAAAGGCTTTCAGCTGGTCCATTGATAGTAATTAGGGCTGCACCTGATTGTGTGGGTGAGCAAGGGAGAATCACTGCTGAGATCTGCGTGGAAAATAAGCAGAAGTTAACCTAACCAGCAAAGTTTATTCTTTTCTTTGTGCCTTTGTATTTGGTAATTATTTGTTAAGAAAACATTAGCTAATTGCCTGACAAGCTGAAGGTTGTTTCTGGTTTACTTTGTGACTTTTTGTTATCCATTTAAACACTGCAAGCAAGTAACCTCATTTATAGTGCTATCAAGCATACATGTGCTGGGTGAATTAAACCCCATCAATAAAAGAAGTATTTTATTGATCTTACCACTTGGTTTCACAACTCAAATTATTGTCATCAGCTGTGTTTGGGAGTGAATGAACTACAATACCCACAATACCTTGCAAGAATCATATGAATATATGCATCGTCAAGATTGTGTAAGTTCTCACCCTAGGCAGCCGTCTGACAAGCCCCACTGGATCCTTCCCAGCATGGGTTCAGAGAAGCACACGGGGTGGAAACCCTCCTCACCACCCTATTTGACAATCTAGTCTCTGGAACCGACAAAATTCACCAGGGATTTGCCCTCATCTTCCTCGACATTGCAGCGGCCTTCGACTCGGTGAGCCACGAGATCCTCATACAACGCCTCAGCGAGAAAAGAATTCAAGGAACGGCTCTAGAGTGGTGCAAGTCATACTTGACTAATAGATGGCAACATGTAAGGTCTGGCTCCACAACCTCTGAACCGTTTTTGCAAAACCAGGGTGTGCCACAGGGTTCGTCACTTTCTGCATTGATGTTTAACATCTACATGCAGCCCATATGCGCCCTAGCACGTTCATTCAAGGTCAACTGTCTAGCCTACGCAGACGATATCCTGCTATACATCCCATTCAGGACCAACCAACTAGACCTCTCCCCTCTAACAAGATGTTTTGAGGCAGTAGCAGAATGGCTCAACACACAAAACTTAAGAATCAACTACAGCAAAACAGATGTCCTTTTCATCTCAAGGAACCAGAACTTCACCCCTCCACCCTCTTTAAAAATCGGCAACACAGAACTGAAAACCAAACCCACAATCCGCTACCTTGGCATTACACTGGACCAACAACTGGACCTGAAAACCCACATAAAAAACACCGTTAAAAACAGTATACATGAAAATAAGGACCTTAAAACATCTCCGACCACTACTTGACTTCAGCAACTACCGATCGATCTATCAAGCATTAATATTACCACATTTCGACTACGCCAACGTAATTTTACACGGTCTCCCTCAAGCAACACTAGCACCGCTCCAGCTCGCAATGAACACTGCTGCGAGAGTACTAACAGGGGCTTCACGGAGAGAGCACATAACGCCAGTACTGATGAACCTCCATTGGTTACCGGTTCAAGCAAGAACCCTCCACAAAGTTCTAACCTTGACCTTCAAAGCCTTAAACACACTGACCCCCACAGCTATCAGCAAGATGATACACAAAGTACCACATAACAGAAACAGAAGACCCACGATGCAAAACACCCTAGAGGTCCCAAAAGCAATAACGAAATGCACAAAAGCAACAACAAATAGGGCCTTTACGATTTATGCACCCAGAGCATGGAATGCCCTCCCCACCTATATTCGAAACATCACCTACCTAACCCACTTCAGGAAGGCATTAAAGCATCACCTGTTCACTACATACTACCCCGAATCCAGCCTTAGTAATCATACATGTTGCCCCTCAGACAATCACTCACTACACCTAAACAATCAGACTCAGTATGAAAAAGGATAATCAACTTGATCCCTCAAAAGTACTCCCTGAAATAGAATTCAGACTCCCCAGTGTAATTAAGATGTAGATATACCCTGCCTGAAAATAGGTACCAGTGTAAATACAATGTAGATAGTTTCCCCAGTTACTTCCAAGTTGATCTCCTTGTTTTATTGTAAATACAACTCAGAGTGCCTGTGTTGTATAGTTGATGTTAAATGTAAACCGCACTGATCTAAAATAGCGCGGTATAGAAGAACTGTTAAATAAATAAATAAATAGGCTGAACCCTGGTGATGCTGCTGAGGTGATGAGACTGTACCCCAAGGGGTCTCCCTCAGTATTTCTCTGTCTCCAGCAGATCTGGTAGCTTTTTTGTTTTGCTCCTTTTGGAGGAAGTATTAATATCCCTATTTCGGGGCACGGCTCTGGGGCTCCTCTCCTGTGTGAGTGATTCCCTCTATTGGCAGGGTGTTTCAGCTGAGCTCCTGTACAGAAACAGTGACGCTCGCTGACTGAAGGCATTCCCAGCAGCTAGCCATGAGGGCAGCCTTGGCTGGAGGAAGGGCTCACTAACACTCTGGGATTCCCTCTGAGTTAGTGTTCTTTTGGCATCAGATGTTGTTTTCCTGATCCTGCCCTTGGAATCCCTGTACTGGCCGGCATCTGTGAGTACAGCTTTTGTTTGTCTATGCATGCTGAAGCTCCTGAGGGGTGCAAATCTGCCAAATTTTTATGGTCTCAGAATTGCCCCATTTTTGGCAGAGGGGTCAATCCTTGCCTGGGGGGCTGGATTCTGCCCTTTTTTTTTTTAGCAAAATCGCTGCTTTTTTGAGTGTTTGTTTAACTTTTATTTTTCTGGCGGCCATTTTGTTTTTCCCCGGAGCTCCGATTTTTGGAGGGAAGCCCAGCTCTGCTCTGCTGTGTGAGCTTCTGCCTCTTCCACCTCCTTAAAGGGGATTTTCCCTGGGATTGAGACCTATAAAGAGGCGTGATCAGGAAAAGAAAAAAAAAATTTTTAATTCACTGTTTTGAACACAAAATGCCTTCTTCTGGTCCTAGGTACATTGTGTGCAACAGGAAGCAGAAGGAGCTGAAAATTCAACAATGCGCATCCTGTCTGGCGCACCCAGGGGAGTCTTCAGCGTTTTTGTCAGCTCAGGAAGCCACGGCTCCTGAATTGCCTGCGTTGGAGGGTCCGCTAACTTCTTTTTCGGTGCCCACATTGCAGGGAGCCCCTACGGGGGTCTCTCTGGCTGCCATGAGCTCCTTGGCACCTGGCTCACCCTCCGAGGACCAACTTCTCCTGCTTTTCCACCAGGCATGGTGTAAGATTTGGTCAGTTATTCTTCTGTAGGTCCTGGGTTCATTTCACTTCACAGAGGCAGTGGGGCTTGTAATAAAACAAGCAAACAGGTGTGGCTTGGAAAAAGGTTTTTTATGTAGAAATAGGCTTAATACATAGGTATTGAACAGAGGTATATAGTGATTGTTACAGAGCTGTTTCAGTGTGCATCAATGAATCTGTGTGTGCATGTGCATGTGTGAAGTGTAATAGAGAGATAGGCCATAACATGTGTTTCAGAGCCTCATGGCAAGGTGTAGAGAGAGAGAGCGGGGGAGGGGTGAAGGGAATTGATTATCAGAGCCTCCTGTCCTTCATGTCCGCTGGATGGTGGGAGAGAGAGAGAGACAGGAAGTGTTTTTGTCTTTTTATAGTGAACTGAATCCTTTCCAGCACTTCCCCTTGAGGTCTGCTAGCCACTCCCTTTAAGGTCTGCTATTCTTGATTTAGCAAGGAGGGGCTTCAGGCCTTGGAGAATGAAATCACCAGGGGGTCAGAGTTAATCTCATCTTGTAAACTGTCCTATTACTTTTGGGGACTGAAGTCACCAGAGTCCACAGCTGCATGAAATGTATGCTGACATCTCCCACACCTTTTTTATTTTTATTTATTATTTGTGCCTGGAAATGGTGGAAGCAAGCCTGTGGTACCTGTCCCAGCTGCCATTACATGATAGTAGGCAGCTTGTCTAATACCTCCTGTATTAAATACCTTGCTATGTCCAGCAAGTCCCCTGTCCTGCACAGTACTGTCTCTAGTACTGTCTCTAGTGTTCTAGAGATAAACAAGTCTCCTTATGAGTCCAAACCTCGTGTCTTAGGTAGAGCAGCCACTACTGGGGGGGGGGGGGGAGCCCAATATGCTACCTCTGTGCCCGTCTTAGAGAGAGTGAACAGTGCATAAGGTCTGCAGGAATTTTTGAGGAGGCTAAAGCAAAAAGGTACCAGGATGCTATGAGTGAGGATAGGAAGCAATACTAGACTGCAGCTGACTCTGGTATTCAGTGTAATAGGAAATGCCAAATTAGCAGGCCAAATTAGCCTGGATGTAGGGGTGGATGCTGGAGAAGTTCAGTGTGACTACCTTAAAATGTTTTGTTTCTGTATGACATGTGCTGCAAGGATATGTACATTTGTTTCATTTTACAACACAGGAAAATTACGATAATGCAAAGCAATATTTGTACAGCAGTTAAAATAATAATAGGGTGAATAAAAACATTAAAGACATGATCAGCAGTAGGCGAGTAACCAAATAACAATTCCCACAGACACATACATGAGCATCTTGTAGCAGGTGTCCAACAATTTGTTGAATGTGTCCATTCTCATAAGCGATGGTGTGATTCACTTCAGTGGATGTTGTTTTAAGGTGATCAATATAGGCATGGAGTTCTGTAAAGTTGAGCAGTTTATGTAGTGTCTCTTCTCCCATGCCAAGTGGTAAGGGATGCACAGCATATGAGATAAAGTCTGGAATGTCCATAGAGTCATTGGTAACCAGCAGTGTGGAATAAGTTGTCCCATTAATGGTGAGGGAGACCAGTGGTGTATGACTGCACCAGGTATTGTTTGGTAAATAGTTTGAACTGTACAACAAAGTGTTCTTGGGAAGGCGAATGTCATGCAGGAAAGAACAGATGAAAACAAAAGTGTCCAGCTCCCAGGTAATACAAACTGTGTGAGGTAGTCAGGGAATATGAGAGCTTAACAGTCAGGGAGCAAGAGGAGGAATTGTTCCAGCAGGAGGTGTCGGCCTCTTTAAACTGGTGAGGTTGACATTTGAACTGACGTGTAGTCTGCTCACACAAACTGGGGTCCATCGGCTTGAATGAAGTCCAGGTGTCGTCCAGTGGCTGCACCCATGTGAGATGGTCCACAGGATATATAAGCATATTATCAAACTGCACCCCAATATTAACAATAGGATAAATAACTGTGTGTTGTCCTGACCATGGGATCAAAGTATAGATAGAGCAGCCTTGTGGTGAACAAATGGGAACACTAACTGTCCACCAATCAAGGTGAGTTATAGCAAATTCAGGTATTTTGGTACTAGCCATATGAATGAGAGATGGTGGCCAGTGTCCTAACTTTGCAGTGATCAGAATTTCCTTTAGTATAGTAATAAGCTCGATCTGTACTTGATCACAGGCAAGAGCCCAGGAAATATTCTTTCCCAATCTATATTCTGCATGTGCTAAGGTAATTTTCTGTTCTATAATGGGAGATATAAGAGCAAAGGTACAGGTTAGAGGAAGCTTCATTAATAATATGTTGTGAGGTAAAACCATCAGCAACATGCTGAGCAGTGGATCCCATTTTATTACGGAGCACCTCTATATCAATTATATTAAGGGCACCCAGTGCAGTCCCTGTGCCACCTAAAATTGTATCAATTAATTCACGCTTGTGTCGAAATTGCTTGGCTCGGAGTGTTACTGACTGCATATCAAACCAAGTATTGAGCATTTGTATGTGGTTGGCAACAAACTGAGAGCAATTTGGATATTTGTGAGTAACTAGAAACAATTTGGGAAATAGATGCCAAGTAAGAAAATGGTATTCCACATCATATAAAACATTGTGTGGTGCATCATATTTAATCTGAAAGGGATGTCCTTCCTGAAATGGGTGGATATCAGAAAGGTAGAGTACAGGAGGAACAGAAGTGGTGGGAGGGGTGGGATGAGGGGTGGTAGGTAAACAAGATACATCCAAAAGGAATGAAGTCTCAGTGATGTGCTGTTGATCACTCACAACCCATATAAGTTATTTTCCAGGTACCTCTGTCCTGACAGGAAATATTGTACAAAATCAAAGCAGGAGGACCTAGAAAGTAACGTTCTGGGCGTGCCCTCAATTCTTGTGTCCTTTCTAGAGAAGTGGAAACTGGTGGCTTCCACTGTACTTGAGTGCTGTTTAATGAATAGAACACTGGCTTGTCCTGTACCGAACAGAAACTCAGGCTGACCAGATCCTTTCCTTCCGGGAAAGGTGGGGGTATTTCTTGGTAGCGATACACTCCACCTGTGGAATTAGCCCAGCCAATCGTGCATATTCGGATGATAGTTCCTGTAATGAGACTTGAGTAGAAGAGAGCAGATACAAGAACAACAGGAAACCGAGACATAATAAAAGCAAACTTGTTTCACTCTACTAGGGAGTAAACTAATGCTCCCCACTTATACTATGTAACAACAAAACAAAACAAAACAAAAATAATTTCTACTACTTATTTAAATAACTATTAAACACATGTACAGCAGGAGTAACTAGTTACCGTCCTCAAGCGACTTTTGTTCAGAAAGCAGCTGTCCGTGCTGTCTTCAGGTGGTATCTGAAAACAAAGACTGATAAAACACATATTACCCATATGGTTTTAACTGGGTGATGTGTTTCCAGTACTGCTGGTTGTCAGGCATTAGGATCTGGTATAGGCTTGGGCCTAAGGTATCAGTAACTAAGTATGGTTCCTCCCACTGTGCAGTTCCAAAGGGGAGGTTTGGTCTAGGTCTCATCTCTGCAAGACACTAGTGATAGGGCTTCCTTCATGTATTCATGAAACATTGATGGGGAATCCTTATATCCCTGTGGAAGCACAGTCCATGCACACTGTTTCAGCCAGGCTGGTGAATTGCATGTGGAAGAAATAGGTCTAATCAGACCCCTCTCCTCCAGTATCTTCACAATTTTAGTCACTGGTTCTATAGCCTGATGAGGTACTGGGTATTGCTTCTGTGGTGGAGGATCCTCACCTTCCAACAGTATTTCTGTGTGCATTTTCCCACAATCTAACTTGTCTTGAGCCCAGACTGGAATATCAGCCACTTCTGAGGGAATTACACACAGATCATACTGCTGAGCTGCCTTAGTGCACTGAGTTGCTAACTGCATGGGAATGACTTCATGCACTAAAGTTTTAGAAGCACTTGAAGTTCCTGAATACTGCCACAATTTAAGATTAGTCATATCCACCACCAAATTTAACTGGTTGAGAACATAAATTCCAATTATTTCTTTTGGTGTGTTCACTATAGTGGAGGCAGTGGTTTCCAACATTTCCTTATTTTGTTCACTGTGCACAGGGATACCCCATTGAACTGGGATAGCCACACATTTGGAAGCTGTCATTAATTCCTTGAATTTCATAAATTTCCATATTTTTCTGATCTGCAGTGGGAGAAGCTCTGTTAGTAAAACTAATTCTAGCCCCTGTGTCAATCAAAGCTAATTTATCCTGACCCCCTATTCTGCTGATAACATTGGGGCGTTATCAAGATTATTATTTGCTTGAATATTCACCATATGAAACTAGTAGGACATAATGTTATCGTGTACCAAGGTCTCAGTTTAAACGATCGCAGCTTATATGTCAAAGGGGCATCATCAAATGTACCTCCCTTAATTATGCTGCTGTTTACATCAATGACCTTTAAACTGCGTACACTTTGACAATTGTCGTTCTTTTCTTTAGAACAATTATTTTTCAATACTTTTCATATTTTCTTAGTGCCTTTTGCACTTTCAAAACTTCAAAACTTTTTCTCAAAACGTTTTCCAAGTGATTTTTCTCAAAACTTTTCCAAGTGATCAAAAATTGAACTCACTGTGCTTCAGACTTAGAAACATATTGCATCAGCAAACGTACTTATTCAGATTCCTCCATTGTTGCAAAAATTCTCTTTCTCTCTTTTTAAACAGAGACATTATTGAAGCAATTTATGAGAGAAAAAATTGCTGGTACTTAGCTTCAAATGCTGTACTGAATTCTTATGTGGAAGCACTATGAGATGAGAATGTTTACGGCTGCAGTGTAAATCCCGACGCCGTGTATCTAAGGCGCCCAAGCGTTTCACCATATGTTTCATCAGGGGATTATGTTTCAATGAATCTGTATGGATCACATAAAACACAGCCAAAGTGTATCATATTAAAATCCTTCTACCGTATTTCATATTTAATATCATTTCTGTTATGTCGCTAAAAGAATAAAAGGAAAAACATACCATAGAAATCTTTTCCATTCTTTCTTGCACAAACGGAAAAAAGCTGTGACTGCAAGCTCGTGCGACAAGGCGAAAAAACGCCGCGCATGCTCTTTAAAATTTCTCACTGAGCCTATAAAGATTTTATAAATGGAACTCCTCCTCCAAGCACCCGTCAATCAGAACATATCCTTACACACAGGCAGACCAATCGAGAGAAGCATTTAAACCATGTGGACGAACGGTGTTTTAAAATAAATATCCAGCGCTGTTCTTCATGCAATAAAGTTTGTTCACGTGTCTTGTTGCCCCGGGGAAAATCCACCCGATCCAGTACAAAACAGTGTAATTGGTCAAAACTATGGTTAGCCTCTAAACAATGCTGGACCATTGGTGCCTCCAGCACTTTATTATTCACACGACTTCGATGCTCCATCATCCGAAACTTGAAAGATCTAACAGTCTTTCCAATATACAGTAGAGAACAAGGGCACCGGACCGCATACACTACGAATGTTGACAAACACGTAGTGGCTTTTCGCAATGTGTAAAATTTCTGACGGTGCTCAAATTGTGTAAGTTCCAAGGTTGAAGCACAGATACTACATGATCCACATTTTCTATGACCAGGTGCTAAAACTGGTTCCTCCTTGTAGCGGTCGGCACGCAGAATTGATGGACTAAGTTTCTCTTCAATTTGAGCACCGTCAGAAATTTTACACATTGCGAAAAGCCACTACGTGTTTGTCAACATTCGTAGTGTATGCGGTCCGGTGCCCTTGTTCTCTACTGTATATTGGAAAGACTGTTAGATCTTTCAAGTTTCGGATGATGGAGCATCGAAGTCGTGTGAATAATAAAGTGCTGGAGGCACCAATGGTCCAGCATTGTTTAGAGACTAACCATAGTTTTGACCAATTACACTGTTTTGTCCTGGATCGGGTGGATTTTCCCCGGGGCAACAAGACACGTGAACAAACTTTATTGCATGAAGAACAGCGCTGGATATTTATTTTAAACACCGTTCGTCCACATGGTTTAAATGCTTCTCTCGATTGGTCTGCCTGTGTGTAAGGATATGTTCTGATTGACGGGTGCTTGGAGGAGGAGTTCCATTTATGAAATCTTTATAGGCTCAGTGAGAAATTTTAAAGAGCATGCGCGGCGTTTTTTCGCCTTGTCGCACGAGCTTGCAGTCACAGCTTTTTTCCGTTTGTGCAAGAAAGAATGGAAAAGATTTCTATGGTATGTTTTTCCTTTTATTCTTTTAGCGACATAACAGAAATGATATTAAATATGAAATACGGTAGAAGGATTTTAATATGATACACTTTGGCTGTGTTTTATGTGATCCATACAGATTCATTGAAACATAATCCCCTGATGAAACATATGGTGAAACGCTTGGGCGCCTTAGATACACGGCGTCGGGATTTACACTGCAGCCGTAAACATTCTCATCTCATAGTGCTTCCACATAAGAATTCAGTACAGCATTTGAAGCTAAGTACCAGCAATTTTTTCTCTCATAAGTTGCTTCAATAATGTCTCTGTTAAAATGGAGAGAGAGAGAATTTTTGCAACAATGGAGGAATTTGAATAAGTACGTTTGCTGATGCGATATGTTTCTAAGTCTGAAGCACAGTGAGGTCAGTTTTTGATCACTTGGAAAAGTTTTGAGAAAAATCACTTGGAAAAAGTTTTGAAGTTTTGAAAGTGCAAAAGGCACTAAGAAAATATGAAAAGTATTGAAAAATAATTGTTCTAAAGAAAAGGACGACAATTGTCAAAGTGTACGCAGTTTAAAGGTCATTGATGTAAACAGCAGCATAATTAAGGGAGGTACATTTGATGATGCCCCTTTGACATATAAGCTGCGATAGTTTAAACTGAGACCTTGGTACACGATAACATTATGTCCTACTAGTTTCATATGGTGAATATTCAAGCAGATAATAATCTTGATAATTCTCTAGCAGTAGTTGCTTGATAACGCGACCAAGTTTTTGTAGTGTATACAATAATGGAAGGTCACTCCGGTTGGAAGATAACATTGGGGCGTGCACAAGAGTCCAGTATCAAGGGTGTTACAAGCCTTAAATTGTGTCCTGGGCCTGTATCCATTTCATCATCCAGAGGCTCTGGAATTGAGTCCTCTGCTGAGATAAAGGAGGCAGGCTGGGCTATGAAGGCTTGAGACATTTTGATATCTGAACTCAAGAGGTCAGGACACCCCTATGCACTAGCCTTGTGTTTGTCCTGAGCTGCTTGTAAATCCTGTTTTAATTTATCTATTTCTATCTGCAGTATATGTTTGTCTTGTTCCCATTTAGTTTTCTCATTTTCTAGCCCATCTCTCTGTGCTTTGAGCTCCTGAAAAGGAATGTAACCTGAGGAGTTTCTAAAAGTACCTCTGCCATGTGCTCTCCAAGGTGTGTGTCCTCTGTCTGTGTTTCTTGTGTACTGAGAGGATCCCTCGGCTTGCCACTTCCGTGCTTCTGATACTGTAATGACCTGCGAGGGCTGGGTCTTCCAAACAGACCCAATTCTGAGCATTAAAGTATCAAAAGGGGTTGCTTCAGGGTCTTCAGAAAATAACAGAAGGTGTTTTGTAATCTCAGGGGATAGCAATTCTAATAAAAATTCCTTATGCATGCTCTCCCCATAATCTTCTGCCTTGGGCCAGGACTCCTGCTCATTAAGAACTGCTTTTAAAATCCAGGCTCTATATGCAAACTGTTCCAGTGTATCATTTGGTAGAGGTGAAATAATTTTAAATACTTGCATTGGGGAACAGTGAAATAGTTTCTCAGTACTCCTTTTAACCAACTGGTATGGGTGAGTGAGAGAGCCAACTCTATAATAGTGTGGCCCCAGAGCCAAATGCATAAGTCTATCAAAGTCTGATTGTTTTCTTCTGTATTTCCCTAGACCCCAGTGAATCAGAATATCAATCACCCATTTAACCCACTGATTTACATTAAGAGGCATAGTGCCAATTTTCTCAACTATTTTTTCTATATCTCTATCTTTTAAATATTCCTGCAACATTACTTTAACTGGTGCTTTGAGGTCAGTACTGGATGCCATGTCTAAGTCATCTGAATTATCCTCCTGACACAGATCCTGATTATTGCTCTGTTCTGACTGAGATAAACTGTCAGTCCTAAGTCCAGCTATGCATACTTTAGTATTCTTTTTTGTCAGTAGCTTGTATGCATTGCTCATAAGGTGTGTCATAGGCATAATGGGATGAGGGAGGAGTGGGTGTTGGCTTTTGTCTTCCAGAGGCCAATTGATCCTTAACGTGCCTCAATTGCTCACTAACAGTTATAAAAGAATTTGTGGCTTGTATCACTTGAGTTCTTTGTATAGAGATGCAAATTTGTGCCTCCTCAAGGTCTTTGGTCAATTGGGTACACTGAGAAGTCAGTTCAGAGTTTTCTTGTCTCATGCTAATGAGTCCCCTGCACATGCCTTGGATAAAAAGGCATTTTCTTTTATTTGTTTTCTTTTTGAATTCTTGATCATGTTTAACATTTGTCTTTGAATATTATACCATGATGACTCAGGGAATTCCCCTTCAAATGGACCCCCTTTCCTCTTACAATATGAAATTAAACTTTCTTTAAGTTCTTTAAAATCAAAGGCTTCCATATTTGATACTGCAGAAAGGCTGTAGTTGGACTATCTCAAATGTGTAACCTTAGAAGGAGGAATGCTCACTTTTATGAAGAAGTGAGACTTAGAATTATAGTTGGAATGGTATAAATTTTATGGGTGTTCAATAAAGAGTACTGGCATAAAGACCACACCTTAAAATTATACCTGAATAAAAAGTGCTTCTCACCTTTTAACAGGGTGGAAGTTTAGGGTGAAGTTATAGTAAGAAGGGTGTTAGGAGATTAACAGAATTGTTGTATCAATTGCAGCCAGCTTTAAGCCTGCTCTCACTAAGATAGTTACTGACAGGAGACAGAGACATAAAAGTTAAAAGGGACAGGAGGTAATAGCTTTATCAGGAAAGATGTATATTGTATTAAATGAGGGACTGTTTACCTGTGTACCACTTCCAAACTAAATCTGGACTATCTCTCTGTCTTTTCTTAGCAGCTCAAATACTATAGAAAAATCTTTAGCAAGCCTATACATCAAAATAAGACAATTGCAAGCCACTCTGTGTGATGTCCTTAAAATTCTAGATTCTTACAGAGCCTTTTGACAATAAAAATCTCACCTTGTCTAACCCACAAAACAAAATTGTAAATGGTCACACAGACTTTCGATTCTGTCTCACTCTGTCTGAAATCTACTTAATGTATTATACAAAATTATTACTTACCCAACTGGAGGTCTGCTGTGAAATCAAAGAGATGAGTCCCCATAAAGATGTCAGATTTGGTCAGTTATTCTTCTGTAGGTCCTGGGTTCATTTCACTTCACAGAGGCAGTGGGGCTTGTAATAAAACAAGCAAACAGGTGTGGCTTGGAGAAAGGTTTTTTTATGTAGAAATAGGCTTAATACATAGGTATTGAACAGAGGTATATAGTGATTGTTACAGAGCTGTTTCAGTGTGCATCAATGAATCTGTGTGTGCATGTGCATGTGCATGTGTGAAGTGTAATAGAGAGATAGGCCAGAACATGTGTTTCAGAGCCGCATGGCAAGGTGTAGAGAGAGAGAGCGGGGGAGGGGTGAAGGGAATTGATTATCAGAGCCTCCTGTCCTTCATGTCCGCTGGATGGTGGGAGAGAGAGAGAGACAGGAAGTGTTTCTGTCTTTTATAGTGAACTGAATCCTTTCCAGCACTTCCCCTTGAGGTCTGCTAGCCACTCCCTTTAAGGTCTGCTATTCTTGATTTAGCAAGGAGGGGCTTCAGGCCTTGGAGAATGAAATCACCAGGGGGTCAGAGTAAATCTCATCTTGTAAACTGTCCTATTACCTTTGAGGACTGAAGTCACCAGAGTCCACAGCTGCATGAAATGTATGCTGACACATGGGCCTTATGGCGAGCTGAATCCTCTGCTCCTTTGGTGGGACAGCAGCCAGCGGCACCTGAGCGCTTGGCTGCTTCCTCTGGCCGTAAGCGTTCTAAGAGTACGGTAGCTCGCAAACGTACGTCTAAGTCATTGCACTCGCTTATGGAGGATGATCGCGACCCTGACAAGGATGGGTTTTCTGAGGGAGAGTCCGAGGATCTCGTTGGGCGCGAAGATGGGGAGTATTCTGCATCGGATTCTTCTGTTCCCGGGCCGGAGGAGTCACAGGATATCCGGCTGTTCCAAAAAGAGGAGTTGTCTGCCCTCATCGGTCAGGTGTCGGAAGCACTTCGTCTTTCCGCGCCAGCGGAACCTCAAGCCTCTCAAGCTCAGTCTCAGGCAGACCCCATCGTGCAGGGCATTCGAAAGCCCTCTAAGGCTTTTCCTTCCCTACCGAATTGCAGCAAATGGTGTCCCGGGAATGGGATTCTCCGGACACACCATTGCGAAACGCTCGTCGCCTAGGGCAGCTATATATTTGGCCGCCGGAGCTTCTGGAGCAGTGGCTCGTGTATCCTAGGGTAGATGCCTTGGTTTCCGGAGTTACTAAGCATACCACCATCCCTGTGGAGGGAGGAGCGGCACTCAAGGATCCGCAGGACCGGAAGGTGGAAAACCTATTGAAAATGGCTTTCTCCGCGTCCTCCATGGCTCTGCAGGCGACGGTATGCGGGGGGCTCACAGCCCGAGCGCTGTTACGCTGGATTGCCAGAAGATTCCTCGGTCGGCTGGAGTCTGCCACGGCCTTCTTGGCCGATACCTTTTATGATCTGTTGCGCCTCTCGGCTCGATCAGTGGCAGCCGTGACGGTGGCAAGGCGTTGGCTGTGGCTTCGTCAATGGGCGGCGGATGTCAGCTCCAAGTCCAGACTCTCTAAGTTGCCTTTCAAGGGTAAGCTTCTGTTCGGCGAGGAGCTGGACAAGCTCGTGAAGGATCTTGGGGAGGTTAAGCCCCAACGGTTACCGTAGGATAGGCCGCGGGCTTCGTCTCGCAGGTCTTCTCGAGCACAATCTTTTCGCCGTTTCTCCAGAAGTAGGGACTTCAGGAGGTATCGTTCCTTCAAACCTTCCTTGCCGCCTGCTCAGCCTAATCTCTCTGGAAGAGGAAACCAGTCCTTTTGGGGGGTCCGGAAAGGTTCTGACTCCTACTCTGCGGGGGGAAAGTTCTCAGGGACCATGAGGTCCTCCCGCTGACGGGGCGCTAGGTCCACTCCGGTCTGTGCTGCCAGTAGGAGGTTGGCTGGCATTGTTTTCTCAGGAGTGGGCGCGAATTACCTCCGATCTTTGGGTTCTTGACAGCATCTCTCGAGTGCTCTCGCCCGATCCCCGAGGCCTTTCTAGTCTTTCCGGCAGGTTCTCCCGAGAAGCGCCGGGTCATCCAGGCCACTCTTGAGCGCCTGCTTCTCTTGAACGCCATTTGTCCCGTCCCGTCCCGTCCCGCCCCACGAAGCAGGGACAGGTCGGTACTCCATTTATTTCGTGGTGCCCAAGAAAGATGGCTCTTTTCGTCCTATTCTAGACCTCAAGGGAGTAAACCGCAACCGGATGGAGCATCAGCGATTCCTCAGATTTGCGGTTCTAGGCCGACATTTTCAGTTCCAAGCCAAGCCTTTCGGGTTAGCCTCAGCGCCACGGACGTTCTCCAAGATAATGGTGGTGGTGGCGGCAACGGCTTTAAGCAAACAGGGGGTCCGAGTGCATCCTTACTTGGACGATTGGCTAATTCGGGCAGACTCTCTGTTAGAGGCTCACGAGATGGTAGCCCGCATAGTGGCTTTCCTGGAGAGCCTGGGGTGGGTGATCAATCACTCCAAGAGCTGCCTCCAGCCGTCTCAGGACCTCGAATTTCTGGGTGCTCGGTTTGACACTCGCCGCGGACGGGTGATGCTTACACAAGGTCACTTCAGAAAGATTGTGGATCAGCTCCAGCAATTCTTGCGGCGAGAGGCACCTCGAGCTTGGGACTACCTTCAGCTTCTGGGGTCCATGGCGGCGACCATTGATGTTGTGTCCTGGGCGAGGGCGCATATGCGCGAGTTGCAGAGGGCACTCCTATCGCGATGGTCGCCAGTGTTGGAGGACTATCAGGTTCGACTTCCACTTCCGCCGGCGGTACGGCTAGACCTTCGTTGGTGGCTCCGGGCACGCAACCTTCTCCAGGAGGTTCCCTTGGAGTCTCCGTGCTGGCTGCTTCTCAAGACGGACGCCAGTCTCTCCGGGTGGGGAGCGCTTTGTGGCACGCACGCAGCACAGGGGGTCTGGGCGACTCCGGAGGCCCGCTGGTCCATCAATCGCCTCGAGGCGAGAGCGGTCCGCTTAGCCTTATGGAGATTCCTACCTGTCCTACACTGTCAGGCAGTTCGCGTTCTCTCCAACAATGCCACGATGGTGGGATATCTCAACCGCCAAGGGGGCACGAAAAGTCCGGGGGTCTCGAGAGAAATGAGGCTCCTCCTCCCGTGGGTGGAGCGGCATCTACTCGCCATTTCAGCGCAACACATTGCGGGGAAAAGCAACATCGAAGCGGACTTCCTCAGCCGCCATACGCTGGATCCCGGAGAATGGGCTCTGGCGTTGGCTCCTTTTCGGCTGATTGTTCAGCAATGGGGTCAGCCGGCGGTGGATCTCATGGCGACGTGGGAGAATGCCAAAGCACCGATCTTCTTCAGCCGATGGAAGGACAGCGGGTTGCACGGGATAGATGCATTGTCGCAGCCGTGGCCGCCTTGACTCCTTCTGTATGTCTTTCCTCCGTGGTCCATGGTCGGCAAGATTCTTCAACGGATCAGAGAGCATCACGGGCCGGTGATTCTGGTAGCTCCGGATTGGCCTCGCAGGCCGTGGTATGCGGATCTCGTCCAACTTTCGCGAGCAGCGCCTCTGCTGCTGCAGGGCTTTCCGGTGCTTCTGCAACAGGGGCCAATTGCCATGGAAGACCCGGCTCCTTACTCGCTTACGGCTTGGCTCTTGAACGCTGCAGGCTAGCTCGCAAGGGATATTCGACTAGCGTGGTATCCACCTTGCTTAGGGCACGGCGTTCTTCCACCTCCTTAGCCTATGCTCGGGTGTGACGTCTTTTCGAATCATGGTGTTCACAGCGCAGGGTGTCTCCCTGGCGTAGCGGCGTTCCGGACATTCTGGTGTTTCTCCAGGCCGGCCTTGACAAGGGCCTGGCTCTCGGAACTCTTCAGGTTCCGGTGGCGGCTATCACATGTTTCCGTGGTCCGATTTTGGGACGTTCTATCGCCTCGCATGCCTACGTCTTGCATTTTCTCAGAGGGGTTAAGTCCGTGCAGCCTCCGTGCCGTCCGGTATTGCCGTCCTGGGACCTCGCCCTTGTCCTCCGGGCCTTAGTGGCTTCGCCGTTTGAGCCCTTACGGGCCTCTTTGCTCAAAGACTTAACCTTACAGACGGTGTTCCTGGTGGCCATAACCTCAGCACGGCGCATTTCCGAGCTCCAAGAGCTCTCTTGTCGAGATCCCTATCTTTCTTTCTCGTCGGAGGGCGTAACTCTTCGGACAGTTCCGTCCTTTTTTGCCCAAAGTGGTTACTCTGTTTCATGTCAATCAGCCTCTCGCCGTCATTCTCTCAAGAGCAGTGTGCGGGTCGTCAGCGTCACCTACGTGCGTTAGACCTCAAACGAGTCCTCTGTCGGTATCTTAAAGTCACCAATTCTTTGCGGCAGACGGATCATCTCTTTGTTCTCTTTGCAGGCTCCCGTCGGGGGTTCACAGCCTCTAATGTAACCTGTCAGACGGCTGCCTGGGTGAGAATTTTCACAGTCTTGGCAAGTGCATATATCTATATGATTTGCAAGGTATTGTGGGCAATGTAGTTCATTCACACCAGACACAGCTGCTGCCAATAATTTAGTTGTGCTCTTGGGTAAAGCCAATAAGATATTTATTTATGGGGTTATTTCTCCCAACACAGATATGCTTGGTAGCACATAAATTAGGTAACTTGCTTTCAGTGTTAACTTGGAAAAACAAAGTCAAAATCAGGAAAACAACAAATGAAAAGCTACAAAGCAAGAAACAAACTGTTCTTTTCAGGTTAACTTCTGATTACTTCCCACATAGATACAGAAGTGATTCTCTCCTAGCTCACAAGCAATTAGGTAAGGCTTAATTGCTAGCAGTTACCAGCTGAAACCCCTTAGCTGGCTTGCCTTCCACTGTGTGGGGCAAATCCTGCTTCAGGAGCTTTTCTGAGTAGATTAAAGAACAAATTTGTATTTCTTTGTGATGGTTGCTGTACTTTATAACAGATAGTTACCAACGGAGTTTAGATAGAGAGCAGTCCATATAAACAGCATCCTCATCTGCTATTATTCCCCCTTGTTCAACAAGCATGGGTTCAATATCATGGATTGGCACAGATGAATCTCTCAATGGAGCATTTTCAGGAGAATACTTGTTTCCCTGCTGTCTTTCAAGGTTATAGCTAGGGCATAGATCAGTGTTCATACCTGAGCTTCCATTGCTGCTAGAGTTCCTCTCTATATAGCCTGGCCAGTATGTAGTCCAGTTCTTATGTCCAGCCTTCCAATCCAGATCCCTGGACACTGGATCTCTCTTCACATACCTTCTGGCACAGGTCTTAGGGTCCCTTCCACGTGCAGCCATCTCCCCTCACAGGTAGCCTCTGGTGATTCCTAGCTCTGCAGCACCATTCCTCTGGCTTTCCCCAGTCCAATGGTGTATGCTGGCCCTTGGAATACCTCCCAGTATACGTACTGCTTTGGACTCTTCTAGACCTCTCAAAGGCTTTTCTCTTCCTTCTTCCAAAGGGTCTCTTTCCCTCTCTGTCCGTCCGGTTTGGCTTCTGCTTCTGATGATTCTTCAGATGAAACTGATGATCAAACTCAAGCTGATTCTCAGGATACTGAGGACAATTCTCTGGATATCCAAGGTGATCATGAAGATGGTCCTCTGTAGAATAAACTCTACTCTTATTCTGCTTAGATGAGTGCTCCTCCCTAACACAGTGCAGCTGTGCTGAATCAGGCCCTGCCCTTTGAGATGAGTGCTTGGGGATTACCTCATAGCCCTCCTGATTGAACCCACGTTTCCCCACTTCAGCTCCTCTAATGGCTGTTGGAAACCTGGTGCATTCTGGGACTGGTAGTCTTTTATGGGAAAATTCTGTTTTCTTATTTCTACCAGAACTGACAGGTTGCTTGTTCAGAGTCACTTCACCTTTTCTATAGCTCCTTCCTGAGCTATGATAAGCTTCCTTATCACAAACCTCACGTAACCTCTGCTAACCCAACAGCACTTCACACCTCTCTCTCATATTAACAAGGTTCCTTTTATACAATATGTCTTCCAAATGTAAATAGTTACACTGACTATTATTTGTTGTAAATAATTACCCCGGTTACCCAAGTTATTGTTCCTGTTATATGTAAACAAAAAACAGATAATTGTATCTTGTCTGTTGTTTTCTTGTTCTATGTAAACCGCGCTGATTATGAATAGTGCGGTATATAAAAGATGTTAAATAAATAAATAAATAATGCCAGGTGGTTAAGAGGAGCTATTGAGGCAGCCTATATTCTTCAGCGAAAGTCGGTGCCTGTAAGGCTCCGAGCACACTCCACGCGGGCTCAGGCAACGTCTTGGGCCGAGCGTTCCCATGTGGCGCCTCTGGACCTCTGCCGGGCGGCGACTTGGTCGCCTTTATCGACTTTTGTCCGTCACTATCGATTGGATGTCCAGGCTCGACAGGAAATGAGTTTTGGCGCGGCAGTGCTTTCGGCGGCTTTGGACCCACCCTAGAGGTCGGTAGCTTGGGTACTGCCCGTTTGTCTGGACTGGTCTAACAGTATGAATTGGAAGGTGAAATTTCACTTACCATTAATTTCCTTTCCTAGAATACTGCTAGACCAGTCCAGGACCCACCCTGCTGTTAGTCACAGTCGTGCTGGTGCAGCGGAGCCGCCGTTATTTCCTGCCTTTTTGTTTTTCATTCTGGAGGCCTGACAAGTGAGCCTCTGGTCCCTTCCTCCTTCTGGGCAGCATTCGGTTTCTGGGAGTGCTTTCAGCACCTTGTATATAGTTGAAGCCGGTTCGGCTTGACTGGCTGTATTTAGTTGTTCAGTTATAATGAAGTTCAGCTTGTATACGATACTGAGGGAGACCCCTTGGGGTACAGTCTCATCACCTCAGCAGCATCACCAGGTTTCAGCCTATTAGAGCTCTGGTAGAGTTCTCTGTCTCCAGTATCTGCTGGCAGGGGTGCACAACCCGTTTGTCTGGACTGGTCTAGCAGTATTCTAGGAAAGGAAATTAACGGTAAGTGAATTTCACCTTATAGCCAAAAAACATGTTGCAAGAAATGGAAAAGTGAACCAAATGAAGAAAATAGGAAATAGCATAAACACTGGCAAGTTAAATTTATTTATCTCATTATCCATCTGGATGAACATGAAACCCTGGATGAGCAGCAATACGGTTTCAGACAACATCACGGGGTTGAAACACTTCTAATAGCACTACTTAACAACCTCCTCAAAGGCCTTGAGGACAAAAAGAAAATGTTTATACTCATTTTCATTGACATCTCTGCAGCCTTTGATACAGTCCATCATGGAATCCTCCTAAATAGGATTAAATCAATAGGAATATTGGGAACCCCCTTAAAATGGTTCTCTTCTTACATATCAAACAGAATGCCACAGGTTCTATTCCGTGGCGAAAAGTCAGAAGTTTCCATCAAACGCAAGGCATACCTCAGAGCTAGGCTCTCTCCGCACTGCTTTTCAATGTTTATATGCAGCCCCTCTGTGATATTTTCAAACAGCACAATATCAACTACCACATTTATGCAGATGATATCATGCTATACACACAATTGGATACCGTTAACCCTAACTATAATCAGCTTGAAACTTGCCTTAACGAGATGGCACAATGGTTACAGCAAAACAACATGACGATCAACCATAAGAAAACTGAGGTGATGTATATCTCCAGTAAACCAAACTTTGAACCTCCTGCAACAATCACCCTGTGTAATAACACATACAACACCAAGAATGAAATAAAATATCTAGGGGTCACGTTCGACAGCAACCTAAAGATGGAAAAGCACCTATGCAAAACCAATAAGGCTATTTTCCACAAACTTAGAGTACTACAACCTCTACGGAGCATCATTGAACCACACGATTTCAGGACTGTTGCACAAGCACTCATTATGCCACACTTAGACTACTGCAATGCCATCCTACAAGGGCTTCCAAAGAAAACCCTAAACAGTCTGCAAATGGCCCAGAATGTGGCGGCTAGGATCATCATGCGAAAAAACTTTACTGAACACATCACACCTGTATTGATCGAGCTGCACTGGCTCCCCATTTCTGCTCGGATAAAATATAAAACACTGATAACGACATTCAAACTCATACATAACATAGCGCCATCCTTTCTCTCCACCCTTATCAGCACACAACCCCCAAACAGAGACAGAAGAACCGTCACCTCAGACACTCTCCACGTTCCAACCAATATCAGATCTGTCAAATCCAGTACTAGCCACCGCGCATACTCATACTCTGCCCCGACCCTCTCGAACCAACTACCACCTGAGTTACGAGCGATCAAAGATCTTATGGCTTTCAGAAAAAAACTCAAGACGCATTTATTCCAGTGTCAATACAATTTGATGTAAATCCCAGGGGGTTCCAAGCTACCACACTATGAAACATGGACACTGTTATGTAAAAATGTATATATGTAAATGCTGAATCCCTCCCTTAAGACCTTTTTCCTGTGTGCTGTGTTTTTCCCTTCAAATCAATGTGTTTATACCCCAAAATTGCTGTCTTGATTTGACAAACTACACTCTGTAATCAAACCGCTACTGATCGCTGGAAGTAGCGGTATACAAATGTATACTAAATAAATAAATAAATAAAATTTATTTAACAGTATTTTTTTATAGCACTTTATCCTTTCAGTCAAAGCAGTTTACATTGTAACTTAAACTTGGTAATGTACATTAAACAGGGTCATTGATAACTTGGATTTTTCTGAGGCAATGGAGGGTTAAGTGACTTGCCCAAGGCCACAAAGAGTTCTAGTGGGAATCAAACCCTGGTCTGTTGGCTCCCAAGTCAGTGCTGTAAATGTAAGGCATTGATAAAGAAAGCAAAAAGAGAATTTGAAAAGAAGCTTGCCATAGAGACAAAAACTCACAAACACTTTCTCAGATACATACAAACCTATCTTTTTGAACAGGCTTTTGGTCACTTTGATTCTTCCCTCGTCTAGGCTTTGAGCACTCGGTGCAACTGATTTGACTGGCATACCTCTACTATGGGCATGCATGATTTCTATTGTCTTTTGTTCTGTGTGCTGTGCTATTGCTATTGTAGTTCTTGAATGTGTATAGTTTTTATTTTTGTAAACTACTCTGTATGACCCACAAAGGGTGGTATATTAAGCACAAATAAAACATAAACATACAAAGCAAGAAGCTGGGGAAAGAGTCAGTTGGCCCTTTAGATGTTCAAAGGGTGGAATGGACACTAGGGAGGGTTTTGGATTTGTTAGGAACTGGGGAACATTCTGGGGAAAGGTGGGGCTCTTCCGAAGGGATGGACTTCACCTTAACCGGGATGGAAGCAGGCTGCTGGCGTTAACCTTTAAAAAGGAGATAGAGCAGCTTTTAAATTAGATAATAGGGGAAAGCCGACAGTCGCCCAAGAGTGGATGTTTCGGAGGAATGAATCCTTGAAGGATACTACCAAAAGCAGAGAGGTTCCAAAAAAGAGTAAAGTAGCCCAAATGCCCTGAGTATGGAGCAGACAGAGCTTGCAATGCAATGTGTGCCTTTGAGTCAGTCCTGACTCCTGGTGACCCAGAGGCTCCTGGGTTTTCTTGGCAGTGTCATCATAAATAGATTGCCAGGCCTTTCTTCTGAGGCAATGGAGGGTTAAGTGACTTGCCCAAGGCCACAAGGACTGCTGGTGGGAATTGAACCCTGGTTGCTTGGTTACCAAGCCAGTGTACTAACCACTAGGCTACTCCTCCACTCTGCAGACAGAGCTTAAAGATCGCAAATTGCCCATGTCTACCAATAGCCAAATTAATATGAATAAAATACAGTCTCTAAAATGCTTGTATGCAAATGGTAGAAGTCTAAAAAAAAAAATAAGATGGGAGAGTTAGAACATATAGCGCTAGATGAGAAGTTAGATATGAATGGAATATCGGGGACAGGGTGGAAGGAGGACGGCCAGTGGGACACTGTGATACCTGGGTACAAAATATATCGTAATGATAGAGCTGATCAAATTGGTGGAGGGGTGGCACTCTATTTTGGAGAGGGCATTGAGTCGGAAGGGATTAAGGTTTTGCAGGAAACAAAATTTGCTGTGGAATCTCTATGGATTGAAGTTCCATGTAGAAAGGGGAAGGCGATGGCAGTGGGGGAGTACTATCGACCGCCTGGCCAGAATGAACAAATGGATGATGAAACACTCAAAGAAATCAAGGAAGCTAACAAAAGTTACAGCGCAGTAATAATAATGGGTGATTTCAATTGCCCCGGTATCAACTGGGTCGGTGTCGCGGCAGGACATGCTGGGGATTTGGGGTTCCTGGATGAGATGGATGACTGCTTCTTGGAGCGGCTGGTTCATGAGCCGACTAGAGGGGAAGCCATATTAGACCTAGTCCTTGGTGGAGCGCCAGATCTAGTGCAAGAGATAGGGGTGTTGGGGCCACTTGGCAGTGGTGATGATGGCATGATCACCTTTGATTTAATTAGTGGAGGAGGGATTGGAATTAAATCCACAGTACTACCTTTTAGCTTTCGAAGGAGAGACTGTGATAAGGTGAGGAGGATAGTTGGGAGGGAACTGGGGGGAGCAGTTGCAGGGGTTAAGGACTTACATCAAGCTTGGGTGATGTTGCAGAATGCTGTCTTGGAGGCCCAGACCAGCTGTATTCCACGCTTTGGGAAAAGTGGAAGGAGGTCCTAGAAACTGCCGGCGTGGTTTGGGGGTGAGGTCAGAGAGGCTGTTGTTGCCAAAAAAGCATCTTTCAGGAAATGGAAAAAAGAGCCAAACGATGAAACCTGGAAACAGCACAAGCACTGGCAGGTCAAATGCAGGGCATTGATAGGGCAGGCAAGGGGAGAATTTTAGAAGAGGCTTGCTGCGGAAGCAAAGGCGTGGAGTGGGGGCTTTTTCGGGTACATTCGTAGCAGAGAACCTGTGAGAGAGTCAGTTGGTCCATTGGATGATTGAGTGGTTAGGGGGGCACTAAGAGGCGACAAGGCGATAGCGGAGAGACTGAGTGAATTCTTTGCTTCGGTCTTTGCTGAGAAGGATGTAGGGATGTTACCCATGACTGAGGTGGTATTTAAAGGTGCGGAATAATTGAAGGAAATGTCGATACATCGGGAAGATGTATTGCAACTATTGGATAAACTGAAGAGTAGCAAATCACCTGGGCCGGATGGTATACATCCAGGGGTGTTGAGGGAGCTGAAGTGTGGGATTGCAGACCTGCTATTGGTAATCTGTGAACTATCATTAACCCTTTGAAGGCCTACTTTAAATTTTTAATCCACGTTCTGCAGCCGGGTTAATTTTTGCATATTTCAGGAAAATTGTACCCGTCTTATTCAATATGTTCTAATAGTGATTTTCCTTCTGCTGTGGTCATGTATTATATACCATTTGATAGGAATATTTAGAATTTTGGATCCCGAGAGTTTTGGGCTCAGCCTGGAAAGGGTTAAGATCATCTCTAATACCTGAGGACTGGAGGATTACCAATGTAACAACAATTTTTAAAGAGGGTTCCAGGGGTGATCCGGGAAGCTACAGACTGGTGAGCCTGACGTCAGTACCTGGAAAAATGGTAGAAAACATCACAAAGAATAGAATTGCTCAGGATGTAGATGGTCATGGCCTAGTGGGAGACAGCCAACATTGCTTTAGGACAGGGAAGATCTTGTCTTGCTAATCTGTTGTGTTTTTTTGAAGGTGTGAGTAGACGGGTGGACGGGGGTGAGTCGTTCGATGTGGAGTATCTGGACTTTCGGAGGGCCTTTGGCGGGGTCCCTCATCAGAGACTTTTGGCAAGACTGGAGAGTCATGGGATAGGAGGCAGTGTACTACTGTGGATCAGGAACTGGTTGGAGGATAGAGAGCAGAGAGTAGGGCTAGATGGCCAATTTGCCTAGTGGAGAGGGGTGAGTAGTGGTGTGCCCCAGGGATCTGTGCTGGGTCCGCTGCTTTTTGACATATTCATAAGTGACCTGGAGAGTGGAATGACGAGTGAGGTTATCAAGTTTGCAGATGACACAAAACTATTTAGAGTTGTTAAAGCCCATGAGGATTGTGGAAGATTGCAAGGGGATCTTGATGAATTGGGGGACTGGGCATCAAAATGGCGGATGGGATTTGATGTGGACGGGTGCAGGGTTGTGCACCTAGGGAAGAGCAGCCCAAACTGTGGCTGCAGGATGCGGGGTTCCACATTGGGAACCGCCATCCAGGAGGAGGATTTGGGCGTCATTGTGGATGGCGTGTTGGAGCCCTCAGCCCAGTGTGCAGCAGCGGCCAAGAGAGCAAGTAGAATGCTGGGTATCATAGGGAAAGGAATAGAAAATAAAAGAAAAGATATTATAATGCCTCTATATCGTTCCATGGTGAGACCGCACCTTGAATATTGTGTGCAATTCTGGTCGCGGTATCTTAAAAAGGATATGGCGATATTAGAAAAGGTTCAGAGAAGAGCCACCAAAATGGTAAAGGGGATGGAAGGATACTCCTATGAAGAAAGACTAAAAAGGTTAGGGCTCTTTAACCTGGAAAAGAGACGGCTGATGGGAGATAGGATAGAAGTCTCTAAATTAATGAAAGGAGTGGAACGGGTAAACGTAGATTGATTGTTTACGTTATCAGAATATAGAAAGACTCGTGGAAGCTACAGGGTAAACTATTTAAGACTAATAAAAGAAAATATTTTTTCACTCAACGTGTAATCAAACTCTTGAATTTGTTACCGGAGGATGTAATAAAGGCTGTTAGTGTTGCTGGGTTTAAAAAAGGTTTGGACAAGTTCCTGGAGGAAAGGTCCATAAACCATTATTAAGAAGGGACCCAGGATATCAATGCTTGACCCAGTACAAGCATTGTGGAACCTGTGTCTTTTGGGGAAACTGCTAGGTACGTATGACCTAGATTGGCCACTGTTGGAAACAGGATACTGGGCTTGATGGACCTTGGTCTGACCCAGTATGGCATATCTTATGTTCTTATGTTCTTATGAGGATAAGGCCATAGCTTGAGAGACTAAATGAATTCTTTGCTTCGGTATTTATTGAAGAGGATGGGAGGAAGCTACCCATGGCACAAAGGGTATTTAATGGTGATGAGTCAGAAGAGCTAAATGAGATCTCAGTGAATCTGGAAGATGCAGTAGAATAAATTTGATAAACTAAAGAGCAGCAAATCACTTGGACCGGATGGTATACAACCAAGAGTTATGAGAGAACTCAAAGATGAAATTGCAGAGCTACTATCAGTGATTTTTAAACTATCATTAAAATCATCTGTGGTATCAGAAGATTGAAGGGTGGCCAACATAATGACTATTTTTAAAAAGGGCTCCAGGGGTGATCTTAGGAAACTACAGATCGGTGAGTCTAACATTGGTGCTAGGCAAAATAGTGGAAATCATTATTAAAACCCTTTCCAGGCCGAGCCCAAAACTCTCGGGATCCAAATTTCTGACTAAATATTCCTATCAAATGGTATATAATACATGACCATAGCAGAAGGAAAATCACTATTAGAACATATTGAATAAGACGGGTACAATTTTCCTGAAATATGCAAAAATTAACCCGGCTGCAGAATGTGGTTTAAAATTTTAAAGTAGGCCTTGAAAGGGTTAAGAACAAAATTACTAGGCATTTGAACAGACCTTGTTTAATGGGACAGTGTCAGAATGGATTTAGCCATGGGAAGACTTTCCTCACCAATCTGTTCCATTTCTGTGAAGGTGTGAATAAACATGTGGATAAAGTGAACTAGTTGATATAGGGTGTTTAGGCTTTCAGAAAACTCATGAGGACGTTTAAAAAAAAAACATGGCATAAGAGTCAATGTCCTATTGTGGACTGGAAATTGAGAGAGAAAAAGCAGAGTAGGGATTCTGTACCCTCTAACTTTATTCTTTCCCTTCCTGTATTAGTTCCCATTTCTACCAACTTAACCAATATAACCCTCCTTGCATTTATATTTCTTATATAGAATTCCGCTGTATTTAATTGAAATTTTAAGTGTCTATTGATATTTTAACTATTAATTATACCTAATGTTTAGATGTTGTTTTTGTTAGGATATTGATTTTATATCTTTGTAAACTGCTTTGATTAAAGGATAAGGCGGTATATAAAATCTGTTAAATAAATAAGTCAGTTTTCTCAATGGAGGGTGAATAGTGGAGTACACCAGGGATCTGTATTTGGGATTGGTGCTTTTTAATGTATTCTAGTTCAAATATTTTTATTGTTACAATTAGAATTATTCATACATTGTTGTTAATCATTAATGAAATTCACGGCAAAAAATCCACTAAGGCAAAATACAAAAGAAAAAGTTAAAAAGATTAAGTAATAAGAAGATCCAAGATGAATAATAATAAAGAACAGACAAAAAGATATCATAGGAGGAGCTAATATGCAAAAACTCAGTTTGCATAAGAAATTTATCTCAAGAATCCAGATCAGAATCCACTGAGATTTTCTTAGCATGACCATCCAAAAAAAGCCTCTAGCTAAGTTGGATCAAAGAAAGCATATTGATTAAATAAATATCTAACCTCATACTTACAAGGATAGTTAAGGAAACATTGGCACCCAAAGTTAGGACTGACAGTCTTAGGACAATAAACTGGTAGTGTTGCAATTGTGTGGAATAAGAAAGATCTGGAAAAATTCTAATTAATTGACCCAGGAACTTTTTTTCTCTATAGGGGGAAAAATAGTCTAAAAATCCAATTTATTTTGGTATTAGAGAGATGTGACCAATATCACTGCCTTCTCCAGAAACTGGGGAAGAAGTTGAACAGAAGGATTACCAACATCCAAACCTGGGCGGTGGCGCAAAATGCCTACTTTTCCAAGAGATCTCGTTACTTTTATTGCGAGAAGGCATATAATATGATTTCAAAAGAAGTAAAGAATCCTCTGGTATTTTCAAGATTTGTTCACACTCTTTTACTCTGGCCTCAAATGTCACCTCCACATTGTATAACTCAGTTTTTGCTAAGACTTTTTTTTCAAGTTTTGAAAAAGCCTAAAGCAGAAGAGACCTGCACATTCAAAGTCAAATTATCATTTAGTATCTGAAATAACAATGGCTTGCTTTGAAGACAAGTCAAAATCCTGTAAAGCTTATCAACATTGCCTACTTGAAGCAAGCGTTTTTAGGACTTTTGTTATTTTTATCCAGAGATTCAGTCTCATGAAGCTCCAGATAGAACATTTTGAAGCAAAGATTTTCCAAGTTTACCGGTAGGAGTCTTCAGTTTTGTGCCTTGGTGTGGGACGACGTTCATCTTTGCGGTGAACTCCAGAATCTCCTGCTGGCGCCGAGATGCTGCTGCCCTTAGCCCGGGAGAACTATGTGAAGTGAAGCAAAGAGAGGCCAAAGGTTTGTCACCAGAATCAATATGTTCCAGACTCTTAAAGGAGGCCTTTAAGCAGAAGAGGTTCTTTCAAACAGCGAACCAATAGATACTCCAGTGGGGAAAAAGCTGACACTGGATCTTGTTAGCCAGTGGACAGTCTGGACTGGGAGCTGTAGATAGAGCAGAAGGGCCAGTTGACTGTCACTCTCACTAAGCTTCGTGGCTTGTTTCCCCAGAGGAAGAACTCCACCCTTTCCAAGAAGGGGAGTATCGAGAGCTCCCATGCTGATCAGGGAATACTCTTTGCAGTTAGCCATCCTATTGAACTACCGAACAGAATAAAAGCATAAGTAGCTTGGTGGCTTCATTTCTCCCTCCTGGATCCCAATAAGGCCTGGTGTGCTTTAACATAGAAACATGACGGAGAAAAAGACCACATAGTCTATCTAGTCTGTCCTTCCATATCAACTACTACAGCAGTCCCCTCTTTTCCTTTAGAGATCCTCTGTGTTTGTCCCATGCTTTTTTGACTTCAGATACTGTCCTCATCTTTACCACTTCCACTGGGAAACTATTCCACGCATCTACCACTCTTTCCATAAAGAAATATTTCCGCATATTACTCCTGTGTCTATCCCCTTTCACCCTCATTCTATGTCCCCTCGTAGCAGAGCTTGCTTTCAATCGAAAGACGCCCTCCTGTTTATTTATGCCACGGAGGTATTTAAATGTCTCTATCATATCTCTTCTATCACACCTTTCCTTTAAAGTATACATAATAAGATCCTTAAGTCAATCCTCATATGCTTTATAACAAAGACCACTAACCATTTTAGTAGCCACCTTCTGCAAAGACTCCAACCTATTTATATTCTTTTGAAGGTGCGATCTCCAGAATTGCACACAATATTCCAAATGAGGTTGCACCAAAGGCTTATACACAGGTACTATCACCTCCTTTCTTCTGCTGGCCATTCCTCTCCCTGTGCACCCAGGCATTCTTCTAGCTTTCGCCATTGCCTTTTCTGTCTGTTTAGCTACTTTAAGATTGTCAGATATAATCACACCCAGGTCCCGCTCTTCTTTTGTGGACAGAAGTACTTCACCCCCTACACTGTAGCACTCCCTTGGATTTTTGCAGCCCAAATGCATGACCCTGCATTTTTTAGCATTACATCTCAGCTGCCAAATTCTAGACCATTCTTCAAGCTTAGCTAGACCTCTCCTCATGTTATTTACACCTTCCTGGTGTCTACTCTATTGCAGACTCTGGTTTCATCCGCAAAGAGACAACCCTTCCGCAGTATCACTAACAAAGATGTTAAAAAGAATTGGACTAAGGACAGATCCCTGTGGCATTCCAGTGGTAACATCCTCCTCCTCAGAGTGAGCTCCATGTACCTGTACCCTTTGTCACCTCCCACTCAACCAATTTCTAACCCAAGCAGTAACTTTAGGGTCCATCCCTAGGGTGCTCAGTTTGTTTATAAGTTGCCTGTTCGGAACAGTGTCAAAAGCTTTACTGAACTCTAAATACACCACATCAAGAGCTCTCCCTCGGTCCAACTCCCTGGTCACCCAGTCAAAGAAATCAATCAGATTTGTCTGACAAGATCTGCCTCTGGTGAATCCATGTTGCCTCGGATCAGTAATTACCACAGGTCTGCAAAAAAAATTTTTTTGAGAGCTGTTTTGGTTATTCCACGTAATCTTTATGTTTTTTGGTGCGCTGAATCCGAAAATCACCTCCATTTTGTCATAGGATATCACGTTTCGTGACAATTTAGGTAACTATGTTAAATAAGGCAATACCTCAAAATAAATGGAAATAGACTTATAAAATTAAAGTTTTATTACAATATTTTCATGAAAATCCTTTTTTGAACTGAAATGAGCTCACCTACACACACTAAAATCGATTCTTCTTCCTTGTGAGGCTCCTCTTGGTGCATTTACGGTTGTGAGTAGCATCTGGAATGTCTCTGAAGCATCCAACAGTAGTCTGCCATCATTGTAATGCTCCATTTTCCCTGTTATATCCTTTCCATCTCTTTAATGTCTTGGTAGAATCGTTCACCTTGTTCCTCACTCACAGCTCCCAAATTTTCAGGAAAGTAGTCAAGGTGGGACTGGAGGAAATGCACTTTCAAACTCATCAGGCAACCTAAAGCTTGAAATGCTTTCAGCATTCATCCGACGATCTTTTTGTAGTGAGGATCTTTATTGCCTAAAACTTTCTGGACGACTTCTTTAAATGCAATCCACCCTTCTTTTTGAGGATCCGTCATGGTATTGACAAACTCTTGATCAACTATAAGCCTTCTAATGTCTGGTCCGACGAACACACCTTCCTTCAATTTTGCCTCCGACAGACCTGGAAACTTGGTGACCAAGTTTTTGAAGTATTCTCCATCTCTTGGAAGTGATTTTACGAATGGCTTCATCAATCCCAATTTGATGTGGAGAGGTGGTAGAAGAACTTTATGGGAAGGTACCAAAGCTTCTCGGAGGACATTTTTTTCACCGACTGTTAGCACCCTCGGCTGCCAACTCTTCTTGGTCCAGTGATTTTGTCGGTCTCGACTATCCCATAGACACAGAAAACAAGGATATTTGGTATACCCAGCTTGTTGTCCGAGCAGCATGCACAAGACCTTCAAGTCCCCAGATACTTGCCAACCATGGTCTTCATATTTAAGTTTACGAAGAACCAATTCCAAGTTCTCGTAGGTTTCCTTCAAGTGTACGGAATGACCTACAGGTATGGAAGCGTAAAAACCGTTGTGGAGTAAAACTGCTTTGAGACTTCTTTTTGAAGAATCTATAAAAAGACGCCATTGCTCTGAATTATATTGGATTTTAAATTGACCCATCAGACCTTCGACATCGATGCAATAAACCAACTTGTCTTCCTGGGCAAAGTAAGGAACGAACTCCTTTTCACGATGTCTGAACCATGAAGATGACACTCCTGGCAACAATAAATTCCTGCTTTTTAGCCTTGATCCGAGTAACTCAACGGCATCTTTGGGAAGATTCAAGTCTCTTGCCAAATCATTCATCTCCTCCTGAGAAAACAATTTTGGTCTTGTATCATCTTCAAAGTCAGAACTTGATTCGTCATCTGGTTCAGGTATGACTTCAACTTCATCGGAGCTAGGTATCTCTTCCAAGGTAGCAGGGGGCTTGGGTACTGGTATATCTGTGCCATGGGGGATGGGACGAATTGCCGAGTGAAGATTGGGGTATGAAATGGAATGCTTCCATTTGGAATTAAACCCTTTCACATCGCATGAACAAAAGTAACAGTCATCACTATGGTTCTTTTGCTCTCGCCATACCATAGGAATCCCATAACGGAAAGATTTTTTCTTACCTTTGAACCAGTTTCGGAGGTCCTCAACACACCGTTTGCACACTTTATGAGGCGCCCAGACTTTATCTTGATCTGCAATTTTTAGTCCAAAGTATGCAAAGTATACTTTTTTCACAAAGTCTGTAATATTCTGCTGTTGCTTCAACACTGTATATTCACCACAGATAAAACAGAAACTGTCTGGCGAATTAATACACTTTCACGGAGTCATAACATAATGGTTGAAGAATGACGAGCTAACACGAATTGCGATGAAAAAGTGTGAACAGCCTAGAACCAAGAACCTGATGATGATTCGTGCACAAGTGTGTCATGCAGGAGAGAGCAGCTCTGTGTCTGTACACGAGACGTCACAGTGCTGGCCACGCCCCCCTGCACTGACCGGATTTGCTGCTATCTGCCCTGTGTCTCCCTCCCACTGGATTCTTCAGGCAAGATTAACCCCTTCTACCATTAGAAGCATGGACTTAAAACTTGCTTAGCTTATGTATATATTGCTGACCATCAGATTTACAGTGCTATATTTTTTTTTACATAACTCGGACAACCCCTTCAAGGTTTTTTTTTGGCATTTTATATCTTAAATGCACTTATGTGAATTAATTAATAGTAATTTGAAAAAATTTGATAAATTTGAAGATAATTTTGCATGTTGTGGCAAATCATGACGTCTAGGAGTTTTTTCAGTATTTTATTTGTTTTCATCACACCAAAATACATGGAAATTAGATGAAAATAATCAAACAGCTTTTTAGTCGCAGACCTGTGTAATCCGTCAAACTCCAGAAACCTCACTATTTTCTCTTTCAGCAGCATTTCAAATAATTTACTCACCAATGAGGTTAATCTAACCGGCTTGTAGTTTTCAACCACATCCTTACTTCCACTTTTGTGTAAAGGGACCACATGTGCCTCTCTTCAGTCCTCTGGCACCACTTGAGACTCCAAAGAGGCATTGAAAAGGTCAGTCAGTGGAGCTGCTAGAATGTCCCCAGTTCCTTCTTGGATGTATCCCATCTGGTCCCATCGCTTTGTCCACTTTTAGTTTAGCTAGTTCCTCATGAACACAGTTTTCTGAAAATCATTCGAGATCCCACTTGCTTCTGTTCCCGTTTGTGGGTGTTTTCTGAGGTCCTCCTCCTGGCCCTTCATCTGTGAACACAGAACAGAAATATTTGTTAAGCAATTCTGCTTTATCCTCATCAGCTTCTAGATATTCCTCCCACTGACCCTTGAATCTGACAGTACCACTTTTGCCCTTCCTTCTCTCACTAACATATCTGAAAAATGTCTTATCCCCTCTTTTTATTGCATTGGCTATTTCTTATTCTTTTTGTATATTTGCTTTCTTGTCTACTGCCAGCCTCTCTAAGGGGTATGTTTACTAAATCGCGTTAATGTTACCGTCGTTAATTTCCCCGGTAATGTTACGGATGCCCATATAAAGGAGTGGGCGGTGCATCGTTAAAGCAAGCCGTGTCAGGTAACGCACGTTACAAGGCGCCTAACGCGCGGTACAGTGCGCCCTGGATCTACCACGCGTTAATGTCCTAGCCGACGGGAAGCAGCAGCGTCCGAAGGGGCTACAATTAAAGGCGAGCAGAAAGTAGAAGATGCGCTGAGGGATGTGCAGACATGGTGCCACATGATAAATGGAGCCATAGGTGTAAGGCCATAGACCACACGCAGCTGATTTCACAGTCTGTAATGGGGACGTGAGCCACAGTTAACACATGCACACACACCATGAAATGGTGTGCAGTGATCACAGCATGTAGAGGAGTAAACAAAGGTAACGGAAAGGGCGTCAGGGGTCGGTCTGAAGGGCCAGCTGTGTGGCTGGTTTGTGTAGAAGGGCAAAATAGACAAGGGATCCAAAAAGGAGTAAGAGGGAATCGAACTTGCACACTGAAGAGCCCAAACACAGCTCACTGACACCAATACCAAACCACTGAGCCACCTGCCCACCCAGACAGCCCAAAGAAAGGGAGCATATGTAACAGCTAGCATGTGACGGATAGGCTGCATGAAGGAGATGCTGCAGTGTACAGTGTGGAGAAGGGACAAAGCCGGAGCCATTGTATGGTAAAGAAAGCAGAACAAACAAAAAGAAAGGAAAAGGAGCCTGTGGGACCAAGCCCACAACATATGTTGGCTCCACGCACGTCTGCAACCACTGTCCCAAACAACCACAACAAGCACAGTGCAAATATGTTCCACCAAGTGGCCATCGTGTCTGCTAGATTATCACGCAGTAGTGCGGTGTACGCGTGTTGCAGAGAACGCGCGTAGCAGGGCATCTGATGCTCAGTGCACACAGTAACGTGCATGATGTTACAGACCTTTCTACGTGCCTTATGAGATATGTCTAAGCGCCTTATAATATGTGGTCAGATTATGGTGCGTAACAACGCACGTTCTAAACAGACGTCACATGCATTATTATGAGCACTGCACGTCTCCGGTGCTGCAACGCGCATTGCGGTGTACGCCGCAGTACTGCGCACTACAGTAGACTACCTGTCCATTGCCCTTCCTCTGTGCTCACACCAGTTTTAGGACTACAGCTGTTCTCCTGCCTTCCAGCTCATGCCTGTCAACCTGATGCATCTTACCGTCCTTGAGGTACATTAGACCCAAGGTGCCTTAGGTTGTGGATGTTATCAGGGGGTCAGACTGGATCTGGACTTGTTGCTAGGCCACTGGCAGACCAACAGTAGTACTAGGAGCCTCCGCAGCCCCCATCCATGGTCTGACATTCACCAGCAGCAGGCACAGTCAGACTGTATCAGCTGCACCACACCAGGTGTTCCAGCCATGCACAAACTAACCGTGGACACCCCGCTAGCCAGTCTATCTTGCATGTTCACAGTGGAACTATGCGCACCCAGACCTGGGTTGTATTGCAAAGGCACCGGACAGGTGCCCCAGTGATTGGCCCTCTGGAACAGGGAGTACACATATATCACTTGAGACAGATACTATGTAGCACTAAGTGGGAACATAGCCGTGCCATGGTCACTGTTTGGTCAGAGTGCCCTAACAGCAGGACGTGCTGTGGCCACCTTGTCCATGCAGGTGGTAGTTAGGCACCACAATGTCTCAGCCATTGCCCTACACCCTCTGCAGATGCATCCTGCCCAGTCCTCCCTGTCCGGGCCATACCCACAATACCTTGCTGCTCATTATGCACATTTGCAGGCTAATGCTGGTAACAGTGGGACATTGGGCCCAGTGAGGTGTAGGCAGCCACAAAACAATGGATAGACATACACACACACACACACACACACACACACACACACACACACTCACAGTGCCGGCATTGCCAAATTGTGCAGGAGGTAGTAATAGTGCTCTGGTGATAACTGCGGCTCCGTGCTGGGGCCAACAGCCTGACTCTCCATGGAGCTTTGGATAGTGGAGCCTGTGTGAGTGGGTGTTTGTACCCCTGTTGGCTGCTGCTTTGGGGATTGCACATGTTGATGTTGTATCTGCATTCTAGGATAAAATATAGTGACATGCACTGCAGGATTTGGGACCTGAACCTGTGACCCTCTGCTCTGGCTGTGTGTATTGCACCACACTGTTTTCACAGAAGCACAGCAGTCCCTGGGGCTACCTTTACTTCTCCTCAGCCAGACCTTTTCTGTTGCACTGCATACCATGTACTGGTACAGGGCATGGCCTAGGTCCACTGCAAGCAGGTGCCACTGCCCCCTCCAGCACCAACACACACCCCCCTGCCATGCTGCCTGGCCATATGCTGTCGGTGCTGGTAGTGCGCATTCCCAGGCCATCCACTGTGCAGGTAGGCGGTTGCCTAGGGTGCAGGGTCTGGGATGGGGAGGCATACATAGACATCCACACATCCCCCCCATCACCGCCTACCAATGTTATGTCCCTTCCACATGGGGGAGAGATGGCTGGGAGGATGTCAGGTCGGTGCTCTAGCAACTATTGGCTAGGGTGGACCAGGTAGATGTAGGTGGAGTGTGTTGTGACAGCCAACTGTGGACAGGCTAGGGCATGCACCTCAGGTACGGTGTACCCAGTTTGGCCTACTGGGTGTATATATGTTTCAGACAATGTGTGGTCACAACCTACAGTGCCGTACTAGGGGCTGCAGTAGAGGGTGTTCCGTTAGCTGGATTTATGAACTGTTTGGGACGCATCCTGGGTAAGGTCTGTGGACCCTTGTTAGAGTGGTCCCCAGATGTGCACTGATTGCCCTATTACAGGCATAGTGGAACCTGTGTGACCTTTGGGGTACTTGCGGGTTATGTCCCCTGGATGGGACACTGTGGACCACCAACTACTGGGCATGTTTGGCCTTGGTCAGCTGCAGTCTTGCTGATTTCCAGTTTCTATGTTCCTAGGCGACAGCCTAGTCCACCCTGTGCCCCATCTTCCCCCACTACATGTCCCACCTGCAGCCCCCTATGCCCCATTTGCACCATCGCCATAGTGGCCTTTCATACTTGGGCACTATGCTTTTGCTGCAAATGGAGCACTACTATCACTTTTCTTGGGCTCCCTGTCTATGTTGTACATTGCTGATGATGAAATGGTTTCACCCTTCTGCAAATGGGCATCTAACAACAAGTGTTCAGTCCCGGTAATGTTCAGCCCTTCAGTTCCCCGCGTTAGTGTAGCAGGAGCCTCTCCCCGCCCACTGCCTGCCCATTGACCCCTTCTCTCCGCCCTCCTCAGGACTTACCGCGGACGGTGATGTTAGCCCGCGTTAACGTTACTTAACGTGCGTTAATGTAGCCGCTGCTATGTTACTGTGGTTTAGTAAACATACCCCTAGGTTTTTCCAAATATAGGTGCCTGTCATCCTCTCTCTGTGATCTCTTTTATTTCATGAAGGCCTCCCTCTTTTTATTCACCTTTTCCTACCTCTACCTCTTTTCCTTTTCCTTTTATTTGCCATTCTAATAAAAAGGTTGGTTGCCCATAAAATATCCCCGTTCAGGTTTGCCCACTGTTCTCCTACATCTCCCAGCAGTTCCCATCCTGGTAACAACTCCCTGAGGTATTGGCCCATCTTGGCAAAGTTAGTTTTCCTAAAGTCTAAGACCCTCACTTTTGAATGGATTTTATCAGCCCTATTAGTCCATAGTTATAAAGAGATGATTTGATTTTCAGATGACATCAAATTATTTCAAGGGATTAAATTACATGTGGATTGTTAGAAACTACAGGAGGATCTGGTGAGAATGGGAGACTGGGCATCTAAATGGCAGATGAAATTTGATGTGGACAAGTGCAACGTGATGCCTGTAGGGAAGAATCTGGCCCTATTCAAATCCAGGCTAAAACCCACCTCTTCAAGGCTGGTTTTGGATACTGATCTCGTCATCACCTATCTGTATCTTGCTGTTTCCCTAAATTTCCCCTAGTCCAGGGGTACTCAAATCCAGATCTTGAGGGCCACAAACCAGTCAGGTTTTCGGGATATCCCTAATGAATATACATGAGATACATTCAAATACAATGGAGGCAGTGCATGCAAATATATCTTATGCATATTCATTAGGGATATCCCGAAAACCTGACTGGTTTGTGGCCCTCCAGGACTGGATTTGAGTACCTCTGCCCTAGTCCCTAGTTGTTGTGTGGTCTGTCTTGATTAGATTGGAAGCTTTGACGAGCAGACTTTTTCTTACTTGTACAGCGCTGCATACACCTTGAAGCACTATAGAGATGATTAGTAGTAGTTGTAAACTGTAGATACACAGTGCTAGGTTCCACATTAGGAGTTGTCATGCAAGAAAAGGATCAGGGCACGATTGTAGACAATGCATTGGAATCTTCTGTTCAGTGTATGGCAGCGGCCAAAAATGCAAACTGAATGTTAGGATCCCTTAGGAAAGGGATAGAAAATAAAACAAAGGATATCATAATACCTCTGTATCATTCTATGGTGTGACTGCATTTTGAGTATTGTGTGCAATTCTAGTCTCTGCATCTCAAAAAAGATACAGCGGCATTAGAAAAGGTACTGAGGTAGGTGACCAAAATCAGGGGCGGCGGCCCAAGGGGGGTGCGGGGCCATGTGCGGAGACTCATTGTGGGGCCTCATTTGCTAAATATTTGCCTAATGTTAATGTGTACCAACTTTTAATAAACATGCCTCTTAATGAGTGTATGGATAAAGAAAGACTACCAGATTTCTACATTATTATACCTCAGTGCCAACCGCCAGGCACATTAGGAAGTACTGCAAACACTGTCCATTTAGAACCCATAGCAAACTCGCCGTATCATAACAGCACTACCCGGATTCACAAAGCACCTATCAAAAGGCAACACTGCAAATATTAAACCAATACATTTTGGAGAATACCAGTACATCTACTGGGGAAAAAGAACAAGTGGCACTGTCAAATAGAAACTACATAAACAGAATACCTCAGCTTGGTTACACATGCAGAACATAAACAGTCACCAAATAAAGAACAAGGGATCACAATTCAGAAATAGGAGGATAATAATTATACTGGGAACCCCAAAAGCCAAACTTGGAATGTACAACAACACTGGAGAAATAAGACTATAAATTAATTAACACTTTTACTAAACAAAATGCAAAGACAAGGAGTGGAGGAGTGGCCTAGTGGTTGGGGCAAGGTACTTCAGGCCGGAAGGTCGGGTGTTCAAATCCCACTAGAGGACAGCAACCTTGGGCTGGAAGGACTGGGGTTTCTAGTCCCACAGGTGCTCCTTGTGGTCTTGGGCAAACCACTTAACCCTTCATAGCCCATGTTCCCTGTAAAATAGTTATCTCCAAGTTATAATGCCCTGTTCAATGTAATTTCAGTTTGTTCAATGTAAACCGCACTGATGCAGAATAGCGTGGTATATAAGAGAATGTAAATAAAATAAATAATAAATAATTAACGATACACATTTCCTAGAGCTGACATATTCCAATTAATAAATTCAAAATAAAAAAGCATTTTTCTACCTTTTGTTGTTGTGCATTTTATTTTTCAGTTGCAATTGCTTCAGTCACTTTCTTCTGTCTCTTCATGTTTCTTCATGTCTTCTGCTAACTCTCCAATGTCTGCTGTCCATTTGTCCATTCTTCTCACTTAACATACTGATCTTTCCCCTTTTGCTCTTTCCTCCATTTCTTTCTTTATTCCTTTTTCATCCACTCAAAGTTCACCCCTCCATCCTCAATCCCCACTTACTCTCTCAATCCCCGGCCAATCAGATTTTTCTTTCCTCCCCTCTCCATCCTCACTCTCCGCCCCCTTCTAGTCCTCCCCCAACATCAGCTCTCTTCTAGTTCCAGTCCCACCCAGCATCCACTCCCTTCTAGTACCATTCTCCCATCCCCCACATCAGCCCATTTCCAGTCCTAATCCCCCTATCAGCCCATTTCCAGTCCTAGCCCACCATCAGCCCATTTCCAATCCTGTCCCCCCATCAGCCATTTCTAGTCCTATCCTAGCTCCCCCATCAGCCATTTCTAGTCCTATCCTAGCTCCACCATCAGCTATTTTCAGTCCTATCCTAGCCCCCCATCAGCCCATTTCCAGTCCAATCACCCATCAGCCCATTTCCAGTCCTAGATCCCCATCAGCTATTTCCAGTCCTATCCTAGCCCCTTCATCAGCCCTTTTCAATCCTAGGCCCTCTATCAGCCTATTTCCAGTCCTAGTCCTTCCATCAGCTATTTCCAGTCCTATCCTAGCCCCCCATCGGCTAATTTCAGTCCTATCCTAGCCCCCCCATCAGTCCATTTCCAGTCCAAGCCCCCCCATCAGCTCATTTCCAGCCCTAGCCGCCTCCATTAGCCCATTTCCAATCCAAGCCCTCCCTCAGCCCATTTCCAGCCCTAGCCCCCCCCCCCCAAAGAGCCCCGTGGCTGTTCGACTACCTTTAGAGAGCTCCTGGCAGGCCCCGGCTCACCTCTGACAGCGCTGAAGTGAAGAGCACCGTTTTTCTTCACTTCGGCAGCTGTGTTGTACTATAAGCTGCTGGTGCACTGAGTGTCGGGAAACAGGAAGTTCCCTTTGACCTGGCACGCCAGCAGCCTGTAGTACCACACAGCTGCTGAAATGATGAAAAACGGTGCTCTTCACTTTGGCGCTGTCAGAGATGAGCCAGGGCCTTCCTGGTTGCTCTTTAAAGACGACCCTGCTGCTGCTGCTGCCGCCACCGGTGCCGAATGTGAGATGTTGTTGGCGTGGGGCCCTGTGCGAACAGCATTCTCGCACAATGGACAAAATGAAAAAGGCTTTGAGTGAAGGCTAAAGAGGTTAGGGCTCTTCTGCTTGGAGAAGAGATGGCTGAGGGGAGATGAGGTGAACAGGTAGACGCAAATTGATTAATCTCTTAAAAATGAGGACTAAGGGAATGGCTATGAAAGACCTAGATAAGATTCTCAAGAGCAGAGATGTCTCTCTCCATACAAAGATTCGACTTGTTCAAGCCATGGTATTTTCAATAACATCATATGGATGTGAAAGCTGGACAGTGGAAAAAAGATAGACAGGAAGAAAATTGATGCCTTTGAATTATGGTGCTGGCGGCGAATACTGTGTATACCATGGACTGCCCGAAGAACAAACCAGTCGGTACTAGAGGAGATCAAACCTAAGCTTTCTTTAGAAGCTCAGATGACAAGACTTCGACTTTCATACTTTGGACACATAATGCGAAGAGAGAGATCATTAGAGAAAGACATTATGCTTGGCAAGATAGAAGGTCAACGCAAGAGAGGAAGGCCAGCAATGAGATGGATCGATACAATAACAGCAGCTACGGGTACCAGTCTGTCAACAATGAGCCGCCTGACTGAAGACCGAACACAATTTAGGATAGCTATCCAGAGGGTCGCCATGAGTCGACTCTGACTCGACGGCACTTAACAACAACAAGGGATACACATGAAGCTACAAAGTGGTATATTTAAAACAGATGTATAATAAGTCTTTGGAACTCTTTGTCAGCGGATGTGATAAAAGCAGATAATGTAGCTGGGTGTAAAACAATGTTTGGGCAAATTCCTGAATGAAAAGTCTATAAACAATTATTAAGATAGTCCTAGAGAAAACCACTGCTTATCCCTGGCAATATGTAGCATGGAACTGGCTACGTTTGGGTAAATATTAAGTACGTGTGACCTGGATTAGCCACTATTGGAAACAAGACACTGGGATTGATGGACCTTTTGGTTTGAACCAGTATGGCAGTTCTTATGTTCTCATCATGTTATGTTCTTGTGAGCACATGTAAAAGCCTCATTTCCTGTGTGTAGCACATCTTTATATATGGAAAATGCTTTATAAAATTATCCCCATTGTGCCTTGCGCTGCTTATCTGTATTCACTCGGCAATGATACTATACAATGATAGGGAAATCTAAGTTTGTACCTGATGCTATGGAAAGGTTAGGTGAATTGCCCAAGATCACAAGGGACAGCAGGGGTATTTGAACTTGGCTTCCCCGATTCTAAGCCCATTGCTCTAACCACTAGGTGGCTATTCCACTATAGTGAAAGTCACCAACAGCACATACTTAACTTCCAGGACATTGCAGAGGAAAGACTCTGTGCTTCTGCATATGCCTTCATCTTTAAAATAACAATGAAATCCAGAAGATTCTCATGATAATCATTTTGTACTATTCAGGTTTTATTCCCTTAATGTGGTTTTAATAAAAATAGCGTATTCAGCATGTCACCATTTGTAGCCCTGTTGCTCTCAGCCAGTTTGTCTGATTTGCTTTCTTCTCTCTTTTTAATATACCATCAAGTCAATGCTGACTCCTGGCAGCCCAGCAGCCCCTGGGTTTTCTTGCCAAAGTATGACCAGAAGTAGATAGCCAGATCTTTTCTTCGGTGAGCAGTATGTTTTGCAGCCCACCTGGATTTCCTTAGGGCACTGGTATTCACTCAGAGTCCTCAAAGCCGCAAACAGGTCAAGTTTTCAGGATATCCCTAATGAATATGTATAAGAGGGATTTGTATGCCTACTACCTCCTTTTGTATGCAGATCTCTCTCATGCATATTTAATTTAATAATTTAATTTAATTAGCTGTATTTATATCCCGCTTTTCACCGGGTCAAAGCGGTCAATTGGGGGATACATTTAACACGAGGGGATGAGAGACACATACGCTAATACTTACAGGGAACATGGGCAATGGAGGGTTAAGTGGCTTGCCCAAGACCACAAGGAGTGCCTACAGGACTAGAAATCCCAGTCCCTCCGGCCTGAGATTGCTATCCCCAGGTGGGACTTGAACCCCCGGCCCTCCACTTGTCCTAACCACTAGACCACTCCTCCCACATATTCATGAAAACCTGACTTGTTTGCGGCCTAAAGGACTGGGAGTAAGTAACATTGCTTTGGGGCCTCTTTGACAACCTCTATTATAACCAGAGCTAGGGCAGCAGACCCTGAAGGTGTCACTGCGGCTCCTCCATATATAGTTGTGGCCAACATTATTGGCACCCTTGCATTTTAGGTATGTTGTATACAGTATCTTGAGAAATAATTGTAAATATTCCAGCTGTATATCATCATATTTTAATAGTATAGTCAAAGGTATACAGCAAAATAAAGATATCTGAGAGATCCAAGATGGAGGTAGAGCAGGATGTGTGGTGAGGAGCTCTTACCTGTCTGGCTACTGGAAGTCCTACGCTGTTGTTTGCCCCTGAAATTTTTGATAGGACAGAGAAAGAGAAAGCAGAAAGGCCAGTCCTCCAGCACAGTGCCGACTTCAGCGTTGGCTCAGCAGAAAATTGACCAGTTTTGCCTTTCCCCCCTCATCTATGGCTATGGCAGGTCTGCTTAACTCTACAGCAGACCTGAGCAGTAAGGGGTTAGAATTCAGCCCCGACTACAGGACGTTGCTGCTGCAACCCGGAAATGTTTGCCAGTCACCCATCTCTGTCCTCAGGAAGATTCTTGCTCAGCTGCTTTATGGAGATGTGGATAGAAAAACTGGCGGTGGTGACATTGGAGAACTTATGGAGGAGTGGCCTAGTGGTTGGGGCAAGGTACTTCAGGCCAGAAGGTCAGGGGTTCAAATCCCACTAGAGGACAGCAACCTTGGGCCGGAAGGACTGGTGTTTCTAGTCCCACAGGTGCTCCTTGTGGTCCTGGGCAAGCCACTTAATCCTCCATTGCCCATGTTCCCTGTAAAATAGTTATCTCCAAGTTATAATGCCCTGTTCAATGTAATTTCAGTTTGTTCAATGTAAACTGCACTGATGCAGAATAGTGCGGTATATAAGAAAATATAAATAAATAAATAAATGCCTTTGCCTCTCTTAATCATTCTCTCATTTCCATGGTTGGTTCCTTAAATCAGGAGGTTTCTGCTCTCAGAGGTAATCTTCAGGCTGTAGTCTCGGACCAAACCCAGCAGTACACCCGAGTGTCCCTGCTGGAGTCCCATGTAGGGGACTTACAAGCGCTGGGTAGCACTCAGATTAAGGAGCGGAACATCCAGGCACGGAAGATTGAATTTTTGGAGAACCAGCTTTGAAGGAATATTCGCTTCTTAAATTTTCCTCAATCTCCTTTGTTGCCACCTTTTGGACCTGGTTCATAAGTACTTTGTGGATGTGTTGAAAATACCTTGTGAAGTCTTAGCTCCCTTGTCAGGACTCAGTATTTTGCTATCTTTTCCTCTGCTATTGATGTTATTTCTGTCTTAGAAGATCTAGCTGAGCCAGCGAGGTTGGACCTCACTGACTTTCTAGACAGTTCCCTTGAAGTGGTGACCAATAGGTTGACCTTGTTGGTGGGCTTTGCTTTCGAGTCAGATCAGAACTCAGTCCTGAGACTTATTTCAAAAATATGTCTGTTTAGTTTATGGGCTTGAGAATGTCTGTCTGTTTTCCTGATTTATCCCAAGAGACCCAAAAATGGAGAAGGCACTTTCTGGCATATTGCCAGAGGGCCACCGCTTTGAGTGCTACTTATCTGTCAAAACATCTATATAAAGGTATTATAGTGCATGAGGCTAAACAATTTCTGTTATTTGAGCCCAAGCAATTGAATGAGTTTTTGTTAATAAGGGAGAATGTGTCTGAGAAGTGAGAGCTGTGTCCCATATCTGCTGCTGTGGAATTGTCAACTATGCTCTAGTCTTGATAATGTACAGTATTATTTTTTTCTATTTCGTTTTTCCCTTTCTTGGATGCTATGTTATGGACCAGATCTCAAGATTTGTTTTTCTTCTTTTATTTTGGTTATGTATTGAATATGTTTTTCTGATACATCATTCTTTGGACATATTAAATTGGAAAGTTTTATAAATAAAATAAAAAAAATGTCTGTGCAACTTAGATGTAGTAATTTCTGAGAAAAAAAGAAAATAGGACCTGTACAGGATTAATGGCACCCTTCACTAATACTTGGTTGCACAGCCCTTAGCTGTGATGACAGCCTCCAAATGTTTCTTGTAGCCATCTGTAAGTTTTGTACATCTGTCTGCTGGTAGTTTCTCCCACTCTTCAACTGCGATTTCTTCCAGCTCATGAATGTTTGCAGGATTTCTTTTTACCAATGGCAGATTTCAGCTCTTTCCAAAGGTTCTTGATTGGATTGAGATCAGGACTCATTGCTGGAAAGTTTAAAACTGTCCATTTTTTTTTACTTTTTAAACATTCTTAGGTCCTTTTGAATGTATGTTTTGGGTCATTGTTTTGCTGAGGACCCATGACCTTCGACCCAGACCTAGCTTTCTGACACCAGGTAGCACGTTTCACTCCAAAATACCTTGGTAGTCCACTGACTTCATGATTCTTTTAATAAGTTCCAGGCCTTCTGTTCTTCAGGCAGCAAAACAGCCCCACAACAATATTGAACCTCCACCATATTTAACTATAGAAAGGGTGATTTTTCCTTATAAGCTTAATTTCTTCGCCTGTAAATGTATGCTATAGGGCTCATTCCGTTCCGGACGTTGATCCCATCTGTACGTCCAGTCTGAACTGGACGTATAGAGGGGGTTGCGATTCTGATCCTTTGGGGCACGTCTAGCCCCACAGGATCGGAATCGTGATCAGTCATGTATGTGCAGGCTGAGACTACGATTCAGTCCGGCTTGCACGTACATTAGCTGCCTGGATAGCTCAGGGCTTTTCAATGGAACCGCGGCGCCATGGCGTCTGGTTGCCATGGCACCGCTGTTCCATTTAAAAGCCGTGATGCCGGCCGCCGGATAAAAGTGTTTATTTCCCGCAGCCTGACCCCCGATCTGGCCTCCTAAGGTCATAGTCAGGCTGCGGGGAATGTCCTACGGCCCCTCCTGCCCCTTAATGCGCCCCAGCAGTATCAAAAAGAAACATCCAGGGAAGTTATTCCTCCTCGGAGGTGGAATAACTTCCCCGCACATGTCGCCGGCCCTGAATGTACAGGGCCAATATTAGAATCGGCCCTGTACATCCAGGGCCGGTGACTGCCCACACGCCGCTACCCCTTCCCCTCCCCCATCTATCTTCCCCGTACAACCGGCGGGGAAGTTAGACATGGCTAGAGAAGGCACGAATAGCGGAGACGTCCATCCCCGCTATTCGTGGCACAAAATCGGGCCCTATAAGAAAAAAAAAATCTATCACTCTGCAGTTGGTTGAGCTGTTCTGATGCTGTGAACCTGCTTGCCGACACCTGAACAGATAGGTTTCTGGCCTTTGCAGGGAAGAAACTCAGGTGGTGGTGGTTGTGCTTGTAGAAGAAACAAGATTGGCTTAACCTGTTGTGTCCTGAGTGCTATAGTATTCTCCTCACATGAGCAAGCCTTATTCCTGTTTTATTGTTTTATCTGTTTTTCTCCAAGAAGTTCTGGATTTGGTGCAGAAATGTGCATGTTGCTAGATTGGTGTTAGGCGTGCCAAAGCTTGAGGGTAGTGCTACCATTAGGCAAACTAGGCGTTTGCCTAGCGTATCGGCAGTTACATCCCTGCCATTGCCTCTGTTCATTGTGACAAAATGGCCGCAGGTGAAACTAACACGTCACACTGAAGTGAATTAATAATAATGAGGGAGGGGGGAAACCCTAGCACCGGCCATGGGTAGTAGATAATGTTACCAAATCTCTGTCCCCTAGCTCTGTGAACAAAGTTTTGTTTTATTTCTGCAGTATGGGTGTATTCTCCTTTAACTTTCCATGAAGCGTGTGTGCTTGATCATTAAAGCTAACCTTTTGAAATTAAATTTACTTTTTGTGTTTTTCTTTCTCTGGTCACATTTCAGGAAGCTTTGCAAAGAATCATTTCAACACTGGCAAACAAGAATGATGAAATCCAGAACTTCATTGACACATTAAATCATACATTAAAAGGTGTACAGGTACGTCTGCCCCATTTTCTCACAGCTGTGTAAGTTTTTCTCTCTCTGATATGCCATACTCTATCAATGAGGTCCTGATACAAAATATCCATTTCCTTTTCCCCTTCTTCCTGATCTGTTTGATGGAAGTGGAGGTGGGGGAGGGGGGAGTATAAGGTACTGCAGTATAATGACTGGTACTCCAAATAGGACTCCTGAAATCCTAGTCCTAAATCCTGACTGCCTCCACTCTGTGATTTAAAAAAAAAATTTTTTTTGCTAGATTGTTTTATCTCTGGGTGCCTTGTTTCACCCACCTGGAGTTGAACACTAATGATTTTACTCTGGTTACAAAGGGCTTTTAAGTTCTGATTTGGATGCAAGGCACTATTTAAATTCCAAGTTGTTGTTAGGCTAGCAGTAGGGGCAAGGCCTCATGTGTAGACCCACAGCATGTAGTTAGCATAAGAAACAAAATGAAATTGCTTTATATATGATGGTTAATTATTGAGAACAAAGACATGTTTGGTGCTGGATTTAATTTGTTTTAAGTTACTGCTGAAATAGGCATGAGCTAAATCCAAAATTCCTCCCCCCTCTTTGAGTATCATCAGTATCAACAGGTTGTCCAGATAGCTACTCATAACAAAGGCAACACTCTTGATCTAATATTCTTACCTAACAATATCACTCCACTACCTCTATACACCTTCACAAGCAGCACAAGTTCCATGGACGGACCACTACTTAATTGAATTAACATTCTCACTTTCACCATTCACATCTTTATCTAATAATAATCCCAGGCACAACGATTCAGACCATTTGACAAGGAAAGCTTTTTGAAAGAAGTTATTCCAAAAACAGAGAACCTTCTGTCTGAGCTAGATGATATACTGGCAAATTGGAACACCTCAATTCACAACGCTGCTATTGCACCCGAGTCTCAGAAAAGAAATATTACAAAAAGTTCTGAGAAATAGTATTCCCATGCACTGACGAAGCTAAAGCAAAAATTAAGAAGGATTGAACATAGATGGAGGGAGTCAAAATCTATGGGTGACAAAATAATCTACATGAATACATTTCAGATATACAAACATTCTGTAAACAATACTAAAAAAGAGTTTCATACAAAGATCCTTACAAAATCTCTCAATCGGCCGAGAGAACTATTTGAAATAGTGACGTCTCTCACCCAGACACCCACATCAGAAATAAACGTAATAATTATTGACCCCCAAACCCTGGCAGCTCGCTACATGAAGAAACTAAAATTGATGGACGCTACATATAACCAATTATATGATGATGCTTTATTCTCTAACAAATGGCAGAGTTTCCACATTGTTGATCTAAAACACATTAAGGATATAATCTTTTTTTTCTAAACTTTATTTATACTTTTCAAACAAACATAAAATACTACAACACAACCATACTCCATTACACCAGTAGTCAATAACAAAACATCACACAACCTACAGCCCCTAGAGATGTACTACAAACTTACATCCCTACCCCTCCCCTCCCCTCCCTCCTCCCATACCCTCCCTGTCTCCCTTGTGGCCACATCTATCCATACAGACGATAAATATATAATACACTTTTCGACATTAAGACTATGCCTTTCTGCTGGATACTGCAAAATTACATTTAGCCTTTGCAGCGTACTCATCTAGGAAGTGCCATTTGTTTTTGTCTGAACTCTCCTCAACGATAGTTGTTTGCATCTGCCTTAACTTACTCCTCAGGCCCCCTTGGGTGGCTCTAATGTCCTGTGCCTTTTCAAATTTGGAGTACATGCACACCAAATTCCACCAATGTAAGCCATCCAGTTGAGTGGAATCTTTCCATTTGGATATTATAAGTTTTATCGCTATGGCCATCATAAAGTTAAATAGAAAAAAACATATCTTTTGATATTGTAAGTCCTTTCGCACATGAACGGAGTATAATAATTTCCCACCATAGCGGGGACTGAAATTTTAGCACGGTTTCAATCCTGTTCCATCTAAGGATATAATCTTCAAAATTAATACCACGACATCCAGTCTAGACCCCTGCCCAGTAAGTTGGCTAAAAGCATCACATTCTGAATTGGCACCTTTCATACTGAAAGTGTTGGAGCCACTTGGCAATAGTGATCATAGCATGATCGCCTTTGATTTAATTAGTGGAGGAGGGATAGTACGGAAATCCACAGTACTACCTTTTAACTTTCGAAAGGGAGACTATGATAAAATGAGGAAAATAGGTTAAGAAAAAACTAAAAGGAGCAGTTGCAAAGGTTAAAGACTTACATCAAGCTTGGTTGTTGTTGAAAAATATTATCTTGGCAGCCCAGACCAGCTGTATTCCACGCTTTAAGAAAAGTGGAAGGAAGTCCAAAAAACTGCCAGCATGGTTTAAAGGTGAGGTCAGAGAGGCTGTTGCCAAAAAAAGCATCTTTCAGGAAATGGAAAAAAGAGCCAAACGACGAAACCTGGAAACAGCACAAGCACTGGCAAATCAAATGCAAGGCATTGATAAAGCAGGCAAAGGGAGAATTTGAGAAGAAGCTTGCTGTGGAAACAAAAACGCGAAATAAAGATTTTTTCAAGTGCATTCGTAGCAAAAAACCTGTGAGAGAGTCAGTTGGTCCATTAGATGATAGAGGAGTTAAAGGGGCACTAAGAGGCGACAAGGCGATAGCGGAGAGACTGAATGAATTCTTTGCTTCGGTCTTTACTGAGGAAGATGTAGGGATGTTACCCATGACTGAAGTGGTATTTAAAGGTGCGGAAGAATTGAAGGAAATATCGATGCATCGGGAAGATGTATTACAACTATTAGATAAACTGAAGAGTAGCAAATCACCTGAGCCGGATGGTATACATCCAAGGGTGTTGAAAGAACTGAAATATGAGATTGCAGACCTGCTATTAGTAATCTGTGAACTATCATTAAAATCATCTCTAATACCTGAAGATTGGAGGATCGCCAATGTAACACCAATTTTTAAAAAGGGTTCCAGGAGTGATCTGGGAAACTACAGACCGGTGAGCCTCACGTCAGTACCTGGAAAAATGGTAGAAACCATCATAAAGAATAAAATTACTCAGCATGTAGATAGTCACAACCTAATGGGAGACAGCCAACATGGCTTTAGACAAGGAAGATCTTGTCTTACTAATCTGTTTTGTTTATTTGAAAGTGTGAATAAACAGGTGAACAAAGGTGAGTCGGTTGATTATAGTGTATCTGGACTTTCAGAAAGCCATTGACAAGGTCCCTCATCAGAGACTTTTGGCAAAACTAAAGAGTCATGGGATAGGAGGCAGTGTACTGCTGTGGATCAAGAACTGGTTAAAAGATAGAAAGCAGAGGGTTGGGCTAAATGGCCAATTTTCCCAATGGAGAAAGGTGAATAGTAGTGTACCCCAGGGATCTGTGCTGGGTCCGCTGCTTTTTGACATATTCATAAATGACCTGGAAAGTGGAATAACGAGTGAGGTTCTCAAATTTGCAGATGACACAAAACTATTTAAAGTTGTTAAAACCCAAGAGGATTGTGGAAAATTGCAAGAGGATCTTGATAAATTAGAAGACTGGGCATCAAAATGGCAGATGAAATTTAATGTGGACAAGTGCAAAGTTATGCACCTAGGGAAGAACAACCCAAACTATGGTTGCACAATGCAAGGTTCCACATTAGGAACCACCACCCAGGAAAAAGATTTAGGCGTCATTGTGGATAACATGTTAAAACCCTCGGCTCAGTGTGCAGCGGCAGCCAAGAGAGCAAATAGAATGCTAGTTATCATAAGGAAAGGAATGGAAAATAAAACAAAAGATATTATAATGCCTCTATATCGTTCCATGGTGAGACCGCACCTTGAATATTGTGTGCAATTCTGGTCGCCGTATCTTAAAAAGGATATAGAGTTATTAGAAAAGGTTCAGAGAAGAGCCACCAAAATGGTAAAGGGGATGGAAGGATACTCCTATGAAGGAAGGCTAAAAAGGTTAGGGCTCTAACCTGGAAAAGAGACGGCTGAGGGGAGATATGATAGAAGTCTATAAATTAATGAACGGAGTGGAACGGGTAAACGTAGATCGATTGTTTACGTTATCAGAATATAGAAAGACTAGGGACATGCAATGAAGCTACAGGGTAAACTATTTAAGACTAATAAAAGAAAATATTTTTTCACTCAACGTGTAATCAAACTCTGGAATTTGTTACCGGAGGATGTAGTAAAGGCTGTTAGTGTAGCTGGGTTTAAGAAAGGTTTGGACAAGTTCCTGGAAGAAAGGTCTATAAACCATTATTAAAAAGGGACCCAGGATATCAATGCTTGACCCAGTACAAGCATTGCGGAACCTGTGTCTTTTGGGGAAACTGCTAGGTACGTATGACCTAGATTGGCCACTGTTGGAAACAGGATACTGGGCTTGATGGACCTTGGTCTGACCCATTATGGCATATCTTATGTTCTTAAGTGGTTAACCAATCATTCACACTAGGGTCTGTGCCTTCAACTCTAAAGCATGCTATGATAAGAGCAATACTGAAACATTAAACTCTATATAAAGAGAACCCTAATTCATATACACCAATTTCTAGTCTCACGTTCGTGGCCAGAATGATTGAAAAAATTGTGCAGATCCAACTACAAGATTATATTGACCAGAATTCCCAATTAGATGAACAGCAATATGGTTTCAGACCATATCATGGTGTGGAGATGCTTCTATTAGCTCTTTTCGATAACCTGATTTGAGGCCTAGACAAACCAAGGCAAGCCTTTGTACTGGCATTTCTTGACATTGTCTCTGTGTTTGATAACATTAGCCACAATATACTACTCTCAAGATTACAACAGATAGGAATACATGGAAATGTTTTTAAATGGTTTCAATCCTACCTTACCAAACGTACCCAATAGGTACGAATTGGCCACCAGACATCCCGATCATACAATTAAGAACAAGGCATCCCTCGAGGATCCCCCCTCTCAACGTTATTATTTAATACTTACCTATAACCCATATGCAGTATCTTCAAGAAATTCAAACTAGGCTACCACATCTCCGCAGATGATATAATGTATCTACCGACAGACATTATCAATCCCAAATATCGTCTTCTATCAACTGGTATCAGTGAAGCAACAAAATGGCTTAATCTGCATAACTTAAAAATAAATTATGACAAAACTGAGGTACTATTTATCACAAGGAACCTAAACTTTAGCCCCCCCCCCCAAAAAGCTTCAACTTTGCGATGTAGAGCTAAAGGTTAAAACCAAAGTAAAATATCTTGTGGATACCTTGGTTCAGTCACTTTCCATGACTAAATTCATCTTCTGTAAGCTGTGAATGTTTCAGCAGGTTAGACCTTTTCCTGGATAGTCATGACTTCCGTTCGGTCCTCCAAGCCATGATTATTCCACATTTTGATTTTTCAAATGCTATCTTACAAGGCCTACCAAAGCAGGCAATTAATCACCTACAACTGGCTCAAAACATTGCTGCCCGAATCATCTACAAGGTTAACAGCACAGAACACATCACACCAATACTCTACAATTTACACTGGTTGCCCATATTGAGCTGGATTAAATATAAAATAAGAACATAAGATATGCCATAATGGGTCAGACCAAGGTCCATCAAGCCCAGTATTCTGTTTCCAACAGTGGCCAAGCTAGGTCATACGTACCTAGCAGTTTCCCCAAGGGACACAGGTTCCACAATGCTTGTATTGGTTCAAGCATTGATATCCTGGGTCCCTTCTTAATAATGGTTTATGGACCTTTCCTCCAGGAACTTGTCCAAACTTTTTTAAACCCAGCTACACTAACAGCCTTTACTACATCCTCTGGTAACAAATTCCAGAGTTTGATTACACGTTGAGTGAAAAAATATTTTCTTTTATTAGTCTTAAATAGTTTACCCTGTAGCTTCATTGCATGTCCCCCTAGTCTTTCTATATTCTGATAAGGTAAACAATCGATCTACGTTTACCCGTTCCACTCCGTTTATTAATTTATAGACTTCTATCATATCTCCCCTCAGCCGTCTCTTTTCCAGGTTAAAGAGCCCCAACCTTTTTAGCCTTTCTTCATAGGAGTATCCTTCCATCCCCTTTACCATTTTGGTGGCTCTTCTCTGAACCTTTTCTAAAATCGCTATATCCTTTTTAAGATACGGTGACCAGAATTGCACACAATATTCAAGGTGCGGTCTCACCATGGAACGATTATAGAGGCATTATAATATCTTTTGTTTTATTTTCCATTCCTTTCCTTATCATATCTAGCATTCTATTTGCTCTCTTGGCCGCTGCTGCACACTGGGCCGAGGGTTTTAACATGGTATCCACAATGACGCCTAAATCTTTTTCCTGGGTGGTGGTTCCTAATGTGGAACCTTGCATCATGTAACCATAGTTTGGGTTGTTCTTCCCTAGGTGCATAACCTTGCACTTGTCCACATTAAATTTCATCTGCCATTTTGATGCCCAGTCTTCCAATTTATCAAGATCCTCTTGCAATTTTCCACAATCCTCTTGGGTTTTAACAACTTTAAATAGTTTTGTGTCATCTGCAAATTTGATAACCTCACTCGTTATTCCACTTTCCAGGTCATTTATGAATATGTCAAAAATCAGCGGACCCAGCACAGATCCCTGGGGTACACCACTATTCACCTTTCTCCATTGGGAAAATTGGCCATTTAGCCCTACCCTCTGCTTTCTGTCTTTTAACCAGTTCTTGATCCACAATAGTACACTGCCTCCTATCCCATGACTCTTTAGTTTTGCCAAAAGTCTCTCATGAGGGACCTTGTCAAAGGCTTTCTGAAAGTCCAGATACACAATATCAACCGACTCACCTTTGTCCAACTGATTATTCACTCCTTCAAAGAAACATAACAGATTAGTAAGACAAGATCTTCCTTGTCTAAAGCCATGTTGGCTGTCTCCCATTAGGTCATGACTATCTACATGCTGAGTAATTTTATTCTTTATGATGGTTTCTACCATTTTTCCCAGTACTGATGTCAGGCTCACCGGTCTGTAGTTTCCCGGATCACCCCTGAAACCCTTTTTAAAAATTGGTGTTACATTGGCGATCCTCCAATCTTCAGGTATTAGAGATGATTTTAATGATAGTTCACAGATTACTAATAGCAGGTCTGCAATCTCGTATTTCAGTTCTTTCAACACCCTTGGATGTATACCCTCCGGCCCAGGTGATTTGCTACTCTTCAGTTTATCTAATAGTTGTAATACATCTTCCCGATGTATTGATATTTCCTTCAATTCTTCCGCACCTTTAAAAACCACTTCAGTCATGGGTAACATCCCTACATCTTCCTCAGTAAAGACTGAAGCAAAGAATTCATTCAATCTCTCCGCTATCGCCTTGTCACCTCTTAGTGCTCCTTTAACCCCTTTATCATCTAATGGACCAACTGACTCTCTCACAGGTTTTTTGCTACGAATGTACTTGAAAAGGTCTTTACTTCGCGTTTTTGCTTCCGCAGCAAGCTTCTTCTCATATTCTCCCTTTGCCTGCCTTATCAATGCCTTGCATTTGACTTGCCAGTGCTTGTGCTGTTTCCAGGTTTCGTCATTTGGCTCTTTTTTCCATTTCCTGAAAGATGCTTTTTTGGCAACAACAGCCTCTCTGACCTCACCTTTAAACCATGCTGGCAGTTTTTTGGACTTCCTTACACTTTTCTTAAAGCGTGGAATACAGCTGGTCTGGGCTTCCAAGATAGTATTTTTCAACAACAGCCAAGCCTGATGTACATCTTTAACCTTTGCAACTGCTCCTTTTAGTTTTTTCTTAACTCTTTTCCTCATTTTATCATAGTCTCCCTTTCGAAAGTTAAAAGGTAGTACTGTGAATTTCTCCAGGACCAAGCAGGAAGTCAGTCCTCACTTATGGGTGACGTCGGCGCCGACGGAGCCCTCGCGGAGCAATTTTCCCGAGCTTTCAAAGAAAGCCTTTGGGAATTGCAGCGCGCATGCGCGGTCGTCTTCCCGCCCGAAGGTGCCATCTTAGCCAGTCTTCTTTTTTCCGCGGAGCCCTACAGACGTCCCCGTCTTGTCCCCGCGAAAAAGTTGATTTTCTTCTTTATTTTATCCTTTTTCTTTCGGTTCGACGCCGATCGTTTTCCCGCCCGGACTCGCGACGCCGGTCTCGAGTCCTCTTACGTTTTTTCGGTTTTTCTGACTTAGTCAGCTTTCGTTTTCGTTTTCCCTGGCAGCCCGGTCCTTTGACCTCGCAGGGGCCCTTTTTCCCCCGATGGCTGCCAGTGGGTTTAAGCGGTGTGGTCGGTGTGACCGAAATATGTCACTAACCGACACACACGACTTTTGCCTCCGCTGCCTGGGCCCGGATCATGAGGAACTGATCTGTGGGCCCTGCAGCAAACTGTCCTCGAAGGCGTTGAGAAGTCGGCGGCATCAGCGTGAGAGAATCTTCGCTGACCCCAGCCGTACCCGGACCTCGTCGGAGGCCTCCGTGTCGAAAGGCTCCAGCTCGGACCGTCGCCGGAGCTCCTCCGACCGGGGTTCTCCCTCCGGGGACCATCGTCGGAAGGAAAAACCCGCGAGGGCGGCGTCGGTGGACGCTCCTGGCTCCGCGAGGGCCAGGTCACATAGCCCCGACAGCCGCCCCGGGTCCTTGGAGAAGGAACACATCCCGAAGCGACCTCGCCTGGAGTCGGAGATGCCTGCCCGGGTAAGTCCTGTGGTCCTTCTGGACTCGCCTCCGCGACAGCCGACGTCGGGCCCGACGCCGTCGGGGCCCGAGTCGGGGGCTGCTGGGTCACCTGAGCTCGGACTCAGGTTGACGGCCTTGGAGAGCAGACTGTCTGCCTTCATGGACCAGCAGCGGGCACTGCTCGCTGGCTTCGCTGGCGTCGCTGCCCCGACCGCCGGGACGTCGACGTCCAAGTCGACCCCGGAGACCGAGCCGATCCTCGAGTCGATGAGAACTCGAGTCGATCCTCGGTCGAGGTCGCCCTCGGCCTCCCGTTCGGGACCGAGGTCACCGACGCCGACTCCCTCGGCGTCGGGGCGGCTGGCGCCGCACCCTGCCCGGGCCGACCCCACCGAGTCCTCGTCGGAGTCGGTCTGGGAGTCTGAGGAGGAAGAGTCACCTGATTCTTTCCGGACTCGGTGTGTCCCATCGGACTCGCCGGAGTCCGAGCCTCGGAAGCAGTCCCCCCCGGAGGATGCCCGGTTCTCGGACTTCGTTAGGGATATGGCCAAGGCTTTGGCCTTCCCTGCGGATCCCGAGGAGGAGCCTCGAGCCGAAGAGCTCGACGCCCTCCCGTATGACTCTCCCGCGAGGGAACACTTTACTGTGCCGGTTCCTCCTATGCTGGAACGACTACTCTTCCGCATGTGGGAGAGTCCGGCCTCCTCGCCGGTCCTGAGCAAGCGGGTCGATTCTATCTATCGGGTCCGCAAGAGCCCTGGCTTTCAAAAGGCACAGCTGCCACACCATTCCATGGTAGTGGAATCGGCCATGCATCGTCTTAAGAGCCAGAAGATGCACTCCTCGGTGCCTCCTGGAAGGGAGGCCCGTAACCTGGATGGCCTTGGCAAGAAGTGCTTCCAGGGCTCTATGCTCGCCTGTCGTGTCCAGACTTACCAGCTATACATGGGCATGTATCTCAGGGATCTGGCTAAAGAGCTAGCCGGATTCTCCGCTGGTCTCTCCGAGGAGCCCTTGCGGAGGTTCCTAGCCTTGTCCACGGGCATTCGGGAATGCTCAAAGTTCATGTCCCGAGCAGCCTATGATGGCTTTGAAGCCTCGGCTCGAGTAGCCGCAGCCGGCATCGGTGCCCGCCGACAGGCTTGGCTTCAGTCGTCCGACCTTGAGCCCTGGGTACAGGACAAGTTGGTCGATGTCCCCTGCCGAGGCGAAAACCTCTTTGGCAAGCCCATGGCGGAAAAGGCTGCACAAATTGAGACTGAGACTCTCACCAGGACCAGGCTTTCTAGGAAGACCTCCGCCCCTTCCCAGAAAAAGAAGGGCTCGGGGAAAAAGTCCTTTTACCCAAGGAAGGCGGCTGCCTACAAACAATACCCCCATTATCAGGCCCCTGCAGCTCCCCAACAGGGCCAGCAGGCCAAGGGACGGGGTAACGGGTCCCGTAGGCAGCAAGCCCCCAAGCCTGCACCACCAGCCCCTGCTCAGCAGGGTGGGGGTTTTTGACTCGCTCAGCATAGCCTCTCCCCCCCCGCTGGTCCCCCCCAGCACCGGAGGCCGGCTGGTTCACTTCGCCCACAGGTGGTCCAGCATCACCGCAGATGCCTGGGTGCTTCAGGTCGTGCGAGACGGCTACCTTCTCCACTTCCATCAGGTCCCTCCCTCCTATTTTCCGGGAGAGCCCCCGCGCCCCCCTCTGCACAGGGAGTTGCTCCTTCAGGAGTTAGCAGGTCTTCTGCAGGAACAGGCGGTGGAACCGGTGCCACACCACCTGAGAGGTCAAGGCTTCTATTCAAGGTATTTTCTGATACCAAAGAGAACAGGGGGCCTCAGACCCATCCTGGACTTGCGCAACCTCAACAAGTTCCTTGTGCGGGAGAAGTTCAAAATGCTTACCCTTGGAATCCTTCTGCCCTACCTCCAGCAGGGAGATTGGCTATGCTCCTTGGATCTAAAGGATGCCTACACGCACATCCTCATCCACCCAAGCCACCGCCAATACCTAAGGTTTGTTGTGGCAGGAAATCATTACCAGTACAGAGTACTGCCCTTTGGCCTGTCCTCCGCACCGCGAGTCTTCACAAAATGTCTCGCGGTCGTGGCGGCCCATCTCCGGCTTCACGGCCTCTATGTCTTTCCGTACCTCGACGACTGGCTCATCAGAGCAGCGTCCGCTCAGGAGGTCACCAACGCCACGTGCCGCACGGTGACTCTGCTGCAGCACTTGGGCTTTGTCATAAACTTCGCAAAGTCCACTTTGCTCCCCTCACAGGATCTCGAGTTCATCGGCGCAAGGCTGCACACTCCTCAGGCGCTAGCGTATCTACCGCTCGACAGGGCTCAGCGGCTCATGGACCTAGCCGACCGCTTTCGCAGCCAGCCCCTGGTCTCCGCCAGGCGCTTCCTGAGACTGCTCGGCCATATGGCTTCCACCGTCCATGTGACCCCCAATGCCCGCCTGAATATGCGGTCTGCTCAATGGTGTCTCCGCCGGCAGTGGCGACAAGCCACGGGCGGCCTCGCAGACCTAGTGCGCGTTTCCGAGCCGCTGATCTCGTCTCTCCGGTGGTGGCTCCGGCAGCTGAACCTGATATTCGGTATGCCTTTCCAGTCACCTCAGCCGACCCGGGTGCTGACCACCGATGCATCCCTCCTGGGCTGGGGAGCGCATTGCCAAGAGGCGCGTACTCAGGGCCTCTGGACCACGTGGGAGTCTGCTCAGCAGATCAACTTCCTGGAGCTCCGGGCGATCCGCCTAGCTCTCAAGGCCTTCTCCCACCTGACTTCCCAACAGTCCGTCCTTGTCCAGACGGACAATCAAGTTGCCATGTTCTACGTGAACAAACAGGGGGGCACGGGCTCCTTTCTCCTCTGCCGGGAGGCTCAGAAGCTCTGCTCTTGGGCCGTCAGTCACGGCATTCTCCTCAAGGCAGTTTATCTCCCGGGCCAAGACAATTGCCTTGCGGACAAACTCAGCAGGGTCCTCCAGCCGCACGAGTGGCGTCTGGATCCCTTGGTAGTTCAGAAGCTCTTCCTCAAGTGGGGCCTCCCCACGATGGATCTCTTTGCCGGTCCTCGCAACCAGCAGCTTCCTCGCTTCTGCTCTCGTCAGCCACACCCCCTTCGGGTTGCGGCGGACGCCTTTCTGATCTCATGGTCGGGGAGCCTTCTGTACGCTTTCCCTCCCATCCCGCTGGTCTCTCGGACTCTTTTCAAGGTTCTCCGAGACAAAGCCTTTTTGATCCTGGTGGCCCCTCGCTGGCCCAGACAGCCGTGGTTTCCGCTCCTGCTGCAACTGGCGGTGGAGTGTCCGATCCCTCTGGGGGTACAACCGGATCTCCTCACTCAGGATCAGGTGTCCCTACTGCACCCCAACCTCCGGTCTCTCAACCTCATGGCCTGGCTGCTGAGAGGGTAGTCCTTGCTCCCCTTCTCCTGCCTGCGGAGGTGGAGGAGGTCGTCCTGGCTTCGCGACGCCCTTCTACCCGCAAATGCTACGCCCTTAAATGGCGTCGCTTTGCAGTCTGGTGTACCCAACAGTCGCAGGATCCCTTCTCCTGCCCGGTGTCGGTGATCTTGCAGTACTTGCTGCACCTCTCTAATCTGGGACTTAAGTCCAACTCCGTCAAAGTTCACCTCAGTGCTCTTTCGGCACATCATGTGCCGGTGGACGGTAGACCTCTCTCCAGCGACCCTCTCGTAGCGAGGTTTCTCCGAGGTCTTCTTCTACTTAAACCACCTCTGCGCCCGCCAGCGCCGGACTGGGACCTGAATGTGGTTTTGCAGCGGATCACCTGTCCGCCTTTTGAACCTATGGCTACATGTTCTCTCCGTTTTCTGTCTTGGAAAACACTGTTCTTGATAGCCCTCACTTCCGCTAGGCGCGTAAGTGAATTGCAGGCCCTCGTGTCTGATCCCCCCTACACTCGGTTCTACAAGAATAAGGTAGTCCTACGGACTCACCCAAAGTTTCTGCCTAAAGTGGTCTCCCCTTTTCACATCAATCAGGAGGTGGTACTTCCAACCTTCTTTCCCAGACCACACTCCAGCCGAGCTGAGACGGTCCTCCATACCCTGGACTGTAGAAGGGCTTTGAACTTCTACCTTGACCGTACGCGGGAGCACCGGAAAGCTGCTCAGCTTTTTGTGTCTTTTGACCCCAATAAATTGGGACTCCCGGTCTCCAAGCGTACTCTGTCCATCTGGGTTGCGGACTGTATCTCTTGGGCTTATGGGGCAGCCGGACTCGCCTTAGAAAGTCGAGTCACGGCTCATTGCGTTCGGGCAAAGGCCACGTCAGTGGCTTACCTCCGCTCTGTTCCGCTGGCAGACATCTGCCGGGCCGCTACTTGGTCTTCGAGCCAGACTTTTGCGGTCCATTACTGTCTCGAGAGGGAGTCCCGTAGGGACAGTGCTTTCGGACAGGCAGTCCTCCGTAATCTCTTTGAGGTCTGAGCAACTCCTACCCTCCATCCCGGATGTGGGCTACCGGTGGGTGATAATTCAGCGAAGATTCTATCCTTCTGTGCTGCTGAGCTAGAGGGAGCTCATTTTTGTGCTTAGGGTCTCCGGTAGCCTTGAGCTTGGGAGTCCCATAAGTGAGGACTGACTTCCTGCTTGGTCCTGGAGAAAGCGTAGTTACTCACCTGTAACAGATGTTCTCCAGGAGCAGCAGGAATCAGTCCTCACTACCCTCCCTCCTCCCCTTGGAGTTGCAATCGTCTGCTTATGTTCTTTTTGCAAATTTTTATGCTGTCTTTTTTAGCTATGTCATCTGACTGGCTAAGATGGCACCTTCGGGCGGGAAGACGACCGCGCATGCGCGCTGCAATTCCCAAAGGCTTTCTTTGAAAGCTGGGGAAAATTGCTCCGCGAGGGCTCCGTCGGCGCCGACGTCACCCATAAGTGAGGACTGATTCCTGCTGCTCCTGGAGAACACCTGTTACAGGTGAGTAACTACGCTTTCCTTACTATCCCTCCTCCACTAATTAAATCAAAGGCGATCATGCTATGGTCACTATTGCCAAGTGGCCCCAACACCCTTATCTCTTGCACTAGATCTGGTGTTCCACTAAGGACTAGGTCTAATATGTCTTCCCCTCTGGTCAGTTCATGAACCAGCTGCTCCAAGAAGCAGTCATTTATTTCATCTAGGAACTTTATCTCCCTAGCATGTCCTGACGTGACACTGACCCAGTCGATACCGGGGTAGTTGAAATCACCCATTATTATTACTGCGCTGTAAATTTTGTTAGCTTCCTTGATTTCTTTGAGCATTTCATCATCCATTTGGTCATTCTGGCCAGGTGCTCAATAGTACACCCCCACTGCCATTGCCTTCCCCCTTTTATATGGAATTTCAATCCATATAGATTCTACAGCAGATTTTGTTTCCTGCAAAACTTTAATCCTTTCTGAGTCAATGCCCTCTGTAACATAGAGCGCAACCCCTCCACCAATTTGATCAGCTCTATCATTACGATATAGTTTGTACCCAGGTATCACAGTGTCCCACTGGTTGTCCTCCTTCCACCATGTCTCTGATATTCCAATCATATCTAACCTTTCATTTAGTGCTATATATTCTAACTCTCCCATCTTATTCTTTAGACTTCTAGCATTTGCATACAAGCATTTTAGAGAATATATTTTATTCATGTTAATTTGACTATTGTTAGACATGGGTAAATTGGGATCTTTAAGCTCTGTCTGCTCCATACTTGAGGGCATTTGGGCTACTTTACTCTTTTGTGGAACCTCTCTGCTTTTGGTAGTATCCTTCAAGGATACATTCTTCCGAACCATCCGCTCTTGGGCGACTGTCGGCTTTCCCCTAATATCTAGTTTAAAAGCTGCTCTATCCCCTTTTTAAAGGTTAATGTCAGCAGCCTGGTTCCATCCCGGTTAAGGTGAAGCCCATCCCTTCGGAAGAGCCCCTCCTTTCCCCAGAATGTTCCCCAGTTCCTAACAAATCTAAAACCCTTATCTCTGCACCATTGTCTCATCCACGCGTTGAGACTCCGGAGCTCTGCCTGCCTTTTGGGTCCTGCGCGTGGAACAGGAAGTATTTTGGAGAATGCTACCATGGAAGTTCTGGATTTCAACTTCCTACCTAAAAGCCTAAATTTTGCCTCCAGAACCTCCCTACCACATTTTCCTATGTCATTGGTACCGACATGTACCAAGACAGCAGACTCCTCCCCAGCACTATCTAAGACCTTATCTAGGTGGCGCGTGAGGTCCGCTACCTTCGCACCAGGCAGGCATTTTACCAGGCGATCCTCACGTCCACCAGCCACCCAGCTATCTACATGCCTAATGATCGAATCACCAACTATAACGGCTGTCCTAACCCTTCCCTCATGGGCACATGGCCCTGGAGAAACTTCCTCGGTGCGAGAGGGTTTTACATCACCTGGATGACAGGTCCTAGTTACAGGATTACTTCCTGCCACACCAGGGTCATGATCACATTTAAACTGCTTAGGGAAATAGCTCCTTCATACTTTAACCTCTCTCATCAGCACTCCTTCTCACGATAGAACTAGAAGAAGTAACAATAATAATACCATGTTAGTCCCCATTAAGTACTGCAACACAAACCATTCCACTAGTAACAGAGTATTCACCTATTGTTCACCTATACTTTGGAATTCCCTACCAGATAAGCTAAGAGCTATTATGGATCTTAAAGACTTTAGAAAGGAAATGAAAACATATCTGTTCATAGAACACTTCGGTGATTTATCTAATGGAAACAAAATATACCCAACATAACAATGAACATTTTAGAAAATTTACCGTATTCCCTCCATATTTAAGTTCTCCAGGTATCCCAACTACACAGTCCAACTGCCCTGTCCAGTGTCAACGATCATAAACTTACTTGTAAATAAGTTGACTGTAATATATGTTCTTGTAAATATTGTATGATATTGCCTGCACATACTCTCGTTTTATTCTTTGACTGCACTTTTCCATACCCAAGCGCCATATTTTTTATGTTCAATCTAACAGCTTAATGCAATTGTTTGTTTTTTATAAACTGCCCTTGATCTCTGGAAGGGGTATAAGAACATAAGATATGCCATACTGGGTCAGACCAAGGTCCATCAAGCCCAGTATCTTGTTTCCAACAGTGGCCAATCTAGGTCATAAGTATCTAGCAGTTTACCCAAAAGACACAGGTTCCACAATGCTTGTATTGGGGCAAGCAGTGAATTTCCCAGGTCCCTTTTAATAATGGTTTATGGACCTTTCCTCCAGGAACTTGTCCAAACCTTTTTTAAACCCAGCAACATTAACAGCTTTTACTATATCCTCTGGTAACAAATTCCAGAGTTTGATTATGCATTGAGTAATAAAAATATTTTCTCTTATTAGTCTTAAATAGGTTACACTGTAGCCTCATTGCATATCCCCTAATCCTTCTACATTTTGATGGCCTAAACAATTGATCTATATTTACCGTTCCACTCCATTCATTAATTTATAGACCTCTATCATATCTCCCCTCAGCCGTCTCTGATCCAAGTTGAAGAACCCTAATCTTCTGAGCCTCTCCTCATAGGGGTATCCTTCCATCCCCTTTACCATTTTGGTGGCTTTTCTCTGTACCTTTTGTAATAATGCTATATCCTTATTAAGATACAGCGACCAGAACTGCACACAATATTCAAGGTGCGGTCACACCATGGAACGATACAGAGCCATCATAATATCCTTTGTTTTATTCTCCATTCTTTTCCTTATGATTCCTAACATTCTATTATAAAATGAAATAATGGTATTAAGCTCCAAATCATCATTTAAATCAGCGGTTTTACTGACTGCAATTTGTATATCCAAAATTATTTACTATATGACAATTTTGCCCTCTGATCACCCCCTTCCCCTGCACTAATACTGGTACCAACTCAGTGACAGTCCATATTAAATCCTCAAATGTATGATTGAGTGTTTGGCAATGTAGAACCATGGGTGCCATAAGAGTGACAGTCTTTAACCTACTTTTATGCTCGCTTGACATAGGCACCTAATTATATAAATGATAAAAGGTATAAAACATGTTGTGACATGCCAGTACTTGTACATCCTCTTAGTGATAGATGAATCTAGTGGTCTGTTGCAACAGTGAATGAGCAGACACTACAATGTTAACAAGGTGTATAGCTGGGAATCTCTTGTACCGTCATTCGCAAATTCAGTGTGAACCAGTCTGTCTCACAGATTTGAGGCTCGCCACAGATGGACCTTCAATTGCCAGTAGATGCTATGTGGTTTGATATGGCATATCAGATCTTTGGCTGGACAGAGATTATTTATTTAGCAAGGCTTATATACCGCTTTTCATGGGTCAAAGCAGTTTACACTGAACAACTGTTTTAAAAGGTTACACTGAAACAAATCAACTAGAAACTTGTAAACATTATTCATTATTTACATAGAAGGGTGAACTTATATACAGTCAAACCTCGGTTTTCGTATGCCCTAGTTTTCGTATGATTCGGTTTTCGTTGACTTTTTTCGTCAAGATTTTGTCCCAGTTTTCGTACATTGTCTCAGTTTTCGTACAGTTGAAAATGGAGCACCATCTTGTGGCCAGAAGTGGGATTTTCTTTATTTTGATTTGTTGCTGATTGACTGTCTTCCATATGCCAACAAGAGTCTTCAATAAAGGTAAAAGTGATGTTAAATGTTCATTTATCCATTTCATTAGTCATTTATATTTATTTCTCATTGGTTTTTGTATGTAAAAATATAGTTATCTATAAAATGTATTTTTTGTTAATATTTTTGGGTGTCTGGAACAGATTAATTGGATTTACATTATTTCTTATGGGAAATATTGCTTCAGTTTTCATACATTCGGTTTTAGTCAGACTTTTTCGAATGGATTAATCATGAAAACCGTGGTTCCACTGTACATTAAATGTGTTTTGGGGGATTGATTGTAGGCTGAGACTAGTTTGTTACTACACCTAAGATACCATTTTTTACCTTGTTCCCAAGGTCCAAAAATCAATTGATAACCAATTGTTTCACTGTGTAGTACTGTTTTAGAACCATTATCATGCTTTCTGGATCATTTTTTAAAATCATTGGTGCCTCTTACTCATTGTTATATTCGGGATACAGCTTATTTTTTATAACATCTGGAGACATTGGATCATGTTACTTCAGATGCATTATTGGTCAGATTTGACCTGGAAGCCTTGTATACTAATATACAGGTACACCACCAATTTTACGGCACCCTTGGTTCCAGATGGCACTGTAGGTAGGGATGTTCAGCTGGCCGGAGGCTCCGGTGACCAGCAAGGTGGCAGTAGGTGCACCTACCACTCCGTGCAGGTCACCTTCCCCATGCCTTTGCTTAGGGATGCACCCACCACTCCGTGCAGGTCATCCTTTTTGAAGAGATAGTTAAGTTGCTATAAAGAGATCCACTGTGTCTGTCCCATGCCATTTCGAATTCCGTCACTGCATTTTCCCACTTGGAGTACTGTGTTCAGGTTTTGAAGGTTTGTTCATTAATACCCTTTAAAGGTCTGTATCATATCTCCCCTATCCCTCTTCTAGTCTTGCACATACGTATTTAGGTCTTAAGTCTCTTCTCATATGTCTTCTGGCGCAGGCTTCAAATCATTTTGGTCACCTTTCTCTGAACAGTTTCAAGTCTTTTATATCCTTTGTGAGATATGGTCTCCAAAACTGAACACAATACTCCAAGTGAGGCCTCACTAGTGAATTGTACAGTGGCATTAAATACCTCCTCCTTTCTGCTGATAATTCCTCTCTGTATGCAACCCAGCATCCTTCTGGCTTTGGCCATTACCATGTCGCACTGTTTCGCCACCTTGAGATCCTCAGAAACAAATCACTCCAAGGTCTTCCTGATCCATGCACACCGACCTCTCCCCCTATCACATACAATTCCCTTGTATTTCTACATCCCAAGTGCATGACACTGCACTTCTTCACATTAAATCTTAACTGCCAAGCATTAGACTATTCTTCTAGCTTTTGTAGATCTTTCCTCATGTTATCCACTCCCTCAGGGAGTCCACTCGGTTGCAAATTTTTGTGTCATCTGCAAAAAGACAGACTTTTCCATTCAGTCCTTCAGCAATATCACTCACAAATACATTGAACAATACCGGTCCCAGGACCAATCCCCAGGGCACGTCACTACTCAGCCTTCCTTTCATCCAAGTGAGTTCCGTTTACCATCACTTTCTGTTGTCTGTCAGTCAACCAATTTCTGATCCATTTCACGACCTTGGGGCCCATCCCCAGGCTTTTCAGTTTGATAAGCCTCCTATGAGGAACAGTATCAAAGGCTTTCTGAAATCTAGGTAGATCACATCCTTCGCATGCCCTTGATCTAGTTCTCTGGTCACTCATTCAAAGAACTCAATCAGTTTTGTTTGGCATGATTGTCTTTTGGTAAAACTATGTTGTCTCTGATCATGCAACTTATTGGTTTCAGAGAAAGTCCACTAGTCTCTCTTTCAGGAGCACCTTTATTACTTTCCCGCCACCGAGGTAAGGCTTACTGGCCTATAGTTTGTCACTTCTTCCCTATTACCACTTTCGTGAAGAGTATAATAGAATGCTGGGTGGTATAGAAAAACTTTTAAATAAATAAATCAGTGATATCTTATTCATGGGATTCCAAATGTGCTAATATGGTGAGACTTAGGGGCATGTTTACTAAACTGTGGTAATGTCATTCCGCGGGAAAGGTAGAGATGCCCATATAAAGGAGTGGGCGGGGCAGCAGCAAAGCTGTGTGTCAGTTAAGGCACGTTAGAAGGCGTGTTAAAAGGCACCATAGAAGGCATGTGCCTTATAAAGCACCTTATAACGCGCCTTATAAGGCGCGTTATGAGGTGCCTTGTACTGTGCCTAATTAGGAGCCTTGTAACGTATTTTAAGGAGTGTTGATAGCTGTGGAGAGGGCACTGTGTGGCTGGCAGCACAGATCTGCAAAGATATGACTCTCACAGGCAAGCAAAATATCTGCCCTGGACAAGGAACAAGGAATTGAACCCATGACCTCTGCCTCCACAGTCATCAACGTAACCAGCGGGCTACAGCTCTATAGTGTCTAACACAGCGCTGGCTGGCTACAGAAAGACTGCTGGTGACCACACAAGCTGTCTGCTGTGGTTATCAGGATAGAGTAGACCCACCCATACCCATGATGCACTGCACATGCAGATCAGCAGCCTATGTCTGATCACAAGATGGGGTATGTGCCACTATAGCACCCCGGCCTGGTAGGGGGAGCTGACCATGTGTGTTACTGGCACAGAGTAGCTACAGACCGTGACAGCATGTGGTTCCTGTGCTCACCCTGAGGGTGAAGTGGGGGGCCCAGCACCAGGTCCGCAGCACATGGCATGGCTGAAATAGGCTGTGCTGCAGGTCCTCATCAGTGTCAGTGTGTGATAGGTAGTCCTTGCAGACACACCTAGGATACACCTGTGTCCATCCGTATTCTCCAGTCATGTCTAGCCCTTGTGGACTATGATGCACCCAGAATAGTGCATATCCTGTGTGGGTGCCATGGTCACAGAATACGTGAAGGGTGGTATGCAGACCCTAAAGTGGATTATTTGAGCACCACCCAACCCGCCCCTGTGGGTCAGGGTGGGGAACAGGATCCCCCACCAACAAATTCACAGTCTACATCCCTGCAATGGTGGCAGTAGAGGGGACCATCGACCCCAGTCTTGCTGGGGAACAGATAACCTACAGGGCAGGCAATGCAGATCTGTACACATCCATAAGGCAATGGCAGACAGACAGTAGGCCTGGAGATGCTCAGCTGCCCCCCACCACTATCTGACATTCTCCAGCAGCAAGCCCAGTGAGCCTCCAGCCACTGCACCCTGCAAGGTGTTCCAGCCATACACATACTAGCTACAGACAGTCTGCTAGCTAGTCCATGTTCCTGGAGGGGATGTGAGCGCACACACCAAGCAGCTAAATCAGTGATTGGGCCCCAGAAAAAATAACCCATAAATATCACTTGAGAGAATTACTATATAGCACTATGGGGGAACCTGGCCATGCCGTGGTCACTGCTCAGTCAGGGTGAGAGTGACCCCCCAGCAGGACATGCTGTGGCCACCCTGTCCGTGCAGGTTGTGGCCAGGCACTACAATGTCCGAGCCTTTGCCCTATGCCCTGTGCAGAGGCATCCAGGCCAGGCCACCCTGTCCAGCCTATACCCACGGTACCTTGCTCCTCATTATGCACATTGGCAGGCTTACACTGGCAACAGTGCAAGCAGTGTGGGCTGAGGAAGGTGTTGGCAGACACCACACACTGGATAGACAGACACACACTCCCACACCTATGCCAGTATTGTGCAACTATAGAGGCTCTTGGCAGCCCTGGCCACCGCACCAGTCCTGGGCACAGTGCAGGCATGGCTGTGGTACGCAATACTGTTGGGGTCAATCCCCAGGGTGGTGAACACTGTCAGACACCAGACCTGAAACACACTCCACAGACATCAGAGAGGTTGGTATGATACAGCTCAATGAGCAGATTGTGCTTAACTTAGGAATTGCTATCTGCCAGTAATCATAGCAACCTCTTGATATATGTGTACCGTATTCCCAGGTTTAGGGTGGTATTGCTAGGGTATGTAAGTGCTAGTATTGGGAGATGCACGCAGGGCCCAACATCCTGCCTCTCCAGGAGGCTTTGGATACTGGAGCCTGTGGGTGCAGGTGTGTCTGCCCCTGTTGGCCGCTGCTCTAGGGCAGAGGTTCGCAACTCCATTCCTGGTGGGCCAAACACTGTTCGGGTTTTCATGCTGTCCCTAATGAATATGCATGAGATACATCTGCATACCATGGGGGCGGCGCATAGAAATGCAGCACAGACATCTGTATTAGAGACAGCATGAAACCTGAATGGTGTTTGGCCCTCCAGGACTGCAGTTGGGAAACTCTGCTCTAGGTATTGCGCATGTTTATGATGTCTGTGCTCTGTAGGGTAAAATATAGGTGTTTAAGGCATGTTTATGGTATCTGCAAAAAAGGTTCTGTCTTTATTACCACGTTTTAGTGGTGGGTAAAATATGGGGACTGGGTTGGCAGGAACCACAGCTGGGACTTGAACCTGTGACCTTCTGCTCCTGAACACACTGGCTGTGTGTACTGCACCACCGTGTTGCCACAGAGATAGTGCAGTCCCTGGGGATACCATGACTCTTCGTCAGACAGGGCCTGTCAGTTGCAATGCATAGCACCCACCTACACAGGGCTAGGCCACGGTCTGCTGTGGGCAGCTGCCACTGCCCCCTCCACCGCCAGTACCCCTCTGTCACCATGCTGACATGCCCTTCTGCTGGTGGTGCTGGTGGTGCGCAGTCGCAGGCCATCCTGTGTGCCGGTAGACGGCTGCCTATGGTGCGGGTTCTGGGGTAGGGGTGCCCGCATAGATGTCCATGCTTCCCCCCAGCACCGCCTGCCAATGTTCTGTGCCCTTGGGGGTACCTGCTGGGTACTATCCCCTGTGACACTGTGGGAAACACACTCGTGCCCATGTTGGGCCCTCATCAGTTGCTGTCTGGCTGCTCTACTGTTTCAACATTCCTATGAGCCACCTAGGCATCACCCTGGGCCACACTGTGGCCCAGCTGCACCACAGCATGTGCCGCCTGCAGCCCTCTGTATCCCCTTTTCCAGCATCTGGCCAGTTGCCCGTTCCGACATGCCCACCCTGCTGTTGTGGAACATGTGCACGCCATAGAAAAGTTGTCCAGTAACAAGGGGAAACCGTGATCAGCGCTATTTCACTGTGGGATCATTCACCTTGTATGGGGACAGAGCATAGACCCTTCCAAAATTAATATCCTTTTTTTGGAGCTTTCTCTGTAGTGTTTTTTGATGTTTCCCATTCATATCACTATTGGCCAGCTTGGTTATGTTTTACATTTTGTTCATGTCATTTTCAGTGTTTATTTGCCCTTTTGTTCTGTGCACATGTATCACACTTATCACTTTTTGTAGGTTTAGAAACATAGAAACATAGAAACATGATGACAGAAAAAGACCACAAGGCCCATCTAGTCTGTCCTTCCATAACAACAACTACAACAGTCCACTTTTTACCTTTAGAGATCCTCTGTGTTGGTCCCATGCTTTTTTGAATTCAGTTACTGTCCTCATCTCTACCACCTCCACTGGGAGACTATTCCACGGATCCACTACTCTTTCCGTAAAGAAATATTTCCGCATATCACTCCTGAATCTATCTCCCTTCACCCTCATCCCATGTCCCCTCGTCGCAGAACTTGCTTTCAATTGAAAGAGGCTCTCTCCCTGAACATTTATGCCACGGAGGTATTTAAACATCTCAATCATATCACCTCTATCCCGCTTTTCCTCTAAGGTGTACATATTAAGATCCTTAAGTCTGTCCTCATATGCTTTATAATGAAGACTACTAATCATCTTAGTAGCAACCCTCTGCACCGACTCCATCCTGTTCACATACTTTTGAAGGTGCGGTCTCCAGAATTGCACACCATACTCCAAATGAGGTCGCACCAAAGACTTATACAGAGGCATTATCACCTCCTTTTTTCTGCTAGCCATTCCTCTCCGTATGCACCCAAGCATCCTTCTAGCTTTTGCCATCGCCTTTTCTACCTGTTTAGCTACTTTAAGATCATCGGACACAACTACGCCTAGGTCCCGCTCTTCTTTAGTGGACAAAAGTACTTCATCTCCTATGCTGTATTGCTCCCTAGGATTGCTGCAGCCCAAATGCATGACCTTACATTTTTTAATATTAAATCCCAGCTGCCAAATTCTAGACCATTCTTCAAGCTTAGCTAGATCCCTCCTCATGTTATCTACACCTTCCTGGGTGTCTACTTTATTGCAGATTTTGGTATCATCCGCAAAGAGGCAAACCTTACCCGACAGCCCTTCCGCTATATCACTAACAAAGATGTTAAAAAGAATCGGACCAAGGACAGATCCCTGGGGCACACCACTGGTGACATCCTTCTCTTCAGAGTGAGCTCCATTTACTTGTACTCTTTGTCGCCTCCCACCCAACCAATTTCTAACCCAAGCAGTAACTTTAGGGTCCATCCCTATTGTGCTCAGTTTGTTTATAAGTCGCCTGTGAGGAACAGTGTCAAAGGCTTTACTGAAATCTAAATACACCACATCTAGAGCTCTCCCTCGGTCCAACTCCCTGGTCACCCAGTCAAAGAAATCAATCAGATTTGTCTGACAAGACCTGCCTCTGGTGAATCCATGCTGCCTCGGATCCTGTAATCCGCTGGACTCCAGAAACCTCACTATTTTCTCTTTCAACAGCGTTTCCATTAATTTACTCACCACTGAAGTTAAACTAACCGGCCTGTAGTTTTCAACCACATCCTTACTTCCGCTTTTGTGTAAAGGCACCACATGAGCCTCTCTCCAGTCCTTTGGCACCACTCCCGACTCCAACGAGGCATTGAAAAGGTCAGTCAGTGGAGTTGCTAGAACGTCCCCAAGTTCCCTCAGTATTCTAGGTGTATCCCATCCGGTCCCATCGCTTTGTCTACTTTAAGTTGAGCTAGTTTCTCACGAACACAGTCTTCTGAAAATTGTTCAAGATGTCCCTCGCTTCTGTTCTTATTTGTGGGTGTTTTCTGAGGTCCTGCTCCTGGTTCTTCCCTGGCTTTGCTGTACATTGCTGACTGAAATGGTTTCTCTCTCCTGCAATTGTGTGCTAACGCCTGGTTTTCAGTTGCGTTAGCATTCAGCCCTTAATTCCTCCGCGTTAGTGTGAAAGGGGCCTCTCCCTGCCCATTGACCCCTTCTCCCCGCCCTCTCTCCGCCCTTTTTTGCACTTAACGCGGCCGGGAACGTTAAGACGCCCTTAACGGTACAGAATGTCCCTTATGGCCGCTGCTACGTTAACGCAGTTTAGTAAACATGCCCCTTAATGTCTGAGGATCTCAAGACTGCTAAACAATGTGCCAAGGTGGTGGCCAGAGCTAGAAGGATAATACGTTGCATGGAGAAGGGGCATAATCAGCAATAAGGAGGTGGTGGTGGAGGAGGTGATAATGCCCCTGTACAAGTTGTTGGTGATACCCAACTTGAAGTACTGAGGCAGTCCAGAGGAAAGGAACAAAAATGGTAAGAGGTCTGCATCAGAAGGTATGAGAAGACTTAGACATCTTAAATATGTATACTGTGGAGGAGAGGAGATGTGATAAAGACTTTAAATACTGGAAAGGTTAATAGTGAACAAATGAATCTTTTCCAAAAAAGGGAAAACCATAGAACTAGGTAAGATGATGTGAAGCCACAAGGATGTAGATTCAACAGCAACATCAGGAAATATTTTTTTATGATGGACACCTGGAATGCCTTCCTGGAAGAGGTGGTGGAATTGAAAAAAGTATGGGATCCTTCAATTAATTACAGAGATTTCTAGCCCATCAATCTAGGTGAAGAACCCCTACCCTTGGCAGATTACAGTGTAATGTAACGCATTAATTTAAAACAACAAAATATATTGATTATACATTCCCAGTTAGAGACATGGGGGTATGTTTACTAAACTGCGCTAATGTACGCTGCGCACGTTAGCGTGCGCTAAGGTACCTTAGCGCACGCTAATGTCGCGTTACGGGGCACTAATGTGCACGCTCATGTGCGCGGCGCGCTAATGTGCGATGAAGGCGGGGAAAGGCTCCCCAGGGGCGGAGAGAAGGGGTCAATGGGTGGAGAGTGGGAGTGGAGAGGTCCCCACACATTAACGAGGCTGAAATACGAGGCAAAATATACCGCGAGTGAAAACCTCGCGTTAGAGCCGATTTAAAGGGAAGAGAAACCATTTCTGTCAGCAATGTACAGCAAAACCAGGAAAACCTACAAAAGTGATAAGTGTGATACATGTGCATGGTATAAAAGTACAAATAAACATTGAAAAGGACCCCAACAAAATTTAAAAAAATTATAATCAAGCTGGGCAATAGTGATAGGAATCGGAAACATCAAAAAACACTCCCAAGAAAGCCCCAAAAAATAAATATGAATTTTGGAAGGGTCTACGCTCCGTCCCCATACAAGGTGAATGATCCCACAGTGAAATAGCACTGATCAGGGTTTCCCTCTCCATTGGACAGGTTTCCTATGGCATGCACATGTTCCACAGCAGGGCAGGCATGTCGGAATGGGCAACTGGACAGATGCTGGGAAAGGGGAAACAGAGGGCTGCAGGCGGCATATGCTGTGGTGCAGCTGGGGCACAGTGCGGACTAGGCAGATGCCTAGATGGCACTTAGGAATGCTGAAACTGAACAGCAGCCAGACAGCAACTGATGAGGGCCCAACATGGGCACGAGAGTGTTTATCACAGTGTCACAGGGGATAGTACCCAGCAGGTACCCCCAAGGGCACAGAACATTGGCAGGTGGTGTTGGGGGGAAGCGTGGACGCCTATGCAGGCACCCCTACCCCAGAACACGCACCATAGGCAGCCGCCTACTTGCACACTGGATGGCTTGAGACTGCACACCACCAGCACCACCAGCAGAAGGGCATGTCAGCATGATGGCAGAGGGGTACTGGTGGTGGAGGGGGGGCAGTGGCAGCTGCCCAGAGCCGACCATGAAAGTTCAATTACTCCAGTAATATGTGAATATTTCCCCATACAAATCTCCTCGTTTTCTATCTCGTTTGGATTTGTGAAACCGGGTCTCAGACTAATAGGGAGCTATAGTGATAACAGAACCACTCATTGCTCCGTGTTTGCATCAATGACCCGTTTTTATATTTTCAATTCACTCGATTTAAAGTTTCTTTCGTTAATGTTTCATTCCAGATAAACAATTGAACAGTGTAAAAGTCGGGCGTATCTTATTGTTGATGTCATTGATGCAAACACGGAGCAATGAGTGGTTCTGTTATCACTATAGCTCCCTATTAGTCTGAGACCCGGTTTCACAAATCCAAACGAGATAGAAAACGAGGAGATTTGTATGGGGAAATATTCACATATTACTGGAGTAATTGAACTTTTGTGGCTTAACTGTTATATTACTCTGAAGTCTTGTGACCTATTAGGATTGTTGAATACAGAGCTGACCATGGCCTAGCCCTGTGTAGGTGGATGCCATGCACTGCAACAGACAGGCTGTGTCTGACAAACAACCATGGTATCTCCAGGGACTGCACTGTCTCTGTGAGCACAGTGTGGTGCGGTGAGCACAGCCAGTGTGTTCAGGAGCAGAAGGTCACAAGTTCAAGTCCCAGCTGGGGCTACTGCCAATCCAGTCCCCATATTTTACCCGCTACCAAACCGTGATAGTAAGGACAAACCTTTATTGCAGAGAACATACGCATGGTTCAAATGCCTATATTTTACCCCACCGAGCACAGACACCAGAAACATGCGCATTACCTAGAGCAGAGTCCCCCAAATTCAGTCCTGAAGGCCCACAAATCATTCAGGTTTTATGCTGTCTCCAATATAAGGCCATGTCAGCATGGTGGCGGAGGGGTACTGTTGGTGGAGGGGGCAGTGGCAGCTGTCCAGAGCAGACCATGGCCTAGCCCTGTGTAGGTGGGTGCCATGCACTGCAACAGACAGGCCCTGCCGGACAAACAGTCATGGTATCACCAGGGAATGCACTGTCTCTGTAGCAACTCGGTGGTGCAGTGCACACAACCAGTGTGTTTGGAGGCAGAAGGTCACAGGTTCAAGTCCCAGCTATGGTGCCTGCCAACCCAGTCCCCATATTTTACCCACTACTACAACGTGCTAATACAGACAGAACCTTTATTGCAGATGACGTAAACATGCCCAAAACACCTTCATTTTACCCTACAGAGCAAAGACACCATAAACAGGCGCATTACCTAGAGCAGAGTCTCCCAAATGCAGTCCTGGAGGGCCAAACACCATTCAGGTTCCATGCTGCCTCTAATAAAGATGCCTGTGCTGCATATCTATGCACCACCCCCATGGTATGCAGATGTATCTCATGCATATTCATGAGGGACAGCATGAAAACCCGAACAGTGTTTGGCACACCAGGACTGGAGTTGGGAACCTCTGCCGTAAAGCAGCAGCCAACAGGGGCAGACACACCCACACCCACACCCACAGGCTCCATTAGCCAATGCCTCCTGGAGAGGCAGGAAATTGGGCCCTGCGTGCATCTCCCAATACTAGCCCTTGCATACCTTAGCAATGCCACCTTACACCTGGGAATATGGTACACAGCTAGCAAACGTTTGCTATGATTACTGGCAGATACCAATTCCTACATTAAGCACAGTTTGCTGATTGAGCTCCATCATAGCAACCTTTCTGCTGTCTGTGGAGTGTGCTTCAGGTCTGGTCTCTGACAGTGTTTACCACCCTGGGGAGTGACCCCCAACAGTATTGCGTACCATATCCATGCCTGCACTGTGCCCAGGACTGGTGTGGTGGCCAGGGCTGCTAAACTCCTCTAGAGTAGCACAATGCTGGCATAGGTGTGGGAGTGTGTGTCTGTCTATCCAGTGTGTGGTGGCTGCAAACACCCTCCACAGCCCACACTGCCAGCACTGTTGCCAGTATTGGCCTGCCAATGTGCATAATGAGGAGCAAGGTACCATGGGTATAGCCTGGACAGGGTGGCCTGTCCAGGATGCATCTGCACAGGGCATAGGGCACTGGCTGGGACATTGTAGTGCCCGGCCACCACCTGCACAGACAGGGTGGCCACAGCATGTCCTGCTGGGAGATCACTCTCACCCTGACTGTGCAGTGACCACAGCATGGCTAGGCACCCCCATAGTGCTATATAGTATTTCTCTCATGTGATATTTATGGGTTTCCTTTTGGGGCCCAGTCACTGACTTATCTGCTTGGTGTGTATGCTGACATCCCAGTTCTGGGTGCATGCATTTCCACCAGGAACATGCACTATGGACTAGCTAGCAGACTGTCTGCAGCTGGTATGTGTCCTCATGGAGCGCCTTGCAGGGTGCAGCGGCTGAAGGCTTTCTGCAGGAGAATATCAGATAGTGGTGGGGTGCAGCTTAGCATATCCAGGCCTAATGTCTGTCTGCTATTGCGTTATGGATGTGTACAGAGCTGCATTGACTGCCCTGTAGGGTGTCTGTTCCCCAGCAGGACTGGGGTTGATGGTCCCCTCTACTGCCACCATTGCAGGGGGGGTAGAATGTGGATCTGTTGGTGGGAGACCCTGTTTACCACCCTCAGCCCTGGAGGAGGAGGAGGGTGGTGGTACATAATCCTCCTAGGGGTCCATAGGGGCTACACCTGACTGAGACATACAGATATATCCAAGGTGTGTCTGCAGAAACTACCTATCTCACACATTAGCACTGCTGGGAACCTGCAGCATGGCCTATCTCTGCTGTGGACCTGGTGCTGGGCGCCCCACCTCACCCTCAGGGTGAGTGCAGTACCTGCACAATGTGACGGTGTGTAGCTACTCTGTGCCAGTACCACACACGGTCAATTCCCCCTACCAGGCCGAGGTGCTGTGGGGGTGCATACCCCATCTTGTGATCATCTGTAGACTGCTGATTTGCATGTGCAGTGCATCATGGGTATGGGTGGGTTAACCCTATCCTGGTGACCACAGCAGACTGTTTGTGTGGTGACTTGCAGTCCTTCTGCAGCCAGCCAGGGGTTTGATAGCAGCTATAGAGCTGTAGCCCACTGGTTACTTCACTACCAATGGAGCCAGAGGTCATGGGTTCAAACCCACAGTGGGGTTATTTGATAGGGCTGTCCAAAGCATTATCTATTTTTAAAGTACATTAATGCTGCCAGCAATAACACCCTCAACGTACTGTACCCATAAGATGCCTCAGAGGGTGCTTTATAGGGCGCCCTATAGGGCACCTTATGGTTACCGTCCATATAAGGTGCACTATACAGTATGCTATGGAGCGACTGATAGGGTGCCAGTCCGTATAAGGTGCCTTATAAGGTGTCCTATGGAGCGCTTTATAGGGTGCCCTATAGGGGACATTATAGGGTGCCGTGGCGGACAGTGCACTTTATAATGTGCCCTATGGAGTGCCTTATAGGGTGCCTTATGCGGCACCTTAGGTTACGGCATGTGAGGGTGTTTGCTGGCAGCAATAATTAAAATACAAATAAAATGCCTCAGGAAACAATACTTACATGTCAAAGCTGATGCCTCAACCAGCCTTAAGTATTGGGCACACTGGGGATCGAACTCATGACCCCTGTATCATCAGTCAGTGCCTTAACCATTGTGCTACACTGCTGTTCCTCCTTGTATTTCAGCGCACCTACTTATGATTTCCATGCGTTTAAATGCACAGTGCTGCCATCAAAAACAGTGCTATGACCTTGCTGTGCCTCATAGGGCACCCTATATGGCGCCCTATACGCCACCCTTTCAGCAACATTGTAGGGTGCCGTGGCAGACAGTGCACTTTAAAATGTGCCCTCTGGGGTACCTTATGGGGCGCCTTATGTTACAGTGCTTTGTGAGTGCGTTTGCTAGTAGCAGTAATTAAAATAAAATTAATATGCCTCAGAATGCAATATTACACATACAAGGTAGTGCCTCAGGCAGCCTTATTCATTGGGCACAGTGGGGGATTGAACCCATGACCCCTGCACCATCAGTCAGTGTCTTAACCATTGTACTGCGGCTCTGTTCCTCTGTTTGCACATCAGCGCGCCTGCTTATGCTTCCCGCGCGCGTTGCTCGTGCGCTAATGTGCGCGGCACACATTAGCACGCCGCGCACATTAGCGCATGATTAATCCCGGTTTGCTTTTTTCAGACTGAAACGCCCACTCCTTTTATGGCATCCTGCACACTAACACGGCGCGCACCTAACGGGGGTTTAGTAAACATACCCCATAGCCTCTTCTACCCAAAAGCTTCAAAATACAAAAAAAAGCTTTAAACTTCTTTCTAAAAACAGGAAAACAGTTTCCACCCTAGTATTTTTTGCAAGACATTGCATAAGCATGGCCTGACTACTGAAATAGTCCTTTCCTGCATTGAAACCAATCTTACCTCTGTTCTCACAGAAATAACTACCAGCTGTTTGTTTTGTTAGGTGCAGGGCACACATAGGCTGCTCTTGCTCCTCAGTTGATTCTCTGAAGTTTATAGGAACTTCACTGTGAGTGAGTGTACACATTAACACCAGCTCTTTAAACTTTATTCAACAAGCAATAGGTAAGTAGTTTCAGGGCTGGCTCAAGGGTTGTAACACCCTGAGCCAATGTTTGCTTTTATGCCACTCCCCTCCCCCCCCCCACCTTGGGTCCAGACTTGCAGTGCAAGCTGCACAAACAGGAGTACATTTTCAGCCCACTAGCTCATTAAATGCCCCCCTCCCATTTAGCTTAATCTGTGTGTTCTGTGTCACTATCCATATAGATTGTGCACTGATTATACAGAGAGTGATGGTGAGGTCATTGTAATCTCCAGGAACCAGCAGGAAATGAGTCTTCACATATGGGTACATTGGTACCGACGGAGTTTGCGCGGGAACGCTTCCCAGCGTCCATTCAAGAGCCTTTGGAAGCATCCCAGCACACCTGCGTGCTGCCTTCCCGCCTTTCCCAACTGCCTCTCCTCAGTTTTCGTTTTTCCGCGGAGCCGGCAGGACGTCCTCCTGTCACCGCAGAAAGTTTTTCTTTATATTTTTTAGTTTTCTTGTGGTCGCGGCTGTCTTCCCGACGCCACAAGTACCGCCGGTGTTTTGTTTTCTTTTCTTGAAAAATTTTCCTTTTCCACGGGATATTTTTTCTTCATAGTGTCCCACGGTCTCTTAGGCCTTTTAGGCCTCTTCTTTTTCCTTCATGGAACCACCAGACACTTTCTCCAAGAAATGTTCAGACTGTGGCGGTACAACTTTATTTTTAGACCCTCGAAGTCGGTGTCTAACCTGCTTGGGTCCTGACAACAGTTTGGTAAGAAGAGGTTTTCAACATCGAGGCTCCCTCGATGCACGGTTGCCCTCCAACTTCGGGGCACCGTCCCCTTCTTCGTCCACACAGGATCAAGTAACCCACAAACAGTCTGTTAAGACTAGCCAGTCCTCGAGTGGTAGGTCTCATGCGCAGCATGTAGACGGCTCCTGCCTTGCCCTCGAGGGCCCACTGGCTTCAAAATCCCGGCGGGAGTCTTCGGTCTCCAAAGCCTATAAGGGGTTTCAGGTTGTTCCTGGGGTTCACCCCCCACAGAACATACCTAAGCCGTGTACGGTGGTGGCATCCGCTTCGAGCGGTACCGATACCCCGGCATCGGCACTGGTGTTGGATGAAACACTCCTCACCAGGGATCGTCATCTGGCGTCCTCGGTACCTTCTGGACCGGTGTATACCTTCCAGATTGACTTTCCATTATCGGTACCAACACCGATACTCCAACCGACGTCGGTACCCTCCAGATGTGCATTGATAGCCTCGCTTCCTTCGATGCCGAGTCTGGAATCGATCTCCAGTCTGGAGGACTGGGTACCGACTCGCCTTGGTACCGGCTCTCGACGGTACCGAAGGCTCGGTTCCGATGATTCGGATCCGCAACTCTCGGTTCCCCTGACGCCGATTGAGTTGCCACTGGTTGCCCTTCCTTCACTGGTATCAGACACGGTACCGAAGTTGGTACCGATGTCCTCATTACCTTCACGGTCGGTGCCTTCCATGCTTCGCTTATCAGGCTCTTTGCCCTCGATGCCAAGTTTGGAATCGATCTCTAGTCTAGAAGACTGGGTACCAATAGATTTTGGTACCGACACCGATCGATATCGGTGCTTCGGTAACGAGGATAGCGGCCGGAGGTTTTCGGTTACCTCGGTACCGATTGAACTGTCACCGATGACTGCTCCGATGTCTTTGTCGGGTTCGACTCCGACATCGGTACCGGTATCAGCATTGGTACCGGTACCCACAGTAGCATCGTCGCCAATTCCTCCCATGCTTTTTTCAACAGGATCACTCCATTCTATACCAAACTTGGAGTTGATACCTGACATGGATGATGTGGTAAGGATGGGGGCTGCTCCTGACAGCCAGTACCAGCAACATCTTTTAAGCATGAAATAAATAAATGAAGCATTCCACACTGCACTCTGCAGGATCTTCTATTCCGCTATGGTTTTCGAACGAAGTAGCTGAAAAAGTGAAGAAAAAGAGGGAGGCCTTCACGAAATACAAGAGATCACAGAGAGAGGAAGACAGGCATCTGTATTTGGAAAAACTTAGAGAAGCTAGCAAAGTAGTCAAGAAGGCAAAGATTCAAAAGGAGGAGGAAATAGCCAATGCAATAAAATGGGGGGATAAGACATTTTTCAGATATATTAGTGAGAAGAGGAAGGGCAAAAGTGGCATTGTCAGACTCAAGGGTGCAGGGGGGGGGGAATATGTAGAAGCTGATAAGGATAAAGCGGAATTGCTTAACAAATATTTTTGTTCTGTGTTCACAGATGAAGAACCAGGAGCAGGACCTCAGAAAACACCCACAAATAAGAACAGAAGCGAGGGACATCTTGAACAATTTTCAGAAGACTGTGTTTGTGAGAAACTAGCTCAACTTAAAGTAGACAAAGCGATGGGACCGGATGGGATACACCCTAGAATACTGAGGGAACTTGGGGACGTTCTAGCAACTCCACTGACTGACCTTTTCAATGCCTCGTTGGAGTCGGGAGTGGTGCCAAAGGACTGGAGAGAGGCTCATGTGGTGCCTTTACACAAAAGCGGAAGTAAGGATGTGGTTGAAAACTACAGGCCGGTTAGTTTAACTTCGGTGGTGAGTAAATTATTGGAAACGCTGCTGAAAGAGAAAATAGTGAGGTTTCTGGAGTCCGGCGGATTACAGGATCCGAGGCAGCATGGATTCACCAGAGGCAGGTCTTGTCAGACAAATCTGATTGATTTCTTTGACTGGGTGACCAGGGAGTTGGACCGAGGGAGAGCTCTAGATGTGGTGTATTTAGATTTCAGTAAAGCCTTTGACACTGTTCCTCACAGGCGACTTATAAACAAACTGAGCACCCTAGGGATGGACCCTAAGGTTACTGCTTGGGTTAGAAATTGGTTGGGTGGGAGGCGACAAAGAGTACAAGTAAATGGAGCTCACTCTGAGGAGAAGGATGTTACCAGTGGTGTGCCCCAGGGATCTGTCCTTGGTCCGATTCTTTTTAACATCTTTGTTAGTGATATAGCGGAAGGGCTGTCGGGTAAGGTTTACCTCTTTGCAGATGATACCAAAATCTGCAATAGAGTAGACACCCAGGAAGGTGTAGATAACATGAGGCGGGATCTAGCTAAGCTTGAAGAATGGTCTAGAATTTGGCAGCTGGGATTTAATGTTAAAAATGTAAGGTCATGCATTTGGGCTGCAGCAATCCAAGGGAGCAATACAGTATAGGAGGTGAAGTACTTTTGTCCACTAAAGAAGAGCGGGACCTAGGCGTGGTTGTGTCTGATGATCTTAAAGTAGCTAAACAGGTAGAAAAGGCGACGGCAAAAGCTAGAAGGATGCTTGGGTACATACGGAGAGGAATGGGTAGCAGAAAAAAGGAGGTGATAATGCCTCTGTATAAGTCTTTGGTGCGACCTCATTTGGAGTATGGTGTGCAATTCTGGAGACCGCACCTTCAAAAGGATGTGAACAGGATGGAGTCGGTGCAGAGGGTTGCTACTAAAATGATTAATGGGCTTCATTATAAAGCATATGAGGACAGACTTAAGGATCTTAATATGTACACCTTAGAGGAAAGGCAGGATAGAGGTGATATGATTGAGATGTTTAAATACCTCTGTGGCATAAATGTTCAGGGAGAGAGCCTCTTTCAATTGAAAGCAAGTTCTGCTACGAGGGGACATGGGATGAGGGTGAAGGGAGATAGATTCAGGAGTGATATGCGGAAATATTTCTTTACGGAAAGAGTAGTGGATCCGTGGAATAGTCTCCCAGTGGAGGTGGAAGAGATGAGGACAGTAACTGAATTCAAAAAAGCATGGGACCAACACAGAGGATCTCTAAAGGTAAAAAGTGGACTGTTGTAGTTATGGAAGGACAGACTAGATGGGCCTTGTGGTCTTTTTCTGTCATCATGTTTCTATGTTTCTATATATTTGGATAACTCTGGATGCTCAGGCTAGTTCTTTAGATTTACCCTGTCCAGGGGAGATTCCTGTTTGGGATCCCTCTTTTCAGAGTTTCCTCCTGGATATAGCAAGATCTCTTGCCATTCCTATTCCAGGACATGATCCTGCACAAGGCTCTGTTTCTGCCAAAGCAAAGGACAACATAATGCTTCCTTTGCATCATTCCTTGCAAGATTTCCTTCTAGGAATGTGGGAAACACCTTTAAGGGTACCCCCCACCTCCCAGGGCAACTGATCTTTTATATCAGGTGCCCCCCCTCTCCAGGGTTTCAAAAGACTCAACTTCCTCATCATTCCATAGTAGTGGAATCAGCAATGAGGCGGGTAAAGAGTAAGAAAAAGCACTCTTCTTATCCGCCAGGTCGTGAGTCTAAGACACTAGATGCCTTTGGACGTCAAACCTTCCAGACATCTATGCTTTCTGCAAGAATTCTCTTATATATTTTTTATATGAGTCTTTCTCTTGAGGAGGTCACAAAGCAGTTACATCTTTTGACTCCTTTCCTTCCAGATTCTAGGAGGAAAGACTATTCTTCACTGCTTAAGCATATCCAGAATATTTCTTGGTTTCTTTCTCGTGCTTCCCTAGACTCTTTTGAATCTGTTAGCAGAACGTCTGCTATTGCTATAGGGGCACGACGTAGAGCCTGGCTCCAATCTTCAGATTTGGACAAATGGGCACAACAATGTCTGGGACATACTCCTTGCACTGGAGAAAATCTTTTCAACAAGGAGTCTTTACGCCAGGTTACTCAGTTATCCACTGATTTACCTGTTCCTAAGGTTTGTTCTGCACCTTCTTCTGTCCCACTAGGTAGGAAATCTCCTACCAAACTTTCTTCCCACAGGAGAAGAAGGTTTTATTCATCACTTACCCATCATACAAATGTTCCCCAACAGGGGAGGCATCGTCCTGGTCTGAAGAATCCAACCTCTCACCAGGCTCAGCAAACCCAGCATCTGCAGGGTTTCTGATCAATCATCATCAGATGCTTGTGACTCTTGGGGTTAGCATCTACATTTGCTTCTTCTCAATGGAGGCAATCCACCACTTCATTCTAACCCCTACACATGGATCCCTTTCCAAAAGATATCCATTTTTTCTATATTTCTATGAGCTGTCAGGATATTCATGCCTATAGGTCACAGGTTTCTCCTCTTTTTCCTGCTAGGGAAAGAGGTCTAACCACTATCAAATGATAGTTCCTGTGCCAGCATGTATCTTTCCTTTATTTATTTATTTACAGTCTCTTATATACCGCACTATTCATCATCAGCGCGGTTTACATGGAACAAAATGCTCAGTACAGTTAACACGTATGAGTTTACAGGTAACAGGGCACAAAAAACTTGGATAACAGAGGTAAACTATTTACAAAACTTACAACATGGAATCATAAGCACAGAGGTTTCATAGAAAACACAAACCCACTATGGTTTGAGTATCAAACTTGGTGTGTTGTTGAGATACCATAAATTTGTCTGGGAATGGTATCAGTGGGTGTCTTTGAGCTCTAGGGGATGCCGTTGGGCTCTATAAGGTACTTGTTGAAGAGGTGGCATTTGAGGGCTTTCCTAAACTGTGGTAGGCTCTTAATAGCCCGGATATCAGGGGGTAATGCATTCCAGCATCTTGGGGCACTGAGACTGAAGGCTCTGTTGGCTGTCGATTTAGTGCAAACAGTAAGTGCCTTCGGGACTTTTAGGGAGTTTATAGCCGTGGATCTTCTTGCTCTATTTGGGGATGTGATCTGGATGAGGGAGGTTAAGGATGCAGATGAGAGATTGTTAACAGCTTTAAAAGTGATTATCAAGGTCTTGAAAACTATTCTAGCCTGAATGGGTAGCCAATGCAACTGTATCAGCAGAGGCGTCACGTGGTCGCTCCTGGAGGCTCCGTGGAGGACTCTTGCTGCCGCGTTCATGGCTAGCTGCAGCGGGTTTAATGTAGATTGGGGAAGACCTTTTAATATGGCCTTGGCATAGTCAAAATGAGGTATAACCAACGCCTGGAAAATTGTCCGGAAATCAGTTGGTTCAAGCATGGAACGTAGATGCCTAAGTGAACGGATCTTGGAGTAAACTGATCTGACTATGTTTCCTATGTGGGCCTTCATATCCAGACGTTGATCTAAGGTGATTCCCAGGTATCGTATTGAGGATTTAGATTGCAGCTCAGCTTCTTTTACTTTAAGAAATTGTGGTGGGGTAAAGTTGGGATTCCTCGTAGTGAAGAGTACTTCCGTTTTCTTATGTTGTATTCTGAGGTTTTGAGAAAGAAGCCAGTCAGATATTGCATTGAAGCAACTTGTCAGTGGGGAGAGGTCCAGATGCTCAGTAGAGAAGGGTATGTAAAGCAGGACATCGTCTGCATATAACATGCAATCAACATTGAATGACCGGATGATATTACAAATTGGCTGCATGTAAATATTGAACAGGAGCGCAGAAAGGGAGGATCCTTGTGGGACACCTTGGCTTTGGTGGAAAGGTTCAGAATTTATCCCTCCAGAACGAACATGCTGCCATCTTTCGGACAGGTAGGATCTGCACCATTCGAGCGCTCTTCCATTAATGCCTTTGTCAATCAGTCGTCCTAGTAGAAGCTCGTGATTTACTGAGTCAAAAGCTGCAGCGATGTCCAGAAATATGAGAGCAAATCCTTGACGGATGTCATCAATGCCGGTGATTATCTTGCAGAAGAGAGTGGTAAGGAGGGTTTCCACTCCATGAAATTCCCTAAAACCATGTTGGCAGGGGTCTAGGTGCAGCAGAGTCGATGTGATCCTGCAATTGCCGTTGAGCCTCCTTTTCAATGATCTTCGCGAGAAGTGGAATGCTGGATATGGGTCTGTAGGATTCCACCTGTTGGGGATCGAGCTTGCAGTTTTTTAGCAGTGGTCTGATAGAGGTGTGTTTAAGGGCTGAAGGGAAAGAGCCGGTTGAGAAGGAGAGGTTCATTATTTTGGACAGTACTGGGCTGAAGTGACTGCGAAGCTCCTTGATCCAGAAGGCTGGGCATGGATCGGTCTGGGCAGTAGTGGTATTAAGGGCTGCAATAGTATCTTCAATTCCTCTCTTGGTGGGGGTAGAAAACATGGTTAGGGTTGTTTGGCAGTCTTGCTCTGTGGTGGAGGTTGTAGTAGAGGTTTTGTTGGTCTGGCATATCTTGGATTGGATGTAGGTTTCTATAGACTTCCTACTTTGTAAGTCTTCTTCAGCTCCATTCTCTTCACCCTCTTACCAAGTTTTTCCCCTGTAAGAGGGAATTACTGGGAGGCTTTTTCTTTAGCCTCTCTACTTTTCTCACTTTCCAGTGCGGAGTTTACCTCCTCTGCTCAATCTTGCTTTGGGGCAGCTTATCAGACATGTCCAGAGTTTCCTACTCCTGTTCTGTCTGTTCTTTCTGTTTTTGAACAGTAAGATTCTTTCTGCTGTCTTGCTAACAGCTGCCTATGCAGGAGCTTTAATGTTTGGACCACTGGTTCTTGTCCACAAACAACCAGATTGTCCTCCACTAACATTCTGTCTAGTCTTAGTAGTGGCTTCAAGTCAGTGCTTCATCTCTCTTGGAGATCATCTCACTACAAGCTTTCTAGATTGTCTTCTATTCTGCCCTCTTCATTTTCCTGACTTTGTCAGCATAGTTGGCAGAGATACTGGCTCTCTAACAGCCAGTTCTATCTCCTCATTCTCCTGCATCATGCTCTCTGCAATCTACAGAGAAGCTTTCCACTATGGGCCTTTGCTAGAGAGCATGTATCCTAGCTGGTTAGAAAAGGCTTTTCAGTCATGTCTCCCATGACTAGAAGGTTCTCCCTTCTTTTACTATCTCCTTTTTTGATATAAAGGACATAGGCCTTCTCTTACGTGAAAGCTCAAGGAGTTGCCAGTTCTCTGCTTTGGTCCATAGTATTCCCAGTCGGGGATATGCTCGTCTTCATGGTAAGAACGCATGATACCTTTGCCCTTAAGCAGGTCAACATGGTATCTCATCTCTAGGTGTCTTCTGTCTACTTACCATGCTAGAGTCCTGGAAGACTCGGGACTTGCTAGCTGCACATTGACATTATCCTTTGTTTTTCACGTAACAGTCCTGGTTATTTTTCACTAACTAGCATTCTTGCAGATCATAACCAGGAGGAATAGATTCTCTATATGTCTTCTCAAGTAGGTTCCACCTCCTTGTTATTAGATGAATCTTTCCTCTCCACATATCCTATGTGATCACTGTGCTGTAGGCATATCTCTGTCTGTTTAATTGCAGACACCCATATGTAGGCCTACATATCCATATTTATTTTTTGTGTGTATTTTATGCCCTGCCATATTTCACTATAGATATATTTTTATATGTCTGTCTATCTATCTATCTATATCTATATCTATATATATATATATGTATCTGTTGAGATATTTTATTATAGATAGATATGTATCCATATACTTATCTATCTCACTGTCTATCCTCATATAGCTATATGATTCTGACAGAAGGGCTTTACCCATACCTATGCTATCTAGCAGGTTTTGGGTTCTACACACACAACCAATCCTGTGGTAGTCAACAATTTTTATACCATAACCTAACGGTTTAGGTACCTCTGAAGCTCTCCGTGCCCAATATCTCTCCAAGCTTACTCCAGTTAGGAGAGACATTGTGAATCTTCAGTTAATCATAGGCTTAATGCCTCAGGCATTTGTCCTCTCTTTTTGGGATACAAGGAGTTCCCACATCCTTTCTCCCCACAAGGACTGTGCCTGTTTGTCCAAATCGGTTAGCCTTCTCTTTTTGCTCCTAAGAGTGACTCACTCTGCCTCCAAAAGAGCTAGGGTTTTTCTCATAAAGCCTTCCGCTGAAGGCCCACCGTTTTTGGACTACCCCAGTTTCCCTACTAGGGTTACCTGTTACCTTTCAAGATTCTGACCTCCACTGGTTTTCCTACAGGATTATTACCTCCACTTACAGTGAGGTCCTCTTCAAGGTTCCTCTACTAGGTTTCCCAGTAGATCCATGAACCTCCATACTTCTGTGAAATCCTGTCAGGGGAGGTCCATATTGCAATATCCTTTGCAATATTATTGATGACCATCATCATCCACACATGGACTCCATCTCTGCAGTCCTATGCTAGGTTAGTTGTTCCACAGCATCCTTCTTTCTTCAACTCCTACCCTCCATCCTCAGGATGCCTGGTGTTCTGGGAGATAGCATGTTCCAGCCTATGACATGCTGGGACTCCAGGCATCTCAGCTTGGGAGTCCCCATATGTGAAGACTCATTCCTGCTTGTTCCTGGAGATAGCACAGTTACTTACCTGTAACAGGTGATCTCTGGGAACAGCAGGAATAAGTCTTCACAACCCTCCCACCTCCCCAGGAGTTGTATCTCTATCTATCTTTCCTTTCCTCTCTCTCTCTCTTTGTCTCAGCTTTAAAACTTAACTGAGGAGAGGCAGTTGGGAAAGGCGGGAAGGCAGCATGCAGGCGTGCTGGGATGCTTCCAAAGGCTCTTGATTGGACGCTGGGAAGCGTTCCCGCGCAGACTCCGTCGGTACCGACGTTCCCATATGTGAAGACTTATTCCTGCTGTTCCCAGAGATCACCTGTTACAGGTAAGTAACTGTGCTTTATCTGTTCAGGCTAGGCCTTTGATATTCCACAGACCTAAACAAAACATGTAACTTACCTGAACACAGGTCTGCGACTAAAAAGCTGTTTGATTATTTTCATCTAATTTCCATATATTTTGGTGTGCTGAAAACAAATAAAATATTGAAAAAACTCCTAGACGTCATGATTTGTCACAACATGCAAAATTGTCTTCAAATTTATCAAATTTTTTCAAATTACTATTAATTAATTCAAATTACTATTAATTAATTCACATAAGTGCATTTAAGATATAAAATGTCAAAAAAACCTTAAAGGGGTTGTCCGAGTTATGTAAAAAAAAATATAGCACTGTAAATCTGATGGTCAGCAATACATACATAAGCTAAGCAAGTTTTAAGTCCGTGCTTCTAATGGTAGAAGGGGTTAATCTTTCCTGAAGAATCCAGTGGGAGGGAGACACAGGGCAGATAGCAGCAGCTCCGGTCAGTGCAGGGGGGTGTGGCCAGCACTGTGACGTCTCGTGTACAGACACAGAGCTGCTCTCTCCTGCATGCCACACCTGTGCACGAATCATCATCAGGTTCTTGGTTCTAGGTTGTTCACACTTTTTCATTGCAATTCGTGTTAGTTCATCATTCTTCAACCGTTATGTTATGGCTCCGCGAAAGTGTATTAATTCGCCAGACAGTTTCCGTTTCATCTGTGGTGAATATACAGTGTTGAAGCAACAGCAGAATATTACAGACTTTGTGAAAAAAGTATACTTTGCATACTTTGGACTAAAAATTGGAGATCAAGATAAAGTCTGGACGCCTCATAAAGTGTGCAAACGGTGTGTTGAGGATCTCCGAAACTGGTTCAAGGGTAAGAAAAAATCTTTCCGTTATGAAACATAGAAACATGATGACAGAAAAAGACCACAAGGCCCATCTAGTCTGTCCTTCCATAACAACAACTACAACATGGTATTCCTATGGTATGGCGAGAGCAAAAGAACCATAGTGACGACTGTTACTTTTGTTCATGCGATGTGAAAGGGTTTAATTCCAAATGGAAGCATTCCATTTCATACCCCAATCTTCACTCGGCAATTCGTCCCATCCCCCATGGCACAGATATACCAGTACCCAAGCCCCCTGCTACCTTGGAAGAGATACCTAGCTCCTTGGAAGAGATACCTAGCTCCGATGAAGGTGAAGTCATACCTGTACCAGATGACGAATCAAGTTCTGACTTTGAAGATGATACAAGACCAAAATTGTTTTCTTAGGAGGAGATGAATGATTTGGTAAGAGACTTGAATCTTCCCAAAGATGCCGCTGAGTTACTCGGATCAAGGCTGAAAAGCTGGAATTTATTGTTGCCAGGAGTGTCATCTTCATGGTTCAGACATCGTGAAAGGAGTTTGTTCCTTACTTCGCCCAGGAAGACAAGTTGGTTTATTGCATCGATGTCGAAGGTCTGATGGGTCAATTTAAAATCCAATATGATTCAGAGCAATGGCGTCTTTTTATAGATTCTTCAAAAAGAAGTCTCAAAGCAGTTTTACTCCACAACGGTTTTTACGCTTCCATACCTGTAGGTCATTCCATACACTTGAAGGAAACCTACGAGAACTTGGAATTGGTTCTTCATAAACTTAAATATGAAGACCATGGTTGGCAAGTGTGTGGGGACTTGAAGGTCTTGTGCATGCTGCTCGGGCAACAAACTGGGTATACCAAATATCCTTGTTTTCTGTGTCTATGGGACAGTCGAGACTGACAAAATCACTGGACCAAGAAGAGTTGGCAGCCGAGGGTGCTAACAGTTGGTGAAAAAAATGTCCTCCGAGAAACTTTGGTACCTTCCCATAAAGTTCTTCTACCACCTCTCCACATAAAATTTGGATTGATGAAGCAATTCGTAAAATCACTTCCAAGAGATGGATAATGCTTGTGATAAGGAAGCTTATCATAGCTCAGGAAGGAGCTATAGAAAAGCTGAAGTAACTCTGAACAAGCAACCTGTCAGTTCTGGTAGAAATAAGAAAACAGAATTTTCCCATAAAAGACTACCAGTCCCAGAATGCACCAGGTTTCCAACAGCCATTAGAGGAGCTGAAGTGGAGAAACGTGTGTTCAATCAGGAGGGCTATGAGGTAATCCCTAAGCACTCATCTCAAAGGGCAGGGCCTGATTCAGCACGGCTGCACTGTATTAGGGAGGAGCACTCATCAAGGCAGAATAAGAGTAGAGTTTATTCTACAGATGACCATCTTCATGATCACCTTGGATATCCAGAGAAGGATCATCAGTTTCATCTGAAGGATCATCAGAAGCAGAAGCCAAACCGGACGGACAGAGAGGGAAAGAGACCCTCTGGAAGAAAGAGGAGAAAAGCCTTTGAGAGGTCTAGAAGAGTCAAGAGCAGTACGTATACTGGGAGGTATTCCAAGGGCCAGCATACACCATTGGACTGGGGAAAGCCAGAGGAATGGTGCTGCAGAGCTAGGAATCTCCAGACGCTACCTGTGAGGGAGACGGCTGCACGTGGAAGGGACCCTAAGACCCGTGCCAGAAGGTATGTGAAGAGAGATCCAGTGTCCAGGGATCTGGATTGGAAGGCTGGACATAAGAACTGGACTACATACTGGCCAGGCTATTTAGAGAGGAACTCTAACAGCAATGGAAGCTCAGGTATGAACACTGATCTATGCCCTAGCTATAACCTTGAAAGACAGCAGGGAAACAAGTATTCTCCTGAAAGTGCTCCATTGAGAGATTCATCTGTGCCAATCCATGATATTGAACCTATGCTTGTTGAAGATGGGGGTATGATTGCAGATGAGGAATGTGTTTATATGGACTGCTCTCTATCTAAACTCCGTTGGTAACTTTCTGTTATAAAGTACAGCAACCATCACAAAGAAATATAAACTTGTTCTTTAATCTACTCAGAAAAGCTCCTGAAGCAGGATTTGACCCACACAGTAGAAAGCAAGCCAGCTAAGGGGTTTCAGCTGGATAACTGCTAGCAATTAAGCCTTACCTAATTGCTTGTGAGCTAGGAGAGAATCACTTCTGAATCTATGTGGGAAGTAATCAGAAGTAAACTGAAAAGAACAGTTTGTTTCTTGCTTTGTGGCTTTTCATTTGTTGTTTTCCTGATTTTGACTTTGTTTTTCCAAGTTAACACTGAAAGCAAGTAACCTGATTTATGTGCTACCAAGCATATCTGTGTTGGGAGAAATAACCCCATAAATAAATATCTTATTGGCTTTACCCAAGAGCACAACTAAATTATTGTCAGCAGCTGTGTCTGGTGTGAATGAACTACATTGCCCACAATACCTTGCAAATCATATAGATATATGCACTTGCCAAGACTGTGAAGATTCTCACCCAGGCAGCCGTCTGACATGCTTCAAATACTTGGTCATCAAGTTTCCAGGCCTGTCGGAGGCAAAATTGAAGGAAGGTGTGTTCGTCGGACCAGACAGTAGAAGGCTTATAGTTGATCAAGAGTTTGTCAATACCATGACGGATCCTCAAAAAGAAGGGTGGATTGCATTTAAAGAAGTCGTACAGAAATGTTTAGGCAATAACAAAGATCCTCACTACAAAAAGATCGTCGGACGAATGCTGAAAGCATTTCAAGCTTTAGGTTGCCTGATGAGTTTGAAAGTGCATTTCCTCCAGTCCCACCTTGACTACTTTCCTGAAAATTTGGGAGCTGTGAGTGAGAAACAAGGTGAACGATTCCACCAAGACATAAAAGAGATGGAAAGGAGATAACAGGGAAAATGGAGCATTACAATGATGGCAGACTACTGTTGGATGCTTCAGAGAGACATTCCAGATGCTACTCACAAGGGTAAATGCACCAAGAGGAGCCTCACAAGGAAGAAGAATTGAGTTTAGTGTGTGTAGGTGAGCTCATTTCAGTTCAAAAAAGGATTTTCATGAAAATATTGTAATAAAACTTTAATTTTATAAGTCTATTTCCATTTATTTTGAGGTATTGCCTTATTTAACATAGTTACCTAAACTGTCAGGAAACGTGATGTCCTATGACAAAATGGAGGTCAATTTCGGATTCAGCGCACCAAAAAACATAAAGATTACGTGGAATAACCAAAACAGCTCTCGAAAAATTTTTTTTTGCAGACCTGTGTAATGATTGAATATTGGCACTGTCTGGATAATTTTCTGGCCTATGCTTGCTCTTCCCCAAACATGCCCCACAAGTATACCAATATCATCTGACCATTCTTCGGTTTAAAAGCCTGATATTATCCTCATATTTATTTGAAAATACATGGTTAGGATAATTATACATTTACCAGCAAACGCCTAAGTGCCTTTGAATATCAGTCTGATAGGGCATAATCATTCATTCATATGGAACACTCCCAGACTCACTATTAAAACTCTCCCAACAACAGATGCAGAGAACTTGGGTGTTTCACTTTACATCTCAACGTACAAAAATATTCTATTCAAATTCTAATCTCACATCAGTGACAACACCACTAATTCCCTACATAGCTAGACATTGAGCGTCAAAACACACAACCCTGCAAATGGATACTCAACTCTAGCATCAAGAACTCAAATAGCACCAACCCTACCTATGGAAAATCAGCATTGCAAATATTCTAGAGCACCAGTAACCCAGTTGGAAAAGAGAACAAGCTGAACGTCTTCAGATTCCTAGAGAGAGCCTACATGTTAACTGAAACCCTTATCTCATCTGCACGTGGAAAATACAGACCATCACCAAATAAAAGGATAAGAAACTACAAAACACAAAATTTGAAATGGACAACCCCAAAATCAGACAAGCTATGAAACATGGCAGAAAGAGAAACGTAAATGCATTTCCTCCTGTAATGAACTATCAGAAATGTACATTTTCAAAGCTGACACATTCTATTCTGTACCTTTGTACCTTTTGTACCTTTCTAATCTGATCATCTTATTTTTCCAGTTGAGTTGGTCCCATTCTCTCTTTTCTACATACTCTTGTTGGTTTTCTTCTAAGTCCTTTTCCAAGATCCCATTTTCTGTTTGTTCACACTCCCTGTCCTCTTTGTCCTTTCCTTCGCTATATCTCTCTCTGACATCGATCCTTCTATTTCTCCAAGAACAAGCAGAAAGTCAGCCCTCACATATTGGTGAGATGTGCCGACGGAGCCCATGCGGAAGCATCTCCCCAGCTTTCAGAGAAAGCCTTTGGGAGATGCCACCATGCATGTGTGGTCCCCTTCCCGTCCAAGGGAGCCATCTTGTTCAGTCTCCTTTTTTCTGCGGAGCCCAACAGACAGATGTCCAATGTCCCCAGAAAAATTTCTTTAAAACTTAGTAATTCAGTTTAGCTTTCTGGTAAGTGTACCAGTTCATCTTCTCGTCCTGAGCCGGCTTCTTCGACACCATCTTCAGGCCTGTCCTTTTCCACTTTTTTCCTTAAGGTTCCCTTTTTCGTCCGGGGGTCTTCGACCCGTCCGGGTGCATCCCACCATGTTCCCTGGTGGGTTCAAAAAATGTGACTGCTGCAATCAAATCATGTCCATCACAGATACCCCTGACTGCTGCCAGTGTTGCCTGGGACCGGTCCACAACAGTTCCAATTGTAACCTTTGTCAGGCCATGTCGGCAAAAACCAACAAAAAGAGGTTGAAATTGCAGGAAAGATTTTCCCTTTGTCCAACTCCGTGCCCCCGTCCCTGGCGCCTAGCTCCAAGGCAACCACATCTTGCGACGTCCAGAAATCTTCGGAGTCCTGTAGCCGCGGATCCTCCGTGAAGACCCCGGAGCAGGAGCGGAAGAAAAAGAAATTCTCTAAGATCCTGGAGGTTGTTCCGGAGAAACCTGGTAAATCGCATCAAAGAGACTTGGAGGAGTCGGAGAGACACCTGGCCAAGCTTTCCAAAAGGGGGGACCCTTGGCCGGTGGAGACCGGCCAAGGGCACTTGAGGCTGTGGTGGTTATCGAGGACACACTCTTCAGAGTGTTGGCATCAGGCCTGAAGTCGTCGGTGCCTATGCCAAAAGCTGTGGAGCCTTCTGGCATGGAGACCAGAATGGTGGCTTTGGAGCAGAACATCACCGCTATCCTGGCCCTGTAGCAGGCGATGGTGGCCAGTTCACCTGGCTCATCCACCCCAATGACCAACCCTTCGGTTGTGAGGGGGTCACCGGTTGTCGACCTAAGCATCGAGTGCTGCTGGCCTTGATTAAAGCCCTTGCTGCTGGTCGAGGTCCTCTGTCCCTGTCCTCGGGTATCCGGTCCTCACCGGCTAGTGTCTGCAACTTGGACCTCAGGTCCTCAACAGGCCTCCAACCCCCAGACATGGTCCTCGACCAACAGAGTCGCAAGGTCTCTGCATCCTCGTCACTGCTCGACTCTGAATGGAAGACAGAGGACGAGGTATCTCCCGGACACCCGGAGACACAGATGTCCCCTCAGACCTGTCTCCATCGGCACCTCAACACCGGTCTCCGCCTGAGGACGTGGCCTTCAATGACTTCATATGGGATATGACTAAGGTGCTCTTGGTCCAGACCAAGGCTGAGGAGGATCTGCGCACCAAGGAACTGGAGATTCTCCAGTATGAGGCCCCATCCCCGGGAGACCCTCACTGTGCCGGTGCAACCTATCCTTAAGCAGGTGCTCCTCCTGTCGGGTATATTCGTAGCACAAAAATAAGTTAGACTCTCTGTTGTTGTCTAGGGGAGATAGCTACCAATATACAGCCCAAGGTTCGGAAGTTATTCTGGCAATGAGCCACGAAAGAATTCTGTTCTGCAGATATATATTAGACTTTATTATAGGCAACCAAATAGAAAAATATACACACACATATCGCTAATTAGAAAAATGAGGTAGACATTTGTTATGGTACAGATGTACACTTGGACAACGTAAGAATTACAGACTAGTAAACCAGACGTCACTGATTCGCTCTGCACTTAGGAAAAGTAAGAAATATATTGCTAACCCCTTTGCCCTTCCAGGAGGAGAGAGATAAGGCGGTACCTTAGCTCCGTCGGCAGAGACAGCTTCGTCCAAGGATGCAGCTGTTAGCTAATGCCGGCTCCAGCCCCTTCAGAGGCGAGCCGCAGTAAGTCCGAACCGGAGGGATCAGTGAAAGTCTTATCTCAGACCTGTGAAGGACGGCCTAGCCCACACATCTGGCGAAAGGCTCAGGGCTCAGGAATCAGGTACGCAGTGCACAGCAGCAGGACCGGTGCAGAAGTCTATGTCCAGGTGGGGAGAAAAACCCCCCAACTCCTTCTCTCACCGCTACTTAGAACTCCTAACTTTTCCAGCGCAGAATGCAGAATTCTGTGTGTGAATCCTCCGTCATAGGTCCGATGATTGGTTGGCAGCAGGCAGTCTGAGGTGTTCTCAGCAAATCAGAAGGTAGATGATGCGCAGCGTCTTGCAAACAAAGGAGCCATGGTAAAAGTCAGGCAGAAGCAACAGTATGTAACTTCTGGGCATGTACAAGTGTCCAAGGCCAGCCACGGACAATAGCCTCTGTATGCATGCACACTTAGAAACGCTGTGCAAGCAGTTGCATGAAGGACAGGCTTATAGCTGAACACAGCAAAAGTGAAGTGAAGAATCCATCTTGTCTTGTGCAGTTTGGTTCAGGCCTGAGTTGCTGAGCAGGCCAGAGATTTGCATGTAGAATTGCAGGGGTACCAGCCCTACACTCCGGATGTGAGAAACACCAGCATCGGTGCCCATTGTCAGCCGCCGGCTCGATGCGATGTACCGCATCTGCAAGAACCCAGGGTTTCACAAAACCCAGTTACCACATAACTCCATGGTCGTCGAGTAAATCATGCACAAACTAAAGAGCCAGAAGACCCACTCCTCCATCCTCCGGGGAGGGAGGCTCGAACCCTCGATGCCCTTGGGCGTAAATGTTTCCAGGGCTTGATGCTAGGGTGCAGAGTCCAGGCCTATGAGCTCTACATCGGCATGTACCTCAAGGCACTAGCCAAGGAACTTGCTGGGTTCTCAGCAGGGCTCAACAGGGAACCACTCCAGCGGTTCAAGACCCTGACCTTGGTGGTACAGGACTGCTCAAAGTTCCTCTCTCGAGCGGCTTATGACTGCTTTGAGTCACCGGCATCAGGCCAGATGCCATGCCTGGTTGCAGTCTTCTGACTTCGAACAGTGGGTCCAGGACAAACTACTCGATGTCCCCTGTACTGGGGATACCCTTTTCGGCAAATTTATGTCTGACAAGGCTGCCGAGATCAAAAAAGAGTTTGTAACTCGACAAAGGCTTTCCAAAAAGACTTTAGGGCCTCCCCGCAGAAAACCATCTGGGAAAAGGCCTTTTTCCCCCAGAGAGCCTTCTCTCATACCCAGCAATACCAGGGCTACTCAGGGCCTCTGCATGGTACCCAGCCGAAAAGACAAGGGCACGGGACCCAGAAGGCCAAAACCCCTAAGCCCCAGACTCCTGCTCTGGCCCACTCTGGGGGATCTTTTGACTCCCAGAGCATGGCGACCTCTCCCCCAGGAGGCCGCCTTCAGCCCACAGGAGAGCGCCTGGCACTCTTTGCACACAGGTGGGCTTCAGTCACCACATACCTCTGGGTACTGAAGGTGGTCAGGGAGGGTTACCTCCTTCACCTTCAGCAGGCACCTCTGGACTTCTTCCCAGGAGAGCCACTGAAGCCTCTCCTTCACGAGACCCTGCTCCTCACAGAGCTCACAAGTATTCTCGAGGACAAGGCAGGAGAACCGGTACCCAAGCACCTTTGGGTTAAGAACTTCTATTCCAGGTACTTTATTGTCCCAAAAAGGACTGGAGGCCTCAGGCCCATGCTAGACCTGCGAAACTTGAACACATTTCTGGTGAGGGAGAAATTCAAGATGCTCTCCCTTGGAACACTCGGCCTCGAACCGGCCTCGGTCGCCAGACACCATCCTAGTTGAGGATTCCCCCTCTGGGGAACCGGTGCGGGCCCGATTCCCTTGGTGCCCGCACAAATGGCTGCAGAGCCTTCTGGCCTGAAGTCCAGAATGGCAGCCCTGGAATGCAGTTTGTCTGCCTTCATGGACCAGTAGTGGGCGCTGTTGTCCGGTACTACCGGTTCATCTGTCCCAACCACCGGGGCCTTGACGTTGAAGACATTCCCAGAGGCCGAGCCAATCCTTGGCTGAGGTCTCGATCTGGTTCCTGCTCAATGGGGCCATGATCGTCCCCAGCCAGAGTGCTCGGTGCCAGCTGCGAGGCCTTGGATGGTCGCAGGCTGGAGTTGGCCCCAGGGCCCACAGACCATCCTTTCTTTGAGTCCTCGATGGACTACTCCAAGTGGAAGATGGAGGATGAGGAGTCACCCGACACCTGTCACCACCATGATGTCCCCTCGGACTCTACCGCTTCAGAGCCCTAGCGGTGGTCCCTGCCGGAGGAATGGGGTTCCTTGACGGTTGAGTTAAAAATCCTCCAGTATGAGACCCCTCCGAGGGAGTCAATCACGGTGCCCATCCCTCCCATCCTGGAATGGCTGATGCTCCATATGTGGGAGACACCTGTGTTGGCATCGGTGCCAGTGGTGAGCAAGCGGCTTGACCCAAAGTATTGAGTTTGCCGGAGCCCTGTCTTCCAAAATCACAGCTGCCACACAATTCCATGATGGTGGAGTCTGCCATGTGTTGACTGAAGGGTCAGAAGATGCACTCCTTGGTGCCCTCCAGCAGGGAGGTATGCACCTTGGATGCCCTCGACAGAAAGTGTTACCAGGGCTCGATGCTCATCGGCCGCATCCAGGCCTACCGGCTGTACATAGGCATGTACCTGAGAGACCTGGTGAAGGAACTCGCCAGGTTCTCAGCTGGTCTGTCCAAGGAAGCCCTGCAGCGGTTCAAGAACCTGGCCAAGGTCATCTGTGAGTGCTCCAAGTTTATATCTCGGGCAGCCTATGACTACTTTGAGTCAGCGACTCCAGTAGCGGCAGTGGACATCGGTGCCTGACACCAAGCTTGGCTTCAGTTGTCCGACCTCGAGCAGTGGGTTCAGGACAAATTATTGATGTTCCATGCCAAGGAGAGAACCTCTTTGGCAAGCCCATGACTGACAAAGCTGCTGAGCTGGAGACTGAGTTCATGACTAGGACCAGGCTCTCCATGCATTTGGGCTGCAGCAATCCAAGGGAACAATATAGTATAGGGGGTGAAGTACTTTTGTCCACTAAAGAAGAGCGGGACCTAGGCGTGGTTGTGTCTGATGATCTTAAAGTAGCTAAGCAGGTAGAAAAGGCAAAAGCTAAAAGGATGCTTGGGTGCATACGGAGAGGAATGGCTAGCAGAAAAAAAGGAGGTGATAATGCCTCTGTATAAGTTTTTGGTGCGACCTCATTTGGAGTATAGTGTGCAATTCTGGAGACCGCACCTTCAAAAGGATGTGAACAGGATGGAGTCTGTGCAGAGGGTGGCTACTAAAATGATTAGTGGTCATTATAAAGCATATGAGGACAGACTGAAGGATCTTATTCTCCAGGACCAAGCAGGAAGTCAGTCCTCACTTATGGGTGACGTCGGCGCCGACGGAGCCCTCGCGGAGCAATTTTCCCCAGCTTTCAAAGAAAGCCTTTGGGAATTGCAGCGCGCATGCGCGGTCGTCTTCCCGCCCGAAGGTGCCATCTTAGCTAGTCTTCTTTTTTCCGCGGAGCCCTACAGACGTCCCCGTCTTGTCCCCGCGAAAAAGTTGATTTTCTTCTTTATTTTATCCTTTTTTCTTTCGGTTCGACGCCGATCGTTTTCCCGCCCGGACTCGCGACGCCGGTCTCGAGTCCTCTTACTTTTTTTTCGGTTTTTCTGACTTAGTCAGCTTTCGTTTTCGTTTTCCCTGGCAGCCCGGTCCTTTGACCTCGCAGGGGCCCTTTTTCCCCCGATGGCTGCCAGTGGGTTTAAGTGGTGTGGTCGGTGTGACCGAAATATGTCACTAACCGACACACACGACTTTTGCCTCCGCTGCCTGGGCCCGGATCATGAGGAACTGATCTGTGGGCCCTGCAGCAAACTGTCCTCAAAGGCGTTGAGAAGTCGGCGGCATCAGCGTGAGAGAATCTTCGCTGACCCCAGCCGTACCCGGACCTCGTCGGAGGCCTCCGTGTCGAAAGGCTCCAGCTCGGACCGTCGCCGGAGCTCCTCCGACCGGGGTTCTCCCTCCGGGGACCATCGTCGGAAGGAAAAACCCGCGAGGGCGGCGTCGGTGGACGCTCCTGGCTCCGCGAGGGCCAGGTCGCATAGCCCCGACAGCCGCCCCGGGTCCTTGGAGAAGCGACCTCGCCTGGAGTCGGAGATGCCTGCCCGGGTAAGTCCTGTGGTCCTTCTGGACTCGCCTCCGCGACAGCCGACGTCGGGCCCGACGCCGTCGGGGCCCGAGTCGGGGGCTGCTGGGTCACCTGAGCTCGGACTCAGGTTGACGGCCTTGGAGAGCAGACTGTCTGCCTTCATGGACCAGCAGAGGGCACTGCTCGCTGGCTTCGCTGGCGTCGCTGCCCCGACCGCCGGGACGTCGACGTCCAAGTCGACCCCGGAGACCGAGCCGATCCTCGAGTCGATGAGAACTCGAGTCGATCCTCGGTCGAGGTCGCCCTCGGCCTCCCGTTCGGGACCGAGGTCGCCGACGCCGACTCCCTCGGCGTCGGGGCGGCTGGCGCCGCACCCTGCCCGGGCCGACCCCACCGAGTCCTCGTCGGAGTCGGTCTGGGAGTCTGAGGAGGAAGAGTCACCTGATTCTTTCCGGACTCGGTGTGTCCCCTCGGACTCACCGGAGTCCGAGCCTCGGAAGCAGTCCCCCCCGGAGGATGCCCGGTTCTCGGACTTCGTTAGGGATATGGCCAAGGCTTTGGCCTTCCCTGCGGATCCCGAGGAGGAGCCTCGAGCCGAAGAGCTCGACGCCCTCCAGTATGACTCTCCCGCGAGGGAACACTTTACTGTGCCGGTTCCTCCTATGCTGGAACGACTACTCTTCCGCATGTGGGAGAGTCCGGCCTCCTCGCCGGTCCTGAGCAAGCGGGTCGATTCTATCTATCTATCGGGTCCGCAAGAGCCCTGGCTTTCAAAAGGCGCAGCTGCCACACCATTCCATGGTAGTGGAATCGGCCATGCATCGTCTTAAGAGCCAGAAGATGCACTCCTCGGTGCCTCCTGGAAGGGAGGCCCGTAACCTGGATGGCCTTGGCAAGAAGTGCTTCCAGGGCTCTATGCTCGCATGTCGTGTCCAGACTTACCAGCTATACATGGGCATGTATCTCCGGGATCTGGCTAAAGAGCTAGCCGGATTCTCCGCTGGTCTCTCCGAGGAGCCCTTGCGGAGGTTCCTAGCCTTGTCCACGGGCATTCGGGAATGCTCAAAGTTCATGTCCCGAGCAGCCTATGATGGCTTTGAAGCCTCGGCTCGAGTGGCCGCAGCCGGCATCGGTGCCCGCCGACAGGCTTGGCTTCAGTCGTCAGACCTTGAGCCCTGGGTACAGGACAAGTTGGTCGATGTCCCCTGCCGAGGCGAAAACCTCTTTGGCAAGCCCATGGCGGAAAAGGCTGCACAAATTGAGACTGAGACTCTCACCAGGACCAGGCTTTCTAGGAAGACCTCCGCCCCTTCCCAGAAAAAGAAGGGCTCGGGGAAAAAGTCCTTTTACCCGAGGAAGGCGGCTGCCTACAAACAATACCCCCATTATCAGGCCCCTGCAGCTCCCCAACAGGGCCAGCAGGCCAAGGGACGGGGTAACGGGTCCCGTAGGCAGCAAGCCCCCAAGCCTGCACCACCAGCCCCTGCTCAGCAGGGTGGGGGTTTTTGACTCGCTCAGCATAGCCTCTCCCCCCCCGCTGGTCCCCCCCAGCACCGGAGGCCGGCTGGTTCACTTCGCCCACAGGTGGTCCAGCATCACCGCAGATGCCTGGGTGCTTCAGGTCGTGCGAGAAGGCTACCTTCTCCACTTCCATCAGGTCCCTCCCTCCTATTTTCCGGGAGAGCCTCCGCGCCCCCCTCTGCACAGGGAGTTGCTCCTTCAGGAGTTAGCAGGTCTTCTGCAGGATCAGGCGGTGGAACCGGTGCCACACCACCTGAGAGGTCAAGGCTTCTATTCAAGGTATTTTCTGATACCAAAGAGAACAGGGGGCCTCAGACCCATCCTGGACTTGCGCAACCTCAACAAGTTCCTTGTGCGGGAGAAGTTCAAAATGCTTACCCTTGGAATCCTTCTGCCCTACCTCCAGCAGGGAGATTGGCTATGCTCCTTGGATCTAAAGGATGCCTACACGCACATCCTCATCCACCCAAGCCACCGCCAATACCTAAGGTTTGTGGTGGCGGGAAATCATTACCAGTACAGAGTGCTGCCCTTTGGCCTGTCCTCCGCACCGCGAGTCTTCACAAAATGTCTCGCGGTCGTGGCGGCCCATCTCCGGCTTCACGGCCTCTATGTCTTTCCGTACCTCGACGACTGGCTCATCAGAGCAGCGTCCGCTCAGGAGGTCACCAACGCCACGTGCCGCACGGTGGCTCTGCTGCAGCACTTGGGCTTTGTCATAAACTTCGCAAAGTCCACTTTGCTCCCCTCACAGGATCTCGAGTTCATCGGCGCAAGGCTGCACACTCCTCAGGCGCGAGCGTATCTACCGCTCGACAGGGCTCAGCGGCTCATGGACCTAGCCGACCGCTTTCGCCGCCAGCCCCTGGTCTCCGCCAGGCGCTTCCTGAGACTGCTCGGCCATATGGCTTCCACTGTCCATGTGACCCCCAATGCCCGCCTGAATATGCGGTCTGCTCAATGGTGTCTCCGCCGGCAGTGGCGACAGGCCACGGGCGGCCTCGCAGACCTAGTGCGCGTTTCCGAGCCGCTGATCTCCTCTCTCCGGTGGTGGCTCCGGCAGCCGAACCTGACATTCGGTATGCCCTTCCAGTCACCTCAGCCGACCCGGGTGCTGACCACCGATGCATCCCTCCTGGGCTGGGGAGCGCATTGCCAAGAGGCGCGTACTCAGGGCCTCTGGACCACGTGGGAGTCTGCTCAGCAGATCAACTTCCTGGAGCTCCGGGCGATCCGCCTAGCTCTCAAGGCCTTCTCCCACCTGACTTCCCAACAGTCCGTCCTTGTCCAGACGGACAATCAAGTTGCCATGTTCTACGTGAACAAACAGGGGGGCACGGGCTCCTTTCTCCTCTGCCGGGAGGCTCAGAAGCTCTGCTCTTGGGCCGTCAGTCACGGCATTCTCCTCAAGGCAGTTTATCTCCCGTGCCGAGACAATTGCCTTGCGGACAAACTCAGCAGGGTCCTCCAGCCGCACGAGTGGCGTCTGGATCCCTTGGTAGTTCAGAAGCTCTTCCTCAAGTGGGGCCTCCCCACGATGGATCTCTTTGCCAGTCCTCGCAACCGGCAGCTTCCTCGCTTCTGCTCTCGTCTGCCACACCCCCTTCGGGTTGCGGCGGACGCCTTTCTGATCTCATGGTCGGGGAGCCTTCTGTATGCGTTCCCTCCCATCCCGCTAGTCTCTCGGACTCTTTTCAAGGTTCTCCGAGACAAAGCCTTCATGATCCTGGTGGCCCCTCGCTGGCCCAGGCAGCCGTGGTTTCCGCTCCTGCTGCAACTGGCGGTGGAGGATCCAATCCCTCTGGGGGTACAACCGGATCTCCTCACTCAGGATCAGGGGTCCCTCCTGCACCCCAACCTCAGGTCTCTCAACCTCATGGCCTGGCTGCTGAGAGGGTAGTCCTTGCTCCCCTTCTCCTGCCGGCGGAGGTGGAGGAGGTCGTCTTGGCTTCGCGACGGCCTTCTACCCGCAAATGCTACGCCCTTAAATGGCGTTGCTTTGCAGTCTGGTGTACCCAACAGTCTCAGGATCCCTTCTCCTGCCCGGTGTCGGTGATCTTGCAGTACTTGCTGCACCTCTCTAATCTGGGACTTAAGTCCAACTCCGTCAAAGTTCACCTCAGTGCTCTTTCAGCACATCATGTGCCGGTGGACGGCAGACCTCTCTCCAATGACCCTCTCGTAGCGAGGTTTCTCCGAGGTCTCCTTCTACTTAAACCACCTCTGCGCCCGCCAGCGCCTGACTGGGACCTGAATGTGGTGTTGCAGCGGATCACCTGTCCGCCTTTTGAACCTATGGCTACCTGTTCTCTCCGTTTTCTGTCTTGGAAAACACTGTTCTTGATAGCCCTCACTTCCGCTAGACGCGTAAGTGAATTGCAGGCCCTCGTGTCTGATCCCCCTTACACTCGGTTCTACAAAAGTAGGGTAGTCCTACGGACTCACCCTAAATTTCTTCCAAAAGTGGTCTCCCCTTTTCACATCAATCAGGAGGTGGTACTTCCAACCTTCTTTCCCAGACCACACTCCAGCCGAGCTGAAACGGTCCTCCATACCCTGGACTGTAGAAGGGCTCTGAACTTCTACCTTGACCGTACGCGGGAGCACCGTAAAGCTGCTCAGCTTTTTGTGTCTTTTGACCCCAATAAATTGGGGCTCCCGGTCTCCAAGCGTACTCTGTCCATCTGGGTTGCGGACTGTATCTCTTGGGCTTATGGGGCAGCCGGACTCTCCTTAGAAAGTCAAGTCACGGCTCATTGCGTTCGGGCAAAGGCCACGTCAGTGGCTTACCTCCGCTCTGTTCCGCTGGCAGACATCTGCCGGGCCGCTACTTGGTCTTCGAGCCAGACTTTTGCGGTCCATTACTGTCTCGAGAGGGAGTCCCATAGGGACAGTGCTTTCGGACAGGCAGTCCTCCGTAATCTCTTTGAGGTCTGAGCAACTCCTACCCTCCATCCCGGATGTGGGCTACCGGTGGGTGATAATTCAGCGAAGATTCTATCCTTCTGTGCTGCTGAGCTAGAGGGAGCTCATTTTTGTGCTTAGGGTCTCCGGTAGCCTTGAGCTTGGGAGTCCCATAAGTGAGGACTGACTTCCTGCTTGGTCCTGGAGAAAGCGTAGTTACTCACCTGTAACAGGTGTTCTCCAGGAGCAGCAGGAATCAGTCCTCACTACCCTCCCTCCTCCCCTTGGAGTTGCAATCGTCTGCTTATGTTCTTTTTGCAAATTTTTATGCTGTCTTTTTAGCTATGTCATCTGACTGGCTAAGATGGCACCTTCGGGCGGGAAGACGACCGCGCATGCGCGCTGCAATTCCCAAAGGCTTTCTTTGAAAGCTGGGGAAAATTGCTCCGCGAGGGCTCCGTCGGCGCCGACGTCACCCATAAGTGAGGACTGATTCCTGCTGCTCCTGGAGAACACCTGTTACAGGTGAGTAACTACGCTATATGTACACCTTAGAGGAAAGGCGGGATAGAGGTGATATGATTGAGATGTTTAAATACCTCCATGGCATAAATGTTCAGGGAGAGAGCCTCTTTCAATTGAAAGCAAATTCTGCTATGAGGGGACATGGGATGAGGGTGAAGGGAGATAGATTCAGGAGTGATATGCGGAAATATTTCTTTACGGAAAGAGTAGTGGATCCATGGAATAGTCTCCCAGTGGAGGTGGTAGAGATGAGGACAGTAACTGAATTCAAAAAAGCATGGGACAAACACAGAGGATCTCTAGAGGTAAAAAGGGGACTGTTATAGTAGTTGATATGGAAGGACAGACTAGATAGGCCATGTGGTCTTTTTCTGTCGTCATATTTCTATGTTTCTATGTTTCTAAGAAGATTGCTGCCCCTCCCCGACAGAAGGGCTTGGGTAAAAAGCCCTTCTACCCGAGGAAAGGGGCTGCTTACAGAAACTATGCACCTTTCAGGCCTCCCCAGCTCTCCAGCAGGGTCAGCAAGCCAAGAGACATGGGCATGGCCCTCGTAAGCAGAAGGCTCCGAAACCCCAGGCGCCGGACCCGGCTCTGGTCCTGCCAGGGGAGAGCTTTTGACTCCTTGGATATAGCCTCTCTACCCCAAGGAGGTCAGTAGCCTACAAGGGGACATCTGATCCACTATGCCCAAAGGTGGCTAACCATCACCATCGATTCCTGGGCACTTCAGGTGGTCAAGGAGGGCTACCTCCTCCATCTGACTCAGACACCTCCCCCTTATTTTCCTGGAGAGCCCCTCAGGTCTCCCCTTCACTGGGATCTTCTGAGCTTGCAGGTCTTCTCGAGGACAAAACAGTGGAACCAGCGCCCCATCATCACAAGGGCAAGGGGTTCTACTCCAGGTACTTCCTCGTCCCCAAAATGACAGGGGGCCTAAGGCTCATCCTTGACCTGCGCAACCTCAACAAGTTCCCAGTGAGGGAGAAGTTCAAGATGCTCTCCCTTGGAACATTGCTGCCTTACCTCCAGCAGGGAGATTGGCTATGCTCCTTGGATCTGAAAGATGCCTGTACCCACATCCTTATTCACCCCCACCTACAGGCAGTACCTGCGGTTCATGGTGGGGGGTAGACACTACCAGTACAGGGTGCTGCTTTTCTGCTTTGCCTCTGCCCCAAGAGTCTTCACAAAATGCCTGGCAGTCATGGGGGTCTTTGTCTTCCCCTATCTGAACGACTGGCTCATAAAGGGAAGCACGGCCTCTGAGGTGCCACTGGTGACTGCGTGCACCATCCAGGTCCTGCAACACTTGGGGTTTGTGATAACCTCCTTCCGACACAATGTCTGGAGTTCATAGGGGCAAGACTGGACACCCTCCAGGCAAAGGCCTTCTTGCCCGAAGACCGAGCTGACCATCTCAGGGCCCTGGCACTGGACATACAGCACTGCCCCTCGGTGTCCGCTCGGCTCCTCTTGTGCCTACTGGGGCACATGGCCTCCAGGGTCCATGTCACCCCAGATGCCTGCCTCCACATGAGGGCTGCGCAGTGGTGCCTCCAGGACCAGTGGACCCAGGCCATGGGGCGCCTCTGGAACAAAGTCTCAGTGACCCGCCAGTTGGTGGATTCTCTGATCTGGCGGCAGACTCCTCAATATCTTGAGGCGGAGATGCCTTTTCAAGCCCCGAGTCCCTTAAGGGTCCTCACCACGGATGCCTCCCTGCTCGGCTGAGGAGCCCACTGCGAGGAACTCCACACCCAGGGCAGCTGGTTGCAGGATGAGAGCAACTAGCAGATCAACCTCCTGGAACTACGGGCAATATCCTTAGCCCTCTGAGCTTTTTGCCACCGCCTATGTCACCAGTCTGTGTTGGTCCAGATCGACAACCAGGTGGCGATGTTCTATGTGAACAAGCAGGGGGGCACGGAGTCTCATGCCCTCTGCCGAGAAGCAGTGGTCCTCTGCTCCTACACAGTCCAACAGTATACCTGCCAGGCCAGAACAACGTACTGGTCGACAGATTGAGGAGGGTCCTCAAGCCGCACGAGTGGCAGCTGGACCCCAGTGTGGTTGACCGACTCTTCCAGGGAGAAATGGGTCGATAATTAGGACAGGTAGGATCAAGGGATGGTTTCTTGAGGAGAGGTATAACCACAGCATGCTTGAAGGCTGCTGGAACAGTTGTGATAGAAAGCGATAGGTTGAAGATATGACAGATGGAAGGGACAACAATGGAGGATATGGAGCTTAGTAGATGGGTGGTGATGGGATCAGAGGAGCGGGTAGGAAGTTTAGAGGAGGAGAGAAGATGAGTGGTTTCTTCCTCTGTAATCTTAGAAAAGGACGAAAGCACGATAGAGGTTGAGGGAAGGATTAGGGATTGAAGAGGGGGAAAGGGGCATGGAAATGACTCCAAGGAGTACTCAAGAGTAAACTTGTGGACTTTGTCATGGAAGAAATCGGCCAAAGTCTGGGCAGAAAGGGAAGGAGGGGTTGGAGGTGGAGGCACTTTGAGGAGAGAGTTGCGAGTTGTAAAGAGACTGTGAGAATTGGAGGCAAGAGAATTAGAAGGACATAGTACTCTTGCTTGGCAGTGCTGGCGGGTTGAGTTTAGCACTGCTGCATAAGCAAAAACAAATGCTTCCACGGCTGTGTTAATACTGCAGCTGGGGAGGTAGAGAGCAGACTGAAAGCAAGTCAGTGAGGCTGACTTCCAGCAACCCTGTTGTGGTATGCCCTGAGCCAGTGCCTCACTGGCTCACCTCTTAAACTGGTCCTTAGCTTAAAGAACTAAGATAAGTTGTGCCCTATTATCAGCATATTTCCCCTTATCAATAGATGTGGCACCAAATTTTGGACCAACTGCAATACTTGAACTCACAACCTGGAAAGACCCAAGAAAACAGCATTACAGTAGTCTAACTATAGCAACACAAGACCCTTGAACATCGAGTAGAATTTCTTTCTATGTAGGTAAAGATACAGCATCTTACTATTCTCAACCTAAAATATACTGCATGTGACATTCCTGATATGTGATTTCAGTGCTGAAAAGAATCTAACTTAATACCCAGATCATCACTTCCTGGCATATTCACCATTCTCCTTCCAGAGAAAAGGACCGTGATGAATCCCCGTTTAATTTTTCTGCCTATTCCTTATATTTCTGATTTTGGTATGATTTAACTTGAGCCACATTGTGTCCCCTAAAGGGCAAGAGAATGGAAACAAAGCATAGGTTGCTGTAGCTCAGAACAGCTGTGAAATGACATTTGAACTTTTAAGAAGGCATGGGGAAATAGCCTGAATGGCGTGGCAGTTACAAACCTACCTTACTGGGCAGACTGGATGGGGCACATTAGCCTTTGGTCTTTATCTTCTGTCATTTACCATGTCACTGTTAATATTTAATTTGACTTAAAAGCTTGTGCCCGATGAACCATAGGTAAGCTTTTTGTCCCGGATGTGAAATTGCCCTGCAGCGTGTGCTATTGCCACGTTTCCAAACACATCATTTTGTCATTCTGGTGAGATTTGGCTCATTTGCTCCTACAGTGTCTTGTTAATGTCTTCATACCCTTGTATGTTTTTCACATTCTGCTTTAAAGTAAGAGTTTTACACATTATATGCTTGCAGTATGAAAGAACAAATTATAGAATTATACAAAAGGTAATTAAGAATAAGAAACTAAGACATTTTGATTGCATAGGTCTTCACACCCCTTGATGCAATACGTGGGGGAAGCCCGTTTTGCAGTCCTGAGTTTATGAGAAAAGTCTGCTAACTTTACATAGCAGGATGATGCTCAGGCTCTTCCATGTTGGTTAGGGATCATCTGTGGACTGCAGTCTTCCTTATCATAAATTTTATATTAGATTCTGGCCTGGGCTTTGACTGGGCCAGTCAGACATTCACTTTATTCTTGCTAATCCACTCCATTGTTGCTTTTGCTTTGACTTTGACTTGGAATCATTGCCCTGCTGAAGGGGGAATCTTGTCCCAGGTCTCTGGCACACTGGATCAGACTTTCCTCTAGGATCTGCCTGGACTTTGCATCATCCATCTTCCCTTCAGTTTTCACAAGACTCCCTGTTCCCACTGCTACAAAGCATCTTATCCATGCAATACCATTGTCACCATACCTTGCTATAGAGATGGTGTTAGCAAGGTAATGTGCCGACTGTTTTACACCACACACATTGCTTAGCATTGAGATCTAAAAGTTCCAGTTTGGCCTCAATTTACCACAAAACCTTCTCCCACAGGCATGCAGTACCCCAAGTGTTTCTTTTCAAATACAATGCGGCACATCATGTAGCTTTTTTTAGCAATAGATCCTTTTGGCACTCTTTTAAAAAACATGTTTGTGGCATAATTTTGAAACTGCCAGAGACCCGTGTAGTTATTAGTAATCTCAGGATCCTGTTTACTAAGCATTTTTCCCATAGACAAAAAATGGAAGACCATTTAGTAAGTGGGACCCTCCATTTCTAAATCCACAGCCAGGACCTTACCTAGCTCTGTTCGAGCAGTGTAGCTGACAGGGCGCAAAAGCTTGGGGGGCGCATTTCGGCTGCCTGTTGTTGCCTTCCGCCGCCACTTTTTCTTCTCTCAGCAGCGGCAGGGCAACAGCAGACAGCCGAAATGCACCCACCAAGCCGTTTCGCAGCACTTTAAGCAGGTCTGGTCCCTCCTTCCTCCAGCGTGATGTCAGAGCAGGGAGGGACAGATCTGCTTAAAGTGTCGGCAACTTGCAGATCGGGCGTGCGCCCTCCCCTCCTCCCCATACCTCCGTCCAGCGCTGCCTGCTCTTTCCCTGTTGCTGGCGCTGCCGTGAAAAAACAGAGGGTGGCAGCAGCAGGACAAGAGCAGGCAACGCTTGATGAAGATATGGGGAGGAGGGGAGGCATGTACCCGATCTGCAAGTCGCACAGGACGTGATTCCTGCTCGGTACGGCCCTGTCCACAGCTACTGACTTTGAAGGGTTGTCCTGAATGAGGCAGTGTCTAGGTGGTGCAAAACGTGTTTTTTTTCTTTTTTATTTATATGAATTTTGAAGTTGTTATAAGAACACTCTTGTATAGGAGCATGTGTGCTGCCTCTTGAGTTCTGTATTGACTTTACAGTGATGAACCTGACAGTGCCCAAGAGATACTCATATAAACAGAAATTTTCCTATAGCCTTTACCCCAATGTACCTCTGAACATCTTTATCCCAGAGTTCATTCTGCAGTTCCATGTTTGACATGTTTAGACTTTTGCTTCAAATTCACTTCATACAATAAAAATAGCTTAATTCCTTGTCCAGGAGTTTTTCAAATCAGTTTAACTATTGTGACTAGACATAGGTGGGTTCTATTTGACTTACTCTGAGCCTTGTTAAAGCAATTATTGCAACTGGAACTAATTTACACAGACCAGTCCTTTTTATTACTCTTATTTTGAATATTCCTATGAGAAATTGTTCTTTCAGATTGAAAGTGTTTATATGTTGTGTAGATCACTGAAACAAAATGCTACTGTGGAGAGTAATGTTATAGCAGGGCACTTGTGTGATGCTCAGAAAGGCCCCTAGTTTAAGCCTGTTTGATAAAGGCATTATGTATGCCTTTTATAAAATAAACTCTTAGAACCAGTCCCTGTAGGGATAAATGCAAACACATGCATTTACACCTGCTTTCAAGAAAATGCAAATGTGCGTGTGTGTGTACTGTACTAGTATTACTGCTACTACTTATTATTTGTAAAGTGCTAAAAGGCATAGGCAGCACTGTACATGTACATGTAAAAGACAGTCCCTGTTTGAAAAAGCTCACAATCTATCCAAGACAGACAGATACAACAAACAGGATAGAACTGAGGGGAGAAGGTTATAGCACACATGGATGGTAAACAGAAGGATAGTAAGGGGGTCGGGATCCAGGCATTTTATAGAACACATGCATATTCAATAAAATGCATGAATATGTCACAACTCTGCCCCTGGGAATGCCTACATGTGGCACACAAATAAGTATGTGCTGACTTGTCACTGCACATACTCGCATGCATATATACCATGGGGAAGTTTTATAAAAGTCCTTTTCTGTGTATAAAACATGATCTACGTGTGGGAAAGCTTTTATAAAATTACCTCTTCAATGCATTTTCCTGATCGTGTCCCCGTCTAGTCCCGGAACCTCTGGGTTCCCTATCTTATCCAGCAGCTTGGAGACTGAGAAACACCTTCTTTTGTGACATCATCAGTATATCTCTCCGGAGCCTGCCTGAATCCAGCAGTTACCTCAGTCTCCAAGCAGCTGGATACTTGGGAGCCCAAGGGTCTTGGGCTCGCTAGAGAAACAATTGAGAATCTAGTCTTGAAGTTTCTGTTTTTATAGCTTAATTTTTTTCTTTATTTCTCATTTTTGTTTTATAAGTGCCTGTGACTTTAAAAACTTTGGTTGCAGGTTGCTGCCCCTCCTCCCCCTCCTTCTTGCATTGCCTGCTTGTGAACTGGGTCTGCTTCAGGGGTTTTGGCTTACCTGGCTGGCAGCGCTGCGGTTCTCTAGCAAAATTCGGCTATTTTTCTATCTTTCTGTCAGGCTGAGGGGGAAGCCTTATTAGCGCCAAGCAGAGGAGCCTGCCTGCAAGCGCGCTGGAGTCCTTCCCGCCGCCCGGACCTCGGCTTCTGAAGCGCTGGGCAGTCACGGGTGGCGCGTTCCGTGTCTTCGGTGGAGGACCTGTGGCTTTTCAGGCCATTTAAGGGGCACGGCGTTCAATTCAGGAAGGTAAGCGGTTTGCCTTTCGGGCGGCTCGCCGTTCTGGAGCGCCGCGCTTTTGGCACGTTTTTTGGCTGACTGGGCCTAGCCGCTTGGCGGCGGTGCGGCCTTCTGTTAGTGTTGGTGACGCGCCATTTTCTGGGCAACGGGAATCCCTCCTGGTGGGTACTCCTTGCTGCCGGGCAGCACCGGCTTTGCGTTTTTGCTTTTCTTGTTTTATTTTTTGCTTTATTTTTTGAGTGCCCGTGTTTCGGGTCGGGGTTTTTTTACCGCGACCGGGGGAATTTGCCCAGTTACATCACTGTGCTGGTTGCAGAGAGGAGCAGTTGCTTTCCATTTCTTACACTGTCACAATGCCTTCCAAGCCCCTTTGTATGGTGTGTGGGGCTAAGAAGGTTTCCAGTGCAGGGACCTGTAAGGCCTGTGTGGCTGAGACGGAAGAAGAACGGTCTTCCGCACAGCCTGACAAGAACCCGGGGAGCATTTTGGAGGCCTCTGCGGTGCCCTTGCCTAGTATGGAGCAGGTAGAGCCGGTGGCTGGTCCGTCTTCAGGCATTAGCCCTTCCTCTTCTCAGATGTTTTTTCCAAAAGAGCTGTCTGCCATTTTCTCTGCACAGTTCGTGGCTCTGCTGCAACAGTCCGCGGCTGGAACTGTTCTGCAGCAGCAGGTAGCAGCAGCTTCAGATGGGGACAGGAAGCGTGCTGCTTCCCCTCGAATCCAGTCCTTTCCCTGTCACGGTAAGAGGTCTAGGGGCGACAGGGACTTTTCTGATCTTATTGGGGTTTCAGAGGATCCCTTGTCCGATGAGGAGAATCCCAGTGTCACTATGGAGGAGGAATTGGAAGAAGGAGAGATTTCGGAGAGGGAGGAGCAGGCACGGGTGGTGAGAGTCTTTCGGAAAGAAGAATTGCCGGCTCTCATTGCTGAGTCACTTAAGGCACTTAACATGCCGGTCCCCGGAGAGGCAGAGGATGATTCCCTGGAGGATCCTTTGTTGCAGGTGTTCAGGCGGACTCGGAGGGCCTTTCCGGTCCATAGGGTGTTTACTGAGATGATTCAGGAAGAGTGGAACGCCCCAGAGGCTCCGTTGAAAGGGTCCCGGGTTATGGGCCGTTTGTACCCCTTGCTGGACCAAGACAAGGAAGTCTTTAAGTCCCCTAGGGTGGACGCGGCTGTATCGGCCGTGACCAAGAAGACCACCATACCGGTTGAAGGTAGTGCGGCCCTCAAGGACGTGCAGGATCGGAAGTTAGACGTGCTCCTGCGACAAATCTTTGACATCAATGCCATCTCCCTGCAGGCGGCCATTTGTTGTGCTTGGGTGGCCAGAGCCTGTCTCCGCTGGTCTCAGCAGGTTCAGCCGACTCCTTTGGCGGGCGAAGCGGCACGACTGGAATCAGGGGCAGCCTATCTCGCCGATGTGCAGTATGACCTTATGAGAGGCCTCTCCAAAGGTATGGCTTCGGCAGTAGCGGCTCGTCGGTACTTGTGGTTGAGAAATTGGGCGGCGGATTCTTCCTCTAAGGCGTGGTTGAGTAAGCTTCCTTTTAAGGGCCGCTTGCTCTTCGGCGAGGATTTAGATAAGCTCGTTAAGGATCTCGGAGAATCTAAGGGCGGCAGATTGCCGGAGGATAAGCCCACGTCGTCTCGGGGAGCTCTGAACGCTCGGGGCTCGTTTCGAGATTTTCGCCGGTTTCGGTCTCCACGGTTCTCTGCGAGCACGAGGGGACGTTTTCCCTATTGGAGCCAGGGGTTTCGTGGCTTCCGAGGTGCGGGCAGAGGTTTCGGTGCCGTCTCTGCCTCGGCTTCCAATACTTTCAAGAAACCACAATGAAGTGCGGAGGGCCCATTCGTCCCTTCTTCCCGTGGGGGGTTGTCTGCGGGACTTTCTTCCTGCCTGGGCCCAAATCACTTCAGATCAATGGGTGCTAGAAGTCATTCAGGAGGGTTATGCCCTGGAGTTCTTGCATCCCGTGCGAGAGGCCTTTGTGCAGTCTCCCGGACGGTCGGTGGCGAAGTGCACGGCACTTCGGGAAACTGTACAAAGGTTGCTGGACCTAAAAGCGATTGCTCCCGTTCCGCCCGACCAGTACGGCTGCGGTCGGTACTCCATTTATTTCATTGTTCCCAAGAAGGACGGAGGTGTCCGGCCCATTCTGGATCTCAAAGGCGTCAATCGGTGCCTGCGCGTGTCGCATTTTCACATGGAAACTCTCCGATCCGTTATTGTGGCGGTACGACGGGGGGAGTACCTCACCGCTCTGGACTTGTCAGAGGCATATCTACATATTCCGGTTCGGTCGGACCATCACCAGTTTCTCCGATTTGCGGTGCCCTTCGGTCATTATCAGTTCCGGGCTTTGCCTTTTGGTCTGGCGACTGCCCCGAGGGTTTTCACCAAAGTAATGGTGGTGGTGGCTGCGGCCTTGCGCAAGGAAGGTATCCTTGTTCACCCGTATCTGGACGACTGGTTGATCCGAGCCAAGTCTCGAGCGGAGAGCGTGAGGGTCACAGCTCGCGTGGTGCAGTTCTTGGAAAGTCTCGGGTGGATAGTCAATCAGGCCAAGAGCCGCTTGCAGCCCTCTCAGAATTTGGAGTACCTGGGGGCGCGCTTCGACACGAGCGTTGGCAGGGTATTTCTCACAGAACACCGCGTGAAGGTCTTGGGGAGCTTGGTGGAGCGGTTTCTCCGGCTCCAGGCTCCCTCGGCTCCCCAGGCTACCTGCAGTTATTGGGCACCATGGCGGCCGCCATAGAAACGGTTCCGTGGGCAAGAGCCCACATGAGACCCTTGCAGAGGGCATTGCTTCGCCGCTGGTCGCATCAGTTGCATCTGTTGTCCCGAAAACTCGTGTGTCCGGAGGAGACTCGTCTGGCCCTGCTCTGGTGGCTGGTTCCCGCCTCGCCGGAAAGGGGGAGGGCCCTGGAGTCGCCCGAGTGGGTAGCTGTGATGATGGACGCCAGCTTGATGGGCTGGCGGGCCCACTGTCAAGGCAGCTTCGCGCAGGGCGCCTGGAGTTGGCAGGAGCAGCAGTTATCCATCAATCACTTGGAACTGCGAGCGGTGTTTCTAGCTCTGCGGGAGTTTCGGCTGACGTTGGCGGGACGAGCGGTCAGGGTGCTCTCGGACAACGCGATGGCGGTCGTCTTTGTCAACAGACAAGGGGGCACCAGCAGCGCGGCCCTCGAGGCGGAGGCCGGCGCCCTATGCGAATGGGCGGAAGAGAATCTCCAGGACCTGTCGGCGGCCCATGTGGCAGGAGTGGACAATGTGGAGGCCGATTATCTCAGCCGGGTGCGGGTCGATCCCGGAGAATGGTTGCTGCATCCTCAGGTATTCGAAATGCTCGCCCGCAGATGGGGGACGCCGGTCATGGATCTCATGGCGATGCTCGCTTTGGCAAAGTGCAGCCGCTTCTTCAGCAGACGCCCGGAGCGGATGTCCGAAGGCTTGGACGCTCTGCTCCAACCTTGGCCGGAGAGACAGCTGCTTTATGTCTTCCCTCCGTGGGTTTTGATAGGCAGGGTCCTGCAAAGAGTGGAAAAGTTCAGGGGTCAAGTCCTTCTGATAGCGCCGGATTGGCCACGGCGTCCCTGGTACGGGGATCTGGTCAGGTTGCTGGTGGCGAAGCCTTGGCGGCTCCCCTGCCGGGCTGACCTGCTGTCTCAGGGGCCTCTGTTCATGCCTCACGTGGATCGGTTCTCGCTTACGGCCTGGCTCTTGAGCGGGCACGGCTGAGTTCGCGGGGTTACTCGGCGGTTATCTCTACCTTGCTGAAATCCAGACGGCGTTCTACTTCTATGGCTTATGTGCGGGTCTGGAGGATTTTTGAGGCATGGTGTAGGGCTCGTTCTCTGGAGGCTCTCAAAGCTACCCTCCCGCAGATCCTGGAGTTCCTGCAGGCTGGTTTCGATAAGGGCCTGGCGGCGGCGTCGTTGCGGGTGCAGGTGGCTGCTCTGTCTTGCTACCGGGGTCGGTTAGCGGGCCGATCGCTCAGGGAGCAGCGTGATGTCAAGAGGTTTCTCAGGGCGGTGGCGTTAGCCAGGCCGCCATCGCGTTCCGTGTTTCCCAAATGGCATCTTCCCTTTGTGTTGGAGGCATTGGAACGGGAACCGTTTGAACCTCTGATGCGTGCGTTGCTGAAGGATCTCACGTTGAAAGTGGTTTTCCTGGTGGCTGTCGCTTCGGCCAGGAGAGTGTCGGAGCTGCAAGCCCTCTCCTGTGGGAAGCCTTTCCTGTCTTTCTTGGCCTCTAAGGTCGTTTTGCGGCCGGTGCCGGCTTTCCTCCCCAAAGTACTTTCGGCGTGTCATGTCAATCAGGAGATTTCCCTGCCGGTTTTTACCGGGAGCGCGGATTCCTTTTCCAAGCGACTTCACCTCTTGGATGTCCACCGGGCGTTGAAGAAGTACCTCAAGCGGACGGCGACTTTTCGGAAATCCGACAGGCCTTTTGTACTCTTCAGGGGGCGTCGCAAGGGGGAAGCGGCGTCCAAGGCTTCCATTGCGCGCTGGATCAAAGAAGCCATTGCGTCGGCCTATGTGTTGCGTGGTAGGGTGGTGCCGGAAGGGTTGCGGGCCCATTCCACGAGAGCACAAGCTACTTCCTGGGCGGAGGTGCGTTTGGTGTTGCCGGTGGAGATTTGTAGGGCGGCGACGTGGTCGTCTTTGAACTCTTTCGTGAAGCACTATTGGTTGGATGTGCAAAGGGAGGAGGAGACTTCCTTTGGTTCCGCAGTCCTGCAAGTGGGTTTGCCGGGACCCTCCCGTACTTAACGATTTCACTGCTCTGGTAAGGACCCAGAGGTTCCGGGACTAGACGGGGACACGATCAGGAAAATGAAATTAGACTTACCTGCTAATTGTTGTTCCTGGAGTGGACCCGTCTAGTCCCGGGCCCCTCCCGGAGTCCCTGGGCAAACGAGTCTACGGCTCACGGCCCTGTGCTACAGGTTAGAGATCTTTTATTCCGTTTGGGGGTTTTTCCTCCAGGGGTACCAAGAGACAAAAAAAAAAAAAAAAGATTGTAGTGCACGTCCACTTCCTCTGGGGGTGTTTTTTTCTCGGCAGAAGGCAGTGCAAGAAGCTGCGGAAGGGGGGCTCTTTGCAGCTGTTTTTGTTTGCGTTTATAGTCACAGCGAGCTTCCCGCTGTGCTTCTCTTTAAATGCAGTTTTCCTTGCGGCATATCATTTCCGTGCTGCTTCAGTTTTGTTTTTCTTTGATTGGATGGATGCTTACTTGTTTCTCCGGTGAGTCTGCTTTGTCAATAGGTAACTGCTGGATTCAGGCGGGCTCCGGAGAGATATACTGATGATGTTACAAAAGAAGGTGTTTCTCAGTCTCCAAGCTGCTGGATAAGATAGGGAACCCAGAGGTTCCGGGACTAGACGGGTCCACTCCAGGAACAACAATTAGCAGGTAAGTCTAATTTCATTTTAATGCAGCATGTGAAAAATGTACAAGTGTGTGAAAACTTCTATAAGACATGGAAACAAACTAGGAATAGCAATTTAGTAGGGTTCAAATCCTACTGATGCTTCTTTGGATTTGAGGGAAGTCACACCACCCTCTATTTCCTCAGGTACAACGAAGACTGTGAGCCCTCCAGGGCAGGGAAATAACTTGTATACAATAACTTGCCTTGAACTCAGATTTGGAAAAGGTGAGTAATTTACAAATCTCCAGGAACAAGCAGGAATGAGTCTTCACATATGGGTACGTCGGTACCGACGGAGCCTGCACGGGAATGCTCCCCAGCATCCAATCAGAAAGCTTTTGGGAGTATCCCTCGCGCCTGCGCGCTGACTTCCCGCCTTTCCCACTGCCTCTCCTCAGTTTTCGTTTTTCCGCGGAGCCGACAGGACGTCCTCCTGTCACCGCAGAAACTTTTTTCTTTAAAATTCTTATTTCTTGTTTTCTTGTGGTCGCGGCTGTCTTTCCCGCCGATACCGGTACCGCCGGTGCTTTATTCTTTTCTTTTCTAAACTTAGAGAAATTTTTTCTCCTCAGTTTTTGTCTTAACATTTTGGGCCTACCAGGCCTCTCCAACATGGAGCCTTCTTCCCCTAAGAAGTGCCTTCACTGTGGAAACATAGTTTTCTTTTTAGACTCCAATGCTTGGTGTCTAACCTGTTTGGGTCCTGACCCTTTTTTCCCTGATCCATCAGGCTGTATTATTGGGAGAAGACCTTCCCTTTTTCGAGTTTCCCTCGATGCCGTTTTTCCTCCTGAGGTGAGGATACCGGTTTATTCTTCTCTCCAGGATCAGGTAACCCACAAACAGTCTGTTAAGACTAGCCAATTCTTGAAGGGTAAGTCTCATGCCCAGCATGATGACGGCTCCGGCCCTACCCTCAAGACCCCATTGGCAATAAAACCCCGGCGGGAGTCTTCGGGCTCCAAAGCATTTATGGGGTTTCAGGTTGTTCCTGGGGCTCACCCCTCACAGAACATACCTGAGCCGTGCTCGGGGGTGGTATCCGCTTCGAGCGGTACCGATAACCCGGCACCGGCACCGGTGTCGAGTGTTCCACTCTTCACCAGGGATCGTCATCTGGTGTCCTCGGTACCTTCGGGGCTGATCGATATGACCCAGATTGGCTTTCCTGTATCTCCGCCATGCTCGGGGTTGGTATCGGCTTCGAGCGGTACTGATACCCCGACATCGGCGCCGGTGTCAAGTGTTCCTCTCTTCACCGGGCATCGTCTTCGGACGTCCTCGGTACCTTTGGAACCGATCGATACGACTCCGATTGACTTTCCTGTATCGGCATCGCCGATACCACCACCAACGTCGGTACCTTCTAGACATGCATCGATAGACTCGCTCCCTTCGATGCCGAGTCTAGAATCGATATCCAGTCTAGATGACTTGGTACCGACGCGTTTCGGAACCATCCATATCGTTTCCGGCTACGCAGTACCGGGGATATTCACCAAGGCTCTCTGGCTACCTCGGTACCGTTTCAGCAGCCCCCGATTACTGCTTCGATGACATTACCGTCTCCGGTATCGGTATCGATGTCGATTCCTGCAGTTCCATCGGTGCCATCGATCCTTTCTATGCCTAGCTTGGAATCGATACCGGGCACTGACGATGCAGTACTAGCTGCCTCGAATCAGAACTGTCAGTATCACTGTCCATCTAGCAGGATTCTTTTTCTGCACCAGTCCAGTATGTCTTCTGGTGCTCAAGCTGCTCCTTCAACCTCAGCTTACCCAGGAATAGTTCCTATTGGAGATCCTTCTTTTCAGAAATTTCTCCTTGACATGGCAACCTTTCTTGCCATTCCTATTCCTGGCTCTACTCTTGACCAAGATCCTGCAGAAAAGGAAACTATAATGCTTCCTTTACATCATTCTTTGCAGGATCTTCTTCTGAGGATGTGGGAATCACCTTTAAAGGTTTCTTCGCCTTCTACAGCCAATAATGTTCTGTATCAGGTGCCTCCCTCTCCGGGGTTTCAAAAAAACCCAACTTCCACATCATTCCATGGTAGTGGAATCAGCAATGAGGAAGGTAAAAAGCAAGAAGAAGCATTCTTCTTATCCGCCAGGTCGTGCATCTAAAGCACTTGATGCCTTTGGACGTCAAACCTTCCAAACTTCTATGCTGGCTTCAAGAATTATTTCATATATTTTTTATATGAGTCTGACACTTCAGGAGGTCACAGAGAAATTATCTCTTTTGTCCCCTTTTTTGTCAGAACCTAAGGCCACTGACTATTCCTTGCTTCTTAATCATAGCAGGAATATCTCTTGGTTTCTTTCTCGTGCTTCTCTAGACTCTTTTGAGTCTGTTAGCAGATCCTCTGCTATTGCCATTGGAGCATGTCGTACAGCCTGGCTGCAAGCTTCAGACTTGAGCAGATGGGCACAGCATACACTGGGTAATTCTCCTTGTACTGGAGAAAATCTCTTCAATAAAGAGGCTTTACGTCAGGTTGCTCATTGCTCCACTGACTTCCCTGGTTCTGGAAACCATCCTAAGCCTTCTTTTTCCCCAGGACGTAGGAAATGTCCTACCAAACCTTCTATCCCTAAGAAAAGAAGGTTTCATCCTTCTCCTGCCCATCCTCCAGATGTACCCAAGCAAGGGACATCTCATCCTAGTCTGAAGTCTCCAGACTCTAGCCAGTCTAATCATAACCAGCAACCATAGGTTCCTGTATGTTGCAATCTACAGTTAACTTCTTCTTAGCAGAAGTTTATTCTTCATACTCTACACTGGTTTTTTCTTTTTCAGTATGTTAAGCTGTTAGGATACTTTTGTCCATGGGTTACAGAATTCTCCCCTTCTTACTACTACGAAGGGAGGTTACAACTATCCCATGATAGTTTCTGTCCCCACATGGACATCTTTTCCTTCAGCTGTCTTACCATATGGTAAGTCACTCCAACCCCCTCTCTTCCAGTGTATCCCCTGCTTGAGTTGGTACCATACTGAAACACTTCTCTTTCTTTCCAGTGTAGACTTTTTGTTATCCTTCAATGCATGCTCTGAACAACTCATCAGACAGGGACGGGAATATCTCCGCTCCCTTTGTCTGTTTTCTCTCTGTTTTTATACAGGAGAATCCCCTCTGCTGTTTTGTTCACTTGCTGTGTATGCAGGAGTTCCAGTGATTTCTTTAATACTCATTGCAAGCTACTTTCAACTATCTTGCATAATACTACTCTCTGCAGGTTATCTTTTTCTAGCCATATCCTTTCCTAGGATGTGGCAACACACCTGACTTCTGTCAGTTTTATTTTATAATTCTCCTGCACAATGCTCTCTGCAATCTTCAGAGAAGCTTTCTACTATGGGCCCTTGCTACAGAGCATTGAACTTTGTCTCTGAGGGTTTTTTCCATATAGTAGAAAAAGCTTATATAATCATTCCATGGCGTGAATGTCCAAGGAGTTCCCAATCTTGCAGGAATCTACCCCTTTTTTCCTTACAGCTTGGCATTATGCTTTTCTGCTCCACTTGGACAATGCATACTCTTTTACTGTGCATGATACCCCTGTGTCCCTTGGCTGGGTCATCCTGGGGTCTTAGTCTATGCGTTTTTTTGTCCTTTGGACATGTCAGAGTCCCAAAGTACTCCTGACATGCTCTTGCCAGACTGCTATTATCCTCTGTTTTTTCATGCAACCATACTGGTTATTCCACTGCACTACATTCCTGCACCGCAGAAATAGATTCTCTATATATCTTCAGGTGGTTTTTACCCCCTCATTATTAGATGAATCTTTTCCCATCACATTCCCCATGTGAATGTTTTTGTGGGGCTCAGTTGCAGGCATGTATCCTCAGACTTATGTTCATGTATGTATATGTCCTATACATACATATTTCTGTAGTCTATGTGGGCATAAGTCATACCCATCTATATATATCTATCTATCTATATATATCACACATATCTAGACATATATGCACATATATATAGATATGTATGTCTCTCCATATATATATATATATATTTTTTTTTTTAGTGCCATCAAGTCAGTGTTGACTCATAGCGACCCAGCTACCTCTGGGTTTTCTTGGCAATGTATCACCGGAAGTAGATTGCCAGCCTTTTCTTCCGAGGCAATGGAGGGTAAAGTGACTTGCCCAAAGTCACAAGGAGTGCCAGTGGGAATCGAACCCTTGATCTTCTGGGTACGAGGCAGTTGCTCTAACCACTAGGCTACTCCTCCTCTCCATATATATATATATATATGCCCATTGGGAGATGTCCATAGGACGCTACGTATTACCTGCTATCTCCCTAACTGTCTGTGCTATAAAGCCTATCCCTTCTTAAGGGGTCCAGACAGTCCGCTTGCCTATTCTCATATGGCTCAGCAAATGGGAGCGGTTATACACACAATTATTGCTGTGATGTCAACAGCTTCTATTTTTGTTATAGATCTCCCTGTCTATGAAGTATCACACTTCAATGTCTTCCTATCTCTTACCAGCTAGGAAAGACAGTGTACATCTTCAGTATTTCTGAGTACACTTCTGTTCTCCCTGGGAATAGGGACTTTTTTCCATACCCCCTCTTCCCTTCAGGACTGGGCTAATTCTCCAGATCGGTCAGTCTTCTTCTTTTAGTCCTCAATGTTGTTAACTCTGTACCTAAAAGAGTTCTCAGCTTTTTCCCATAAAGCTTTCCACTGAAGACCTGCCGTTCGTTCCTCTCCTACCCCAGTTGACACCTGGGTCACCTGCCCATTCCAGGTTTGGAACGTCAACCTCACTGCTGTGAAGTTACCTTCAGGATTCCGCTACTGCATCTACAGTATACTCCATCACAGTTCTACTTCCTACAATCCAGTAGGTAAGCTCTATATTGTACTAGTTCATTAAATATTTTAATGATACTTGACATACATTCTAAAGACTCTTTTTCTCTGTAGTCTTTAGATTCGCTGTTCCTCTACAGCTCCTCTCTGTTCAACTCCTACCCCCCATCCTCAGGGGATGCCGGGGATCCAAGTTTGGGAAATGCCGTCCTGTTCCAGGGATACGCATTTTATGGGATCTCCCCTGGCACCCACAGCTAGAGAGTCCCCATATGTGAAGACTCATTCCTGCTTGTTCCTGGAGATAGCACAGTTACTTACCTGTAACAGGTGATCTCTGGGAACAGCAGGAATTAGTCTTCACAACCCACCCACCTCCCCTAGGAGTTGTATCTATCTATCTCCTTTCCTCTTTCTCTCCTTCTGTCTCAGCTATGAAACTCAACTGAGGAGAGGCAGTGGGAAAGGCGGGAAGTCAGCGCGCAGGCGCGAGGGATGCTCCCAAAAGCTTTCTGATTGGATGCTGGGGAGCATTCCCGTGCAGGCTCCGTCGGTACCGACGTACCCATATGTGAAGACTAATTCCTGCTGTTCCCAGACATCACCTGTTACAGGTAAGTAACTGTGCTATCCTGGTAGTTTGATTATAAGGAACAAACGTAGCTTGGGAGTTTAGCACAAAGTTATGCTTCTGAAGTCTGGCACTATTCTGGGTCTTATTTAAAAGATACTATATTGGAAGCCCAGACCAGTTGTTTTCCATGCTTTAAAAAAGGTGGAAGAAAGAGGAAGTGATGTCATCAACTCTGATTAGTCTATGACTGTTGTGATTGCTGGTTTGCTAATTTGGGAGGATGGGAATTGTGGGGAGTGCTTGTTATGAGGTGAATGGAGGGCGGGGGGGGGGGAGACTATGTTTGGTGGGGGTGGATGGAGAATGGGATATGTGTTAGATGCCTGGGGTCAGTTCGTTAGCACATGCACAGGGTGCAGTTGGGTTAGCGCTCGGGGAAGCAGTAGGTGGCATCCTGGGCAGATGGGGTCTTTCCTTAAGAATGGAGAGCACAGAGGGAGGTCTTGAGCCACAGTGTTATGGGGGGAAGAGAGGAAGATTTGGGGGTGGAAGGTTCTTGACAATATCTTGGTGGGGGGGGGGGGGGATTACATCATGATGGCTAACTTGCAAATAGGAACACTCAGTCCGTGGCCTCAACACACCACAGAAACAGAAACTTCTTTATCAGGAATTTTAGGGCTTTCGGTGGCAGGTGGCCTTTGTTCAGGAGACACACTTGCTTCCGAAAGATGCACACTTGCTTAGCCCTGGGGCTTACCCTCTTTTTTTTTTTTTTTTAATGCGGACGTGGCCCATAAGAAGGTTGGGGTTACAGTAATGATTCGAGGGGATGTTCCCTTCCAACTGGAGGGGGGGTGACTAAGGGGGTCGCATGCTCTTGGTATGGGGGGAAATTTATGGGAAAACAGTGACCACCTTGAACATCTATGGCCCAAATATCGATCAGAGGGATTTCTGGAAGCAGCTTGACCAGTGGCTGTTAGGGGAGGATGCATGGCTTACTACTGTTGGGGGACGACGACTTCAATTCTGTGCTGGATTCTAAGTTGGACAGATCCCAGGCGGCAGAGGGGGGTGGGGGAGGAGGTGATGGTCATTGGGATAAACATTGTATCCTTCAGGACTGGATGAGGAAATATGGGCTGATAGATCTCTGGTGGATGGCACACCTGTCTGAGAGGGATTATATTCCCCAGTCCATGATAGTTATAGCCATATAGGTCTGCTTTTTTGTGATTCAGGCTGGGTGCAACAATTGGAGAAGACTCATATCAAATCTATGACATGGGCAGACCATGCCCCCCTTTGGGGGAGCTTTGCGGGCTCCATGGAGCAACAAGATTGCACCTTCTGGCCTCTCAGTGAGAGGGGTTGCTGAAGGACAAAGAGGTGGTGAAGAGTTTGGAGGAAGCTATCACAGAATATCTGTAGTTTAACGATCAGGGAGCAGTGAGGGTGGGAGTCTTGTGGGATGACCTCAAAACAGTTCTTTGGGGAAAACTGCTCATTGGAAAGATAGGAAAAAGAGAGCCTGATAGGAGAAGGTGAGACTTTCTGTTGAACAAGATAGTGGATCTGGAATGGCTACACAAACAGGCTGAGGATCGTAGGGTGAGAGCGCAGTTGGGTGGGGCTGGCCTTCGTGACTCTGAAGTGGCAGTCAAGATAAATGGATGAAATTCAGAATTTTCCCCTCTGGGCCAAGGGTACCTGCTAAGTGTGCTCCCTCTCATTCCTGCTCTTCGCTTTAGTGTTGAAGCCACTGGCATGTAAGATCAGGATTGATCCGGATGTGGCAGGGGCGGGATGTCCACAAAATCGCTCTGTTTGCAGACGACATGCTGTTTTTTGTGACTAGACCCTTGCTATTTCTGCTGGTGATGCTTCGGGTTCTAGAGGAATTTGGGGCCCTATCCGGGTTTAGGGTTAACCTGGCTAAAACTGAAGCCTTGAATGTCAATCTCTCGAGGACCCTGGCACAGCGCTTGAGAGAACATTACCCTTTTTGGTGGGTGCAGACCTCCCTTCAGTATTTAGGCATTCGCCTTCCTTGCTTGCCGGAAAGGGTCTATGCAGCTAACTACCCCCCTTCCTCCTTTACTAGATCATATTGGGAGAGATCTGGAGCGGTAGAATAGTGAGGAGATCTTCTGACTGGATCGAATAACAACCATAAGATCAGTGTTCTCCCTCGACTGCTTTCCCTGTTTCAGGTTTTGTCTGTTCGAGTACCTCAATTAGAATTGTAAAGACTTCAGCGGAAGCTTTTCAAGTTTATCTGGGGACATTGTCCACCAAGGATGGCACGTCGGTAGTTCCACGTGACGTGGTGCGGGGGGGGCTTGGGGGTCCTCAATATTTCTGGCTATTATTTAGCTGCACAATTACAACAAGCCATGGATTGAAGGGTCAGGGAGGGGGCCCATGGTTTCGATCTATAGAGCAATATTGGACTTCAGGGTACTTTCTGCGTTATGTGCTCTGGTTGGCTCTCCTCTTTTACTGGGTAAATGGACCGCAAACCCTTATGTGCGACACCTTTGGGAGCAGTGTCAGGCCGGAGGAGGGTGGCCCCTGGGTTATGATTTTTGGTACTGGCCCCAATACGAACTGTGCTGGATTTTCAACCAGGGAGAGAAAGGGTGTCCAAAAGATGGGAGCAGATGTGGATCGTCTCCTTTGTCTGGCTCATTGACTGTGGGGAGGTGCAAACCTTTGCAAACTTACAGAGGAAGGATTTTTTTGCATACCTTCAGGTCTCACATTATTTGCGGCAGTGGAGCCGCCCACAGTCATGAGTTGGGGTATAATGACTTGGAGACCTGTGGTTGGGATACACTAAGTCCCGGGGACTCATCTGGCTTCTCTATAGTAGTTTGCAGACACAGCATCGGGGGACCAAATTTTCTTATATGCTAGAATGGGAATGAGACCTGGGGCTAACTTTGGATGATAAGGCATGGGAGCATCACACTTGGCGATATCAGTTATTATCAAAGAAAATTCTGATGATATGGTACTATACCCCTGAGTATTTGCATAAAATGTTCCTGGGAGTTTCTGACAGGTGTTGGAGGGGGATGTGGGGCACTGGGTACTATGTATCATATTTGGTGGGCTTGCCCAGTGTTAAGGGCTCATTGGGAACATATTGAGGGGCAAATTCAATGTATATTTGGGCTCATTATGGGGCTTGACCCTGCATTTTGCCTATTGGGGGTGTGACCAGAGGACTTGTGCTATCGCTGGTGCCACCCACTACGGGCATGTGTAATAGTGGTTCATTGAGAAATAGCCTGGAATTGGAAAAGAGCTCAGTTGAGGCTTGGACATGGAGGCTGCGGAAAGTGGTTATGATGGAACATAGAAACATGATGACAGAAAAAGACCACATGGCCTATCCAGTTTGTCCTTCCATAACAACAACTACAACAGTCCACTTTTTACCTTTAGAGATCCTCTGTGTTGGTCCCATGCTTTTTTGAATTCAGTTACTGTCCTCATCTCTACCACCTCCACTGGGAGACTATTCTATGGATCCACTACTTTTTCCGTAAAGAAATATTTCTGCATATCACTCCTGAATCTATCTCCCTTCACCCTCATCCCATGTCCCCTCGTAGCAGAACTTGCTTTCAACTGAAAGAGGCTCTCTCCCTGAACATTTATGCCACGGAGGTATTTAAACATCTCAATCATATCACCTCTATCCCGCCTTTCCTCTAAGGTGTACATATTAAGATCCTTAAGTCTGTCCTCATATGCACCCTCTGCACCGACTCCATCCTGTTCACATCCTTTTGAAGGTACGGTCTCCAGAATTGCACACCATACTCCAAATGAGGTCGCACCAAAGACTTATACAGAGGCATTATCACCTCCTTTTTTCTGCTAGCCATTCCTCTCCGTATGCACCCAAGCATCCTTCTAGCTTTTGCCGTCGCCTTTTCTACCTGTTTATTTTATTTATTTATTTATTTATTTACATCTTTTATATACCGCACTATTTGCGATCAGCGCGGTTTACATAGAACAAACAATATCCGACAATAAACAAGAGTCAGGTCATTACAATGAACAGGAGCAGTAAACTTGGATAACAGGGGAAACTATCTACATGTGTGGAACATTGAACAAGGTAACTGTATATATGAGAGATGGAATTATTGTGTGTTTAGCTACTTTAAGATCATCAGACACAACCACGCCTAGGTCCCGCTCTTCTTTAGTGGACAAAAGTACTTCACCTCCTATACTGTATTGCTCCCTTGGATTGCTGCAGCCCAAATGCATGACCTTACATTTTTTAACATTAAATCCCAGCTGCCAAATTCTAGACCATTCTTCAAGCTTAGCTAGATCCCTCCTCATGTTATCTATACCTTCCTGGGTGTCTACTCTATTGCAGATTTTGGTATCATCTGCAAAGAGGCAAACCTTACCTGACAGCCCTTCCGCTATATCACTAACAAAGATGTTAAAAAGAATTAGACCAAGGACAGATCCCTGCGGCACGCCACTGGTATTCTCCTTCTCCTCAGAGTGAGCTCCATTTACCTGTACCCTTTGTCACCTCCCATTCAACCAGTTTCTAACCCAGTCAGTAACTTTAGGGTCCATCCCTAGGGTGCTCAGTTTGTTTATAAGTCGCCTGTGCAGAACAGTGTCAAAGGCTTTACTGAAATCTAAGTACACCACATCTAGGGCTCTCCCTTGGTCCAACTCCCTGGTCACTTAGTCAAAGAAATCAATCAGATTTGCCTGACAAGACCTGCCTCTATTGAATCCATGTAATTGAATCTGATCCTGTAATCCATTGGATTCCAGAAACCTCACTATTTTCTCTTTCAGCAGTGTTTCCAATAATTTACTCGCCATCGAGGTTAAACTAACTGGTCTGTAGTTTTCAACCACATCCTTCCGCTTTTGTGTAAAGGGACCACATGTGCCTCTCTCCAGTCCTCTGGCACCACTCCCGACTCCAAAGAAGCATTGAAAAGGTCAGTCAGTGGAGCTGCTAGAACTTCCCCAAGTTCCTTCAGTATTCTCAGATGTAGCCCATCTGGTCCTATTGCTTTATCTACTTTTAATTTGTGTAGTTCCTCACGAATACAGTCTAATGAAAATTGTTTGAGATCCCTGTCACTTCTGTCCTATTTATTTATTTGCAAGTTTTTTTATACCGCCCCTTCCAGAGATCAGGGGCGGTTTACACAGAACTGGAAACAATAATAATTATGACATTGAACATGAGAAACTATTTACAAGGAACAATAACTTAGAGCTTTTGAACTAGCTGTTTAAACATGAAATATTTACAGTAAACATATATACAGCGAATCAGAACATAGGTTTCAATTACATCACATTACTTCAGTGGTTTGGGTCAAGGCAAATTAGGCAAGGATCAGTGGATAAAGAACTTATGTGTGAAAAGTGTTAGGTAGGGTCAACTTGTGTTTGATATTTGGTATGATCTAGTGGTGTCTGATCAGTGGTGTGCTGCAGATTTTGGAAATGCTGGGTGAAGAGGTATGTTTTTAGTTTTGTGTTTTCTGAGGTCCTGCTCCTGGTCCTTATTCTGTGAACACAGAACAGAAATATTTGTTAAGCAATACTGCTTTATCCTCATCAGCTTATACATATCCTTCCCCTTCACCCTTGAGTCTGACAATACCACTTTTGCCCTTTTCTCACCAACATATCTGAAAAATGTCTTATCCCCCCATTTTATTGCATTGGTTATTTCTTCTTCTTTTTGTATCTTTATTGCTTTATTGACTACTTTACTAGCCTCTCTAAGTTTCTCCAAATATAAATGCCTGTCTTCCTCTCTCTGTGATCTTTTGTATTCTCCAGGAACAAGTAGGAAGTCAGTCCTCACTTATGAGTGATGTCGGCACCGACGGAGCCCGCGCGGAGCAATTCCCCATCTTTCAAAGAAAGCCTTTGGGATTGCTGCCAAGCATGTGTGGCCCTCTTCCCGCCCAAAGGTGCCATCTTGCTCATTCTCCCTTTTTTCTTGAAGCCCATCAGACGCACGTCATCTTCTCTCGGAGAAAGTGTCTCGTTCTCTGCCTCTGACCTGTGTTTGTTTCCGGTAGCACCGGTCCTCTACCCGTCCTCCCCTGCTCTGTGTTTTCCCTTGAGCGAGGGGACGTCTTTTTTCTGTAAAAATTTTTTCCCATGGGCTTCGCATCCTTTTTTCCCAACCGCTGGCTGAAAAGGTCTTTGACCTAGTGGGGGCCCTTTTGGCCCCCATGGCCACTGGATTTAAGAAATGTGATAGATGCTCCAAAAACATGTCGCTCACAGACACCCACGACTGCTGTCTTCGGTGTCTTGGGGCCGACCATGACCCGGAGCTCTGCTGTCTTTGCAAGGAAATGTCTTCCAAGGCTTTGCTAAGTCATAAGCAGAAGTCCTATGACATTTTCCGGAAGGTAGCCCTGTAATCCCCAGTGGCACCCTCGGTGGTCGCTCTGTAGGTGGGATCCCTCACTTCAGTCCCGCGCTCTCGGTGGCATTCCGACCAAGGGTCCCCTGAAGTGGAGAGGTGTAAGAAGACGAAGACCTCGAAGTCGCTGTCGGGGGCCCCAAACAAGTGTGAGCGCTCCTGCGCTCGGTCACTCAGTCCCTCTTGGTGTTCCCGAGAGTCGGACAAGGAGCGGCCTTGTAAGGTACCTCGTACAGATATGGAGGCCTCCGACGATGGCACCTGGTCTCCTGTTGGCCGTCCCAGTGAGGACCCCCCTCTCTTCCTCCACGCCAGACCTGGTAACCCCGGTGTCTACGTCGCAGAGACCCACGTCCACGTGGGAGTGCCATATGCTGGTACTAGAGCACAGCATTTCTGCCTTTTTTGCTGCCCAGCAGGTGCTCATGCCCAGCACGGCTGGCCCACGCCTCGAGACTGAGGTTCCCTCGAGAGGGACATCGAAACCTGCCCTGCAAACCCCTGAGAGCCATGGGCCTCGTGAGGGTCCTCGGCGTTGGTCTTGCTCACCTTCCCGGTCCTCGGGAGCGAGATCCTCCAAGGCCTCTGGCTCCAAGCGGGCATCGGCTTCTGGACGGGGCGACCAGCCCAAGTCGGACTCCTTCTGGGACCTCTTGGGCTGGGAGTCGGACAGGGATACCTCTCCGGAGACCCGTGCCCACAGGGACCTCCCTTCAGACCCGTCTCTGCCCGCCTCTCAGAGGTGCTTGCCGCCTGAGGACACATCATTCCTAGTGTTCATGCAGGACATGGCACGGGCCCTAAGCCTGGCTACGCAGGCGAAAGAGCTTGACATTCTGCAGTGTCAGTCCCCTCCTCGGGAGTCTCTTACTGTTCCAGTTCCTTCCATTTTGTCAAGGCTGCTCCTCCGCATGTGGAGACACCTGCTTCGGTCCCCATAGTGAGCAAGTGCCTCGACGCCATGTACAGGGTCCAGCGCGGCCCGAGTTTCCGTAAGAGCCAGCTTCCACACACCTCCATGGTAGTGGAGTCGGCAATGTGGAAGCAAAAGAGCCCAAAGTCACACTCTTCAGTCCACCCGGTCAGGGAGTCGAGAGCTCTCGATGCCCTTGGGTGCAAAGCCTATCAGGGGTCCATGCTCACATGCCGCATCCAGGCATACCAATTGTATATGGGCATGTTCCTGCGTGACCTCGCCGAAGAGCTCGGTGGGTTCTCCGCAGTTCCAAACCCTCCTGAGATCTGTCGCAGAGTACTCGAAGTACCTCTCCCGCGCCGCGTATGACTGATTTGAGTCCTCCGCAGTGTGGCAGCAGCTGGCATTGGGGCCAAGCGCCAGACATGGCTCCAATCTTCTGACCTGGAGCAGTGGGTCCAGGAGAAGCTCCTGGACGTCCCCTGCCTCGGCAAGCAGCTGTTTGGTAAACCTATGGAGGGTAAGGCTGCTGAGATAGAAACGGAGTTTGTCACTCAAACTCGTCTTTCCCGTAAGACCTCCTCCCTCCCTCGGAAGAAGCAGCAGACAAAGAAGTCGTTCTTCCAAAGGAAGGGGCTCCCCTACTACCCACCTTTCCCGTCCACCCCTGTGCCGGCTCCCGGCACTCAGGGGAAGGGAGGTGCGCATATCCACTGCAAGCCTAAAGGGCCTAAGGCCCAGCAACCGGTGCCACTCCAACCCGCGCAGGGTTTTTGACGCCGATGGCATAGCCTCTCGCCCCCCCAGCAGCCCTTCCTCCAGTGGGGGAACGCCTGTCCCTATTCGCCCTGCAGTGGGCGTCGATCACATCGGACACTTGGGTCCTCCAAGTGGTCCAGGACAGATATCATCTCCACCTGGACAGGTGCCCTCCTCCCTTCTCGCCAGCGGAGCTTACTCGGCTCCTTTCACACCAGACCTTCTTGCAGTGGGAGTGTCCAACCTCCTCACCCAACGGGCGGTCGAGAAGGTACCGCTACACCTTCGAGGCTGTGGGTTCTACTCCCGCTACTTTCTCGTTCCGAAAAAGACGGGGGGCCTACACCCCATCCTCGATCTCCAGAACCTCAACAAGTTCCTGGTATGGGAGAAGTTCAAAATGTTATTGCTTGGCATCCTGCTGCCCTTCCTTCAGCAGGGCGATTGGCTATGCTCCTTGGATCTCAAGGACGCTTACACCCAAATCCTAATCCATCCCCAACACAGGCAATACCTGCGCTTCAGGGTGCATGGGGAACACTACCAGTACAGGGTGCTCCCCTTCGGGCTCGCATCCGCACTGCGGGTTTTCACAAAGTGTCTCTCCGCCGCCACCACCTCCCTCAGGTGGCAGGGCATACCCATCTTCCCCTACCTCGATGACTAGCTCTTCATGGGGACCTCGATCGACGAAGCACGCCTGGCAGCATCGTGCATGATCCTTTTCCTCGAACGCCTCGGCTTCTTGGTCAACTACTCCAAGTCCCACCTCGAGCCGGTGCTGACCCTGGAGTTCATCGGCACACGCCTCGATATGGAGTGAGCAACCGCCTTCCTGCCTGCGGTCCGGGCAGATCGCCTCCGGGCCGTGGCAGCCCAGGTCCAGAGCAGGGCATGGGTTACGGCATGAGCCATGCTGCACCTCCTAGGACACATGGCATCCACCGTCCATGTGGTCCCCCACACCCGCATGCAGATGTGGACAGCCCAGTGGTGCCTCAGGGCACAATGGAGCCAGGCCTTTGGCCACGTCTGAGACCCTGTTCGGGTCTCCCGTAGTCTCCACAACTCCCTGGGTTGGTGGCGGGACCCCCGAAGTCTACTTCGGGGAATGCCCTTCCAGATCCCACAGCACAAGCTTGTCCTAACGATGGATGTTTCCCTGCTTGGAGGGGGAGCCCACTGCGGCGGATTGTGCACTCAGGGGCAGTGGTCGCCCGAGGAGTCTCAGAAGAAGATCAACATGCTCGAGCTTCGGGCAGTCCGATGGGCCCTGTGGGCCTTCGAGGGCTATCTGAGAGGGAAGTCGGTGCTCGTGCAGACCGACAATAGGGTAGCCATGTTTTACATAAACAAGGAGGGGGGAACAGGATCACACCTCCTCTGCCGAGAGGATGACCCTGCGAGCAGTCTACCTCCCAGGCCAGGAGAATGTCCTCACGGACAAACTCGGCAGGATCCTCTGCCTACACGAGTGGTGCTTGGATCCGGAGGTCGCCGGCATCTTGTTCCATTGGTGGGGGACCCCATCCATGGACCTGTTTTCCAGTCCGGTGAACGTGCAGCTTCCCCGCTTCTGCGGCCCGGTTCTGCACCCGAGCAGGATGGCTCTGGATGCGGTCTTCTTTACGCGTTCCCTCCCACTCCTCTCATTGCGAGGACCCTCTACAAGGTTCAGCAGGACCGAGCCTCGGTGATCCTCATAGCCCCCTCGTGGCCTTGACAGCCTTGGTTTCTGCTTCTGCTCCGGCTCACTTCTGAGCCCCCAGTCCCCCTGGGCTGTGCCCTGGGCCTGCTGACACAGGAGGAGGGTCGGGTATTCCAACCGAACCTGGCCTTGCTGTCCCTTACAGCCTGGTGGTTGAATGGGTCGCCCTCGCTCCGCTGCATCTCCCGGAGGAGGTTGAGGAGGTTCTCCTTATGTCGAGGAAGGACTCAACGAGACAGGCATACGCATTTTAGTGGCGACGTTTCTCGACCTGGTGTTCTGAGCTCCAGATCGACCTGTTCTCCCGCTCTACCCAGTGGATCCTCCAATATCTCCTCCACTTCTCGAAGGCAGGGCTGAAATCCAATTTGGTCAGGGTACACCTGAGCGCCATTTCCGTGAACCACCTCCCTGTTGAGGGGAAACACCTCTCGGGGCAGCCCTTGGTCTCACGTTTCATGCGAGGTCTCTTGCTTTCCAAGCCTCCCATTCGGCCTCTGCCAGTGGAATGGGACCTCAACGTGGTGCTGATGCAGCTTACGCGAGCACCCTTTGAGCCAATGGCGACTTGCTTGCTTCGGCATCTCTCCTGGAAGGTGGTTTTCCTGGTGGCTTTGACTTCGGCTCGCCGAGTCAGTGAACTTCAGGCCCTCATAGCTGAGGCTCCATACACTAGGTTCTACAGGAACAGGGTGGTCCTTCACACCCATCCCAAGTTCCTTCCGAAGGTGGTCTCGGACTTTCATCTCAATCAGGAGATATTCTTGCCGACCTTCTTCCTGAGACTGCACGCCGACCAGGCATCAGCGGTGTTGCATACACTCAACTGCAAGAGGGCTCTTGCCTTCTACCTGCAGCGAACCCAGGTTCATCGCAAGTCCGACCAACTCTTTGTCACCTACGATACCAATTGCCTGGGGCAGGCAGTCACCAAATACACCTTTTCCATCTGGGTAGCGGACTGCATTGTCTTTGCCCAAGCAAAGGCGGGCACCCCACTGGATTGACGGGTCACCGCGCATAGCATCCGAGCCAAGGCAGCTTTGGTGGCTTTGCTGTGCTCAGTGCCTCTAACGGACATCTGCCGGGCTGCGACTTGGTCTTCAGCGAACACCTTTGCTGTACACTACTGCCTGGAGAGGGAGTCCGCCAGGACAGCGCCTTTGGCCAGGCTGTATTCCATAATCTGTTCAGGGTATAAGCAACTCCTGCCCTCCAACCCTTTTTCAACGGCTACCGAGAGCTTCGCCCTGGGGACCCGAAGACTCGGGCTCCTTCGGGCATCAACTTCTGCTCCTGGCCTCGCGGAGGTGTTTTGGGTTAAAGGCTCGGTAGCCTGTAGCTGGGGAGTCCCATAAGTGAGGACTGACTTCCTGCTTGTTCCTGGAGAAAGCATAGTTACTCACCTGTAACAGGTGTTCTCCAGGGACAGCAGGAATCAGTCCTCACTACTCTCCCACCTCCCCTGAAGAGTTGCTATTTTTGTCCTTCCCTTGCCATCTGCTGCTTAGGACTCTAGCTAGGGGACCTGACTGAGCAAGATGGCACCTTTGGGTTGGAAGAGGACCATGCAAGCATGGCAGCAATCCCAAAGACATTCTTTGAAAGCTGGGGAATTGCTGCGCACGGGCTCCGTTGGTGCCGACATCACCCATAAGTGAGGACTGATTCCTTCTGTCCCTGGAGAACACCTGTTACAGGTGAGTAACTATGCTTTCCCTTTCAACTTTAAATGTTCTTCAGCTGATAAATGGGTCTCCTTTAAAAAGATTGACTCAGTTTTTGCCTTCTGAATCTTAACTTTTTCTTAATAGGGGAATTTAATCCCCAAATATTAAACACTATCAATTTAACCATAATCACTCAACCAAATTGTTCTCAGGTAGAACACCATATAAATTGTTCCATCTCCACATCTACCAACCAGTGAATTTTCCATCTTCTCTGGGAACAAGCAGGAAGTTAGTCCTCACATATGGGTGATGTTGGCACCGACGGAGCCTGTGCAGATTTATTCCCCAGTTTTCAAAGAAAGCCTTTGGGAGTTAGACTGCGCATGCACGGTCACCTTCCAACCCAAGGGTGCCATCTTACCTCAGCCTTCTTTTTTCCGCGGAGCCTTGCAGACATCCCATCTGTTTCCCCAGTAGAAGTTGATTTTTTCATTAGCTTCTTCATTCATTTTATTGCGCTTTTTTGCCGGTTCGGTTCGGTTCCTCGATCACCTTCCTGTCACCTGATTGCACTCTCACCTTTGCGTTGTGTTTTTCGGGTACTTTTTCTTTTGTGGGCGCGGAACTTTGCTCACGCCCTCCCTGACCAAGGTGTTTGAGTTTGACCTTGCGGGCGCCGTGTTCCCCGCTATGTCTTCGGTCAGTGGATTCAAGCACTGTGGCAAGTGCTCCCGCACTATGTCCATCACCTACTGCTACAGTTGCTTCCTTCTCTGCTTGGGGCCTGACCACGACTATGACTCCTGCCTACTCATCCTGCAGATGTCAGCCAAGAGCAGGAAGAAGCAGGATCAGCAATGTAAGAACATGTTTGCCACATTGGCTGTGGGACCGTCCTTGAGCACGGAGTTGCTGCCCTCAGGGTCTGCGCCTTGGCATCACATGGGCGAGCTCACTCTGAGCCCCGAGATCGCAGAGCCTCAGACCGGGGATTGTCCTCCGAGAACCTCCCCTGCGGGCTTAAGTCGTCATCCCTTCCGCGATCAAAGATGCTGTACGACCCCGATACCGGAGGTAAATTCTCGGGTACTGTGGTTCGGATCCCTCAACCTGACACCAAGGGCGACGGCTGGGAATGGCCCTCAAAGCTGCCCTGACAGGATGAGACTCCCACCACATTAGGGAATTGGGCTTGGTCCCCCAACATGATCACTATACGTGATTCTCCTATGAGGGACCTGGCTTAGGGCTCGATGGCTTTGAGACCCAAGCCAGTGGCTGCGGAGCAGCCTGGCCTCGAGGTCAGGATGGTGGCCCTGGAACACAGTCTGGCTGCCTTCCTCCAGGCTCAGTGTGGCCCAGTACCGACCTCTGGACCCTACACAGCTCGAACCTCTCCAGAAGAAGTCCAGCCTGTTTTGGAGCGGTTCTCTGGCTCGGAGTCGAGGTGCGATTCTCCATCGAGTGCATCGGGGTTGGTATATCGAGCACTGCATTCCTCGACACTGCTGGCTCATCGATTCAATGACCACTCTGGGCTCGAAGCCGACTCCGAATCAGGATGGGAGACCGATGAGGAGTCCCCTGATACTACACTTCACAGAGATGTGCCCTTGGAGCCATCTCCTTCACAGGAGCGCTGGTGGTCCCTGCCCGAGGACTTGGCATTTTTCGATTTCATCCGAGAGATGGCGCAGGCCCTGGCATTCATGGTGGAGCCAGAGGACGAGCCTCATGCTGAAGACCTGGAGATTCTCTAATACGAGGTCCCTCTGAAGGAGGTACTGACAGTGCCGATTCTCCCCCATCCTCGAATGCTGCTTGTTTAGGATGTGGGAGAGCCCGGTGATGGTACCTGTGGTGAGCTGCTGACTCAGTTCCCAGTATAGAGTCTGCGAGAGCCCATGGTTCCAGAAAACATAACTGCCTCACATCTCCATGGTTGTGGAGTTGGCCATGCGTCGAATCAAGAGCCAAAAGATGCACTCTTCGGTGCCCCCTGGCAGGGAGGCCCGCACCATGGATGGCTTTGGCAGTCAGTGCTTCCAGGGCTCGATGCTCATTGGCCAGATCCAGGCATACCAGCTGTACATGGCCATGTACCTCCAGGACCTAGCAAAGTAGCATGCTGGGTTCTTGGCTGGTCTGGTAGAGGAACCCCTCGAGCGCATTCAGACCCTTGTCTCCACCGTCAAGGAATGCTCCAAGTTTCAGACTTGGGTAGCCTTCGACAGTTTTGAGTCTGTGGCCCATGTGGTGTGCATTAGTGCCCACTGCCTGGCCTTGCCTGGCCAAAGTCCTCGGACTTGGAGAAGAAGGTCCAGGACAAGCTGGCTGATGTCCCATAACAGGGAGAATCCTCTTTGGCAAACCCATGATGGACAAGATGGCCAAGCTGGAGACAGAATTCCTGACCAGGATTAGGCTATCCAGGAAGACAGCTGACCCTTCCCGGCGGAAGACTTCGGGGGGGGGGGGAGGGGGGAAAGACCTTTCACCCAAAGACGAAAAAGGCCTATGGGAAAAAACCCAGTTTCCAGCCTGCCAAGCTCCACAACAGGGACAGCAGGCTAAGAGCCAGGGCCCAGCCCCCATAAACCAAAGGCTCCCAAGCCCCAAACAGCGCCCCCAACAGCCTGGGGAGGGGGGATTTGACTCCTTGGGCATAGCCTCTCTTCCATCCGAGGGCCCAAAGCACATGGGAGGATGGCTGATCCATTTCACCTATCTCTGGCTGGGCATCACCTACAATGTCTGGGTGCTGCAGATGTTTTGGGATGGCTACCTCCTCCACTTCGACCAGATACCTCCTCCCTACTTCCCAGGGGAGATTCCCCTGACCTCTCTGCACATAGAACTCCTGCAGAGCAAATCCGAGTCCCTACTCGAGGACTGGGCCATGGAGTCAGTGCCTCCGCCCCTCAGGGGCAGGGGGTTCTACTCTAGGTATTTCCTTGTCCCAAAAAGGAGAGGCAGCTATCGGCCCATTCTGGACCTGCAGAACCTCAACCACTTTCTAGTCAGGGAGAAGTTCAAGATGCTCTTCCTTGGAACACTGCTGCCTTACCTCCTCTGGGAAGACTGGCTGTGCTCCTCAGATCTCAAAGATGTCTACACCCCCATCCTTATCCGCCCTGGGCACCGTCAGTACCTCTGCTTTGTTATCCGAGGGCGCCACTACCAATACAGGGTACTCCCCTTTGATCTCGGCCCCCAGGGTGTTCACCAAGTTCCTAGCAGTCATCCCCACACCTCCGTTTCCTGGAAGTATTCGTCTTTCCCTACCTGGATGACTGGCTTATAAAGGCAAGCTCGCCAGAGGAGGCAAGCACTGTGGCGCGCTAGACCATCAAGATACTCAACTACCCCAAGTTGCACCTGCTCCCAACTCAGCGCCTGGAGTTCATCGGAGCCCTCCTGGACTTGATGCAGACTAGGGCCTTCCTCCTTTCTGGCGCTGGCAGGGGAGGCACAGTCCCGCTCAACAGCATCAGCACAGCATTTGCTATGCCTGTTGGGGCACATGGCCTCGATGGTGCATGTAACCCCGCACGCCCATCTCCAGATACAACAGGCATAGTGGACTCTGAGCTCTCAGTGGACTCAGGCCGTGGGCCATCTGGAGGATCAGGTCTGGATTACCTGGCCGCTGGCATTCTCTCTCATCTGGTGACAGAGCCAGCTGAACCTCATGGCCGGCCTACCCTTCCAGGCCCTGCCAGCACACTGCGTCCTCACGTTGGACACCTCCAAGCTCGGTTGGGGAGCGCACTGCGATGCTCTGCACTCACAGGGTGCCTGGACTCGAGAGGAGATTGCCTTCCAGATCTATCTCCTGGAGTTCCGGGTTGTGACAAACTTTCTCAGGATATTCTGCACCCACCTACTGGGTCAAGTTGTGTTCATCTAGATGGACAAACAAGTAGCTATGTGTTCTACATCAACAAGCAGGGAGACACGTGGATCCGTGCCTCCTGTTGGTACCAAGAGTTGGTCTACCTGCTGGGCCAGGACAACCTGCTTGCAGACCAGATCAGCAGGGTGCTTCAACCCCACGAGTGGAGAGTCCAACCGAGGGTAGCCAACTCCATCTTCCAATGTTGGGGGACCCCAATGTTGGGCCTCTTCGCCAGCCCCGAGAACGTGCAGCTGCCACGTTTTTGTTCACGGAGGCCGGCCAAGGGCTGAGTGGTGGCAGATGCCTTTCTCCTGCACTGGTTTGGAAGCCTCCGGTATGCCTACCCGCCGATTCCCCTGTTCCCAAGACCTTGCTCAAGGTCCATTCGGACGGGACCTCAGTATTCCTCATTGCCCCCGGGTGTCCCCAACAGCCGTGGTTCCCTCTGCTTCTGCAGCTGTCCCAAGTGGCCCCGATACCTCTGGGCTATGAGCCAGACCTGCCCTCATAGGAGAATGGGACCGTTCTCCATCCCATTCTCCTGTCCCTCGCCCAGACGGCATGGCTGCTGAGAGGCTAGCCAAAGTGCATCTCCGCCTCTTGAGGAAGGTGGAAGACATTCTACTGGCTTCCCACAAGGACTCTACGCACCATGCGTATGCTTTCAAGTGGTGCCGATTCTCTGTCTGGTGCTCCAGCAAGACTCTCAATCCTTTCTCCTGCTCAGTGCAGGACATCCTGCACCTCTCTCGGACTGGGCTGAAGTCTAATTCTGTCCGGATACACCTTTGTGCTATAGGGGCGCATCATCACCTTGTCGACGGCCAGTCTGTGCACCTGCTAGCGGGCTGTTTCATGAGAGGGCTCCTCCTCTTGTGGCCCCCAGTCCACCCACCGCCGTGTCATGGGACTTGAACGTTATTCTGGGGAAGCTAATGACTTATTAATGAAAGCAGTGTTCCTGGTTGCGCTTACTACTGCCAGGTGAGTTAGTGAGCTGCAGGCGCTGGTGGCTCATGCCCCCTATACCAGGTTCCACAGAAACGGGGTCATTCTCTGGACACACCCTAAATTCCTACCCAAGGTGGTGTCCGCCTTTCACATGAACCAGGAGGTGGTTCTTCCCACTTTTTTCCCAGGCCTCATGACTCCCAGGCGGAGGTCTCATTACACACCCTGGTTTGCAAGAGGGCACTGTCCTTCTTATCTTCACAGGACACAGCTCCATCGCCGCTCATCACAGAAGTTCATCTCTTATGACGTTAATAGGCTCTGAGTCATGGTCTGTAAGCATACCCTGTCTACCTGGGTGGCAGATTGAATCTTCTTCGCTTATGAGCAGGCTGAACTCTCCCTGGAGCATCACGTTACCACGATGACAGCCTCGGTAGCTAACCTGTGCTTGGTTCCCCTGCTGGACATCTGCCGGGCCACTGCCTGTCCATACTTTCACTGCACATTACTGCTTGAAAGAAAGCTCACAGCACAACAGCACCTTTGGCCAGGCAGTCCTTCATCACCTCTTTGGGGAATAGTACAACTCCTTCCCTCCAGCCCATTGTTCCTAGCTACCGATGAGGTGATTTCATTCTTGGTGCTGCAGCTGTGTCCTTGACCCTCGAGCCATTTGTGCTCCTTACTGCCCCTCTCACTTCACTTTTTGAAGTCGTCAGGGCTTCCTACAGGTTTTTTGGTAGCCTTTAGCTAGGGAGTCCCATATGTGAGGACTGACTTCCTGCTTGTTCCTGGAGAAAATGTAGTTACTCACCTGTAACAGATGTTCTCTACGGACAGCAGGAATCAGTCTTCATGACCCTCCCTCCTCCCCATGGAGTTGTTTTTTCGTATTTATGCTTTAGTAAGCTATGTCATCATACTGAGGTAAGATGGCACCTTTGGGCAGGAAGGTGACCGCGCATATACGGTCTAACTCCCAAAGGCTTACTTTGAAAGCTGGAGAGTGAATCCAATGTCATCCATATGTGAAGATTGATTTTCTACTGTCTCTGGAGAACATCTGTTACAGGAGAATAGCTACGCTTTCTCCACCTGCCTCTAAGCTTCTTCCCACCCTCGCCTCCTTTTACTCTATCCTGTTCACCCCTTAAATTGGAGACACCTATCACCTAATAACCCCCTACTCCCAACCTCCCTTGTAAAGTCATTACCCATACAGAAATACAGTCCCTCTGTGGGATCTGGCAAAGAGAAGACTCCAAAAGAGAGAGAGATGAAGGAGCACAAATAACATGTCAACAACTAAAAACCAACTGCTGTACCCTCCCAACCTGACAATCAAACATATCCTTAAGTAGGTGGCCAGCATCTCATAAAGAAAAATTTCATTTTCATAGCATAGCCGTACATTTTCATAGCATAGCAATGTCGTATTTCAATGGTTCCACTCCTACCTAACCAATAGACAACAGTTGATTTGAACAAACATAGCCACCTCCCCCCCTTTCAACAACACCAAGGAGTACCCCAAGGATCCACACTATCTGCCATGCTTTTGAACATCTACCTGCAACCACTCTGCTCAATCATACGAGCCCATAATATCAACTACCACATCTATGCGGATGACATAATGCTCTATGCCCCAATCACAACCACTAACCCAATGAACACACACCTAGAAGACTGCTTCATAGAAGTCTCCAACTGGCTACAAAAAAACAACCTATCCATCAACATAAAAAAACCAGAAGCCCTCATAGTAACCAAAGACCCAGACTTTACAGCACCCACACACCTCAACATAGGAGCCACACAAATACAAATTCAACCACACATAAGATACCTAGGAATCATCATAGACCAAGCGCTCACACTCAAGCAACAGATAAAAAAAAACCACTGGAATAATATTCCACAAGGCAAAACAGTACAGCGCCTCAGACCTCTCATTGAACCACAGGACTTCAGAACAGTCATGCAAGCCATGACACTCCCCCACCTGGACTACTGCAATGTAATCTACCACGGTCTACCTGCCACCCACACCAACCCACTGCGAACTGCCTTAAACACCACGGCAAGAATTATCCAGAAAGCAAAAAAAAAGAGAAACATCACCCCAGTCCTGAGGGAGCTGCACATACTCCCTCTTGAAGCAAGAATCAAATACAAATCTGCCTTTCTCATTCACAAAAGCCTCTACCAGACTCAGACCTCCCAGCTCCGCACCCTCCTGCACCAACCCACCCACAACAGAAGAACAACCAGACAAACCACCAGCAACTCCCTCACCATCCCTCACATACGGACCAAATACAATCAGCGGACCTGCAACAGAGCCTTCGAACTATATGCGCCATCCCTCTGGAATTCTCTACCAAGCCATATCAGAACCAACGGAGATCCCATGACATTCAGGAAACAACTAAAAAACATCCTATTCCAGGAATACCTCGGCCAAGAAACAAACACCCGGACCCCCTAATTCACTCCCCCGGCTAAGAGACTGATGTATTTGTCTATGTCTTTAATATCTGTTCAGATCATTAATGTTGGCCCCCCAGTGACAGCCCCAACCCCTGAGATGATTATTGTCCCCCCCCTTAAATGTTAAACCGCTTTGACGCGGTGAAAAGCGGGATATAAATACAGTTAAATAAATAAAATAGCCAGTCCACTTAGGAATACCCAGAAGTCTCTATAGCAGTCCCTTAAGGTAGTATCCATTTCTTTTTCTTCAGTAGCTGCAGTCACACTTGGGTTTCTTTTTTTTTTTAATAAAGAAAACAACTCTTAAACAGCAGAAGTAGCTGAAGGTATATACACATATATTAAACTCCTCAAGCCACCTTCCCCCTTCACACCCCCATTTTTCCCTTTCTTCTTCTGTTTCCAAATATTCCCCTTCCTGTCTGTTTCAAGCACCCAGCGACAGTAAATAACCCTCTCTATCACAAGGGCCAGAGATACTACCTCCAGGGTACACAATTGGCGTCACCGTGTTATCAAGGGGCAACCTCACTGCTGCACATTGAGCCAAATCATCTTGTGTTGTTTTTAAATTAGTATATAAAATCACTACTAGCAAATGCGCCAATTAAATTTTTTAAGGACCATTAAAAGGGTATCGAAAGCAGATTCATAATGGCTTCAAGCTCTCACCACTTTCATCATCAATCCAAACGTTGCATTGTTCAACTTTATTAAATTCAAATTTTTATATATCAAAAGACTGGAAACAAAACTTTTCATCAGCTACTTGTTGTCCTTGTCCAACATGCAACGTGTTTCGAAGATGATCTCTTCTGCATCAGGGAGCTTCATATTCATATGATTCCCTTTTCTAACTAACAAAGCGCTCTGTGTGTCTGAAAGAATAAATGGCACCAGCATTTAAAATCATCACATGATTCATCAAGCCAATCATAATAAATATTGCCACTCAACTTCCACGTGCTCCAGTGATAAATGTGCAGGAACATGTTCGTTGTGGGAATCAACAGAAAGGTCCTGCATCAGAACAGATTGTAACTCTTCTTTTGTAATATATATGATAAGATTGCCCATGTTCTTTGATATATGTGGGCTGGACTAAGCAAAAGATCCACCTACATCTCAATGAACATCATAGTAGGATCACCACTAAAACTTTATTTGTGCCTTTGTTGGAATATTCACACCTAAACTGAACTGGAAAGAAACCGCTGGGTCATTTGGGAGGACTTGCCCGATTTTGGGATCAAAAGGAAAGAGGTGCAGCTCACGATAAGTACTGTTTCTATATTCCATTAATTACCGGCTGGTATTGAGGGTTTATGGTCCCTCGATCCTTTGTTAGAGTTGCGTCCCTAATTTTAAAAAAATTAGATAAAACGGAACAACACACTGCGAGAAGGGGATTTTTTCCTTCCTTCGAGGTGTGCATTCCAACAAAAATTGTATGTTGGTTTGTTTCTCTCTTCTTTAGGTGTGGTTATTTATATGGGAAACAAGAAGGTTTTTGGGTTTAGTTATTAAGTATTTTGTTGGAATATTGGCTACAAAAACATCATCATCTTAAAGTTCTGAAATGTATTTTGAACTATTTCAGGGACTCGATTTGGGGTGGTTATAGGGAACAAATGTGAAACCACAAAGAGCAAACTTTGATCTTTTAATTTGGATTCTGTGTCCCTGAAAGTGTTAATTACGGACGTTGAGTGGCAATATTTATTATGATTGGCTTGATGAATCATGTGAGTTTAAATGCTGGTGCCATTTTCTCCTTCGAGACATACTAGCATTTTATTTGGTAGAAAAAAGGGACCATATGAACATGAAGCTCCCTAATGCAGAAGAAATCATCTTCGAAACATGTAGCTTGCCGGTCAGTAAGAAGTAACTGATGAGTTTTGTTTCCACTCTTTTGATACGTAAAAATTTGAATTTATTAAAAGTTGAACCATGCAGTGTTTGGATTGATGATGAAAGCGGTGAGAGCTTGAAGCCATTATGAATCTGCTCTCTTGATACTATTTTGATGGTCCTTAAAAAATTTTATTGTAGCATTTGCTACAAGTGATTGTATATATTACTGAGTTACCTGGAATTTGGATATTGAATTTCTGAAGCTTTTTAATTAGTAGCACCATGGATGCAAAATTTGAACTGAATAGACCTGATTTTGTAAGAGGACATCTATGTGAGCAGCCCAAAAAGCCACCTATGTGCCTTTTATAAAATAGACTCCCAGGACTAGCCCCTGTAGTGTGTAAATGCCAATGTACACAATCACACCTGCTCAGAAGTTAATGTAAATGCGTGCGTTGAATTGAGGCTTGTGCTTGTATATTTCATAAAACATGTACGCGGATAGCAACACTGCCCCTGCTCTGCCCAGAATGCACTTCCAGGAATGCCTATAATCTCCAGGAACAAGCAGGAATGAGTCTTCATATATGGGTTTCGTCGGTACCGACGGAGCCTGCGCGGGAACGCTCCCCAGCGTCCAATCAGAAAGCTTTTGGGAGCATCCCACAGCGCCTGCGTGCTGCCTTCCCGCCTTTCCCAACTGCCTCTCTCCAGTTCTTCTTTTTCCGCGGAGCCAGCAGGTCGTGTTCCTGTCACCGCAGAAGAATTTCCTTTTTTTTCTTTATTTCTTTTGTGTTCCGTCTGCCTTCTTCAACGCTGTACCGGTACCGCCGGTCTTTGTTCTTTTCTTCTTGTAAAAAAAAAACCAAAAACCTTTTTTCCGTTCTTTTTCTTCAGGTGCACTTGAGTTTTGGGCCTTAGGCCCAAAACGTTTTTTCCTTAATTATGGAAAAGCCTGCCTCAGGATTTAAAAAGTGCACAAAATGTGGCGGTACTATTTCCATCACCGACACCCATGACTGGTGTCTAAAATGTTTAGGTCTTGACCATTCCATAACAGATTGTGTGTCCTGTTCCATGATGTCTAAAAGAGGTCGGCAGAACCGAGCTGCCAAGCTCAGTACCCTGTTTCCCTCTGATGCGCCTTCGGTGGCATCGACGTCTTCCAGGGCTGCTTCTTCCTCACATGGATCTCAGGTAACTAAACATAAATCCAGCCGGTCCTCGAAGGGTAGATCTCCTTCTAAGCATCGAGATGCCTCTGGCTTTGCCCTTGAGGATTCTGCACTGGCAAAATTACCCCGGCAGGAGGCTTCGGCCTCTAAAGCATCATCATCGGGGTTCCAGGATGATCTCGATGGCGTGGCCTCGACAGATCTCCTGGTGCCATGCTCTGGGGTACCGGTGGCTTCCACCGGTACCAACTTCCAGGCATTGGCGGCGTCAATGGATCAGAGGATTCTGTCCATAGAACGCAGTCTGGCGGCTTTCCTTGTGGCATCGACGCCCGTGGTACCGCAACAGACTACTCCCCGGTACCGGCTCTAGCATCGCCATCGGCATCGGTACCAGTACCGGTGGCATCGACATCGGCATCGGTGTCCGCTATGCCGGTACTCTGTCCTCTGAAGCCCTCCGGTACCAATACCCCGGTACCGGTTATTCCCGATACCGATCCCGGTTGGTATGGGTATCGGGCTTTGCAAGAGCATCCGGACAGACGATACTTCGATTCCTCTGAGGCTTCTGAAGAGTCAGTCGATGCAGTGATGCTTCTTCCACAGGATGAGTCCTCTCCTAAACGAAGGAGGTCTCCTCCAGAGGATTTGTCTTTTCAAGACTTTATCAGAGAGGTGGCTCGGGGCCTCTCTATTACAGTGGCCCCTGAGACAGAGCCCAGAGCCAAGGAGTTAGATATTTTACAATATCCTAAAACTCCTAAGGAGGCAGCTACCTTACCTATTCTCGCAGGTTGGATACCATGTACCGTGTCCCTCCTTGTCCTGGTTTCCATAAAACTCAACTTCCTCACCACTCTATTGTGGTTGAGTCTGCAATGAGAAAGATTAGAAGTGCCAAAAGACATGCCTCTAATCCTCCAGGACGTGAATGTAGAACCCTGGATGCTTTTGGAAGAAGTCTTCCAAGCTTCCATGCTTGCTGCGAGAATTAATTCTTATAGTCTACATGGGAATGTTCTTAAAAGAAGTCACTGACCATTTGCAGACTTTGTCCTTTTATGTCTGAAGATAAAAGGCAAGACTTTCTCACTGGGCTCAAACATGCCCAAGATATCTCCAAATTCTCCGACCGTGCAGCTTTCGACTCCTTTGAATGCGTAAGCAGAGCCTCAGCTATTGCCATAGGTGCACGTAGGATTGCTTGGCTTCAAGCATCTGATTTGGAGATCTGGGTTCAAGATGAATTGGGAAATATCCCTTGTACAGGTGAGAACCTGTTTGGTAAAGATTGGCAAGCAAAAGCCAATCAGATGGATGCTGAAAATTCTGCTTTGGATAGATTATCCAAATCCACAGCTGCTCCTGCTAAGAAAAGGTTGTTCAAGAAAACACCTTTTTCTAAAAAGGGAAGATTCTATTCTGCTTATGGTCAGCGGGCATCTTCTGCAGCTCAGTTCCCTTCCAAACGTCAGCAATCCTCCAAACAGAGCAAAGCAAAGGCTGCGAGGCCTGCTCCAGCCCAGCAACCTCAGCCCCCTCAGGGCCTTTGACTTTCCGCTAGAGAACTTAGCCTTCCTGGCTCTAGAAGAACCAGAGCCCTCCACCATTCCAGGAAGGTTATGTCACTTTGCTCCCAGGTGGGGGCAAATTACAGCAGAGCATTGGACACTCTCCATCATAAGAGAGGGGTACAAACTTCATTTCTCAAGCTTGCCCCCTCTCACAAGAGTACACCAGTTCAATTCTCCAACCTCCCTCCTCAACCTGTTGGAGCAGGAGGTTGCCACTCTTCTCGCCCAGGGGGCAATAGAGGAAGTGCCCTTTCAACAACAGGGCACAGGGTTCTACTCCCCCTATTTTCTTATTCCAAAGAAAACAGGGGGCTTCAGACCCATCTTAGATCTCAGAGAATTGAACAGATTCCTAGTCAAAGAAAAATTCAAGATGGTTTCTCTAGGAACTCTGCTGCCATACCTTCAGAGTCAGGATTGGCTTTGTTCTCTAGATCTCAAGGATGCGTACACTCATGTTCTCATCCATCCAACTCACAGAAGGTTCCTTCGGTTCCTTTTTCAGGAGAAGCACTATCAATACAGAGTGCTCCCTTTTGGTATGGCCTCTGCACCAAGGGTGTTCACGAAATGCATGGCAGTGGTAGCTGCTTTTCTGCGCACCCTGGGAATATTCCAGGCCCGTTGCCTTCGCTTGGTGCAGTTAGCTTCTCAAGCAGATGTTGAAACCCCTACTAACTGCTCGAGAGATGTTACAGTTGCTAGGCCACATGGCATCCACCGTACATGTGGTACCATATGCTCGCCTTCACATGAGGGCAGCTCAGTGGACTTTATCCACCCAATGGACCCAGGTATTAGTCTGCCTGTCAGACAAAATAGCAAACACAAATTGCCTCATTTTGTCCCTCCAGTTGCTGGGGTCCCCCTTTCAACAGCCTCTGCCCCAAGCAACTCTTACTACAGATGCTTCTCCAATGGGGTGGGGAGCTCATCTTCAGGACCTCTCCACCCAAGGCATCTGGTCCCCACAGGAGACTTGTCTACATATCAGTCTCTTGGCACTCAGGGCAATCTTCCTTGCTCTGCGAGTTTTCCACACCCTGCTCAGCCACAAGACAGTTCTTATCCACACGGACAATCAGGTAGCCATGTTCTATGTAAACAAGCAGGGAGGAACTGGCTCTCTGTCGCTTTGCAACGAAGCTTTGAGACTGTGGGCCCTCGCCAGAGAGCATCACATCCATCTTCTGGCAGTTTATCTTCCAGGTGTTCAAAACTCTTGGGCAGACAGACTCAGTCGACTTCTGCTTCCACACGAGTGTTCCCTACACATGGACCAGGTATCCAAGATTTTTCAAATTTGGGGAACCCCGGACATAGACCTCTTTGCAAGTCCGTGGAATGCCAAACTTCCCCGGTTCTGTTCCAGAACTCTGGCTCAGGGAGCTCAGGCAAGGGATGCTTTCCTCCTTCACTGGGGTCAAGACTTCCTTTATGCCTTTCCACCCATTCCCCTAATTCCCAAAACCCTGTTCAAGCTTCAGAGAGACAGAGGCCACATGATTCTCATAGCTCCACATTGGCCACGGCAAGTGTGGTACCCTTTGCTTCTACATCTCTCTCAAGCTCCCTCCCTGGAGTTAGGGTCTGTTCCAGACCTCCTCTCTCAAGAGGACGGAAAGTTATGGCATCCCTATCCCCAGTCTCTGCATCTCAGGGCTTGGTTGCTGAAGGCCTAGATCTCCAGGATCTTCATCTTTCTCAACAAGTGAAGGATGTTCTTTATGCTTCCAGAAAACCTTCCACTAGACGTTCTTATGCTTTCAAGTGGAAGAGGTTTACCATCTGGTGTTCTGGAAAGGGTTTTAACCCCCTTGCCATACCTCTGGAATCTTTGCTGGAGTATCTCCTTCATCTGTCTAATGCAGGCCTTAAGACAAATTCAGTAAGGGTCCATTTGAGTGCTATTGCAGCTTCCCTTAAGTCTCTAAATGGACAACCTGTTTCCTCTCATCCTCTTGTAGCAAGATTCACGAGAGGCCTCCTTTTAACAAAGCCTCCCATTAAAGCACCCCCGGTGGCATGGGACTTAAACTTGGTTCTTGGTCAGCTTATGAAGCCGCCTTTTGAACCTTTAGCTACCACCTCCTTGAAATACCTTTCTTGGAAGGTTATCTTTCTCATTGCAATCACATCAGCACGCCGCATTAGTGAATTGCAAGCACTCGTAGCTAATCCACCTTATACAAGGTTCCATCATGACAAGGTGGTCCTTAGGACTAATCCACACTTTATGCCTAAGGTGGTCTCGCCTTTTCACCTCAACCAGGAGGTTTACCTACCTGTCTTTTTTCCAGGGCCTCATGCATCAAGTGCAGAGTGGAATCTTCATACCCTGGACTGTAAAAGAGTTCTAGCTTTTTACTTACAAAGGACACAGCAACATAGAAAGTCTTCCCAACTCTTTGTTGCCTTTGATCCTTCTCATCTCGGACAACCAGTCTCCAAGAGAACACTTTCTAACTGGATTGCCCAGTGTATTTCTTTCGCCTATCAGAACAAGAACCTTTCTCTGGAGGGCCATGTCACAGCTCACAATGTGAGAGCCATGGCAGCCTCAATGGCTCATCTGAACTCTGTGTCTATCGACGACATCTGTCGAGCAGCCACTTGGGCCTCGGTTCATACCTTCACAGCCCATTACTGCTTGGACAAGGACTCCCGCCGGGATGCCTTGTTTGGTCAGGCTGTTCTTAAACACCTGTTCCATACTTAATCAACTCCTACCCACCATCCCTCATGGGATGCCAGAGATCGATGTGGGGAAGTGCAGCCCTGTTCCAGGGACACACAACTTCGGGGATCTCTCCCTGGCATCTAAAGCTAGGGAGTCCCGGTATGTGAAGACTCATTCCTGCTTGTTCCTGAGATAGCACAGTTACTTACCTGTAACAGGTGATCTTTGGGAACAGCAGGAATAAGTCTTCACAACCCACCCACCTCCCCTAGGAGTTGTATCTCTCTATCTATCTTTCCTTTCCCTCTCTCTCTCTTTGTCTCAGTTTTAAAACTCGAACTGGAGAGAGGCAGTTGGGAAAGGCGGGAAGGCAGCACGCAGGTGCTGTAGGATGCTCCCAAAAGCTTTCTGATTGGACGCTGGGGAGCGTTCCCGCGCAGGCTCCGTCGGTACCGACGAAACCCATATGTGAAGACTTATTCCTGCTGTTCCCAGAGATCACCTGTTACAGGTAAGTAACTGCTTTCTGTACGCATGAAAGTAAATGCTATCTTCTCAGTGGATATTTATACACAACCAAACCACCATGCAATTCCATCAAAAGCCTTTTCCATGTGCAAAAAAACCTTATAGAATGACCCACCCCACCTCTGATGCATGTCCCACTACTTCCTGGTTTCCAAGAGAGCCTGGCCATGAAGCTGCCTGTGTTCTGAAGAGGTTGCTGCTGCCTTCCCACTGGGCACTTTGATTTTAAACACAAAAGACGTTGTTTGCCAAAACCACGTGCCCTATGGGGTAAGTGACTGAAAGGACCCGGTAGTTCTGAGTGAGTCAGTAAACCTCCGTCAATATTTACCTCCAGGGAAATGAAATGTTGATTCCCTCCCTACCCCACCCAACATAAATTGGTTTATTATGAAACCGAATGGACTTGTTTGGTAAGGGAGCACTTCTCAAGGAAGTGCAGTTTCCTTAAGCGTCAGCTATTCAGAACATTAAACATTAAATTGAATTTGGTGCATGCACCTACAGCCACTCCTTGATCAACAGCCTCTGATCCCACCATTTCTCTGTGTATTTGTATCTTTGCACTCATGTCAGAAATGGGAACATGCTCATATTGGAGAGTGCCCTTGGGGGGCACAATCTAGTCGGGTTTTAGGATTTCCATAGTGAATATGCATGAGATCTATTTGCATGCGCTGTCTCCACTGAATGCAAATGTATTTCATACTAAGTCTGGGCACTCCTATTGTACTATTTTTTGTTGTTGAGAGAAGTATGTTAGCACTGAGTGCAGTGTTGAGAAGAATAGGATAGTGTTGTAAATACATAGTGCTTTAGTAAATGCAGTGTTCTATTTCACAGGCCAATTCCTCCAAAGTTATTACAGACCTGGATGAGGAATTTGATGGTCTATATTCTGTTTTGGATGAGATGAAAGAGAGCATGACCAACACCATCAAGCAGGAGCAGGCGCACAAGTCTCAGGAGCTGCAGGTAATTTATAGCCCTGTGTAGGGACCTAAGGAATCAAAGCGCAGCAGTGAACACTTCAGCTGGATTGGAGCTGACATGACCATTGTTTGAGAATTTTATCATAGGAAACAACGTCTTATAGGTGTTTTACATTCAAATTCTTTTTTTTTGTATTTAACTATTGAACATTTGCAGCTTATGCATTATTTACCAGACAAACATTCCATATTCAGTAAGGTTACCCTGATTCATCATGGAACTGGTCTGTCTCTAATTAGACTAAATCAGCATATTTCTCCAGGACCAAGCAGGAAGTCAGTCCTCACATATGGGTGACGTCGGCGCCGACGGAGCCCTCGCGGAGCAATTTTCCCCAGCTTTCAAAGAAAGCCTTTGGGAATTGCAGCGCGCATGCGCGGTCCCCTTCCCGCCCAAAGGTGCCATCTTGGCCAGTCTTCTTTTTTCCGCGGAGCCCTATAGACGTTGTCTAACAGTCACCGCTGAAAAGTTGATTTTCTTTCTTAGTTTAAGTTGTTCTTCGGTTCGACGCCGGTCCTTTTTCCGTCCGGCCTCGCGACGCCGGTTGCGAGGCCTCCCCTTCTTTTTCGGTTTTTCTGTCCTTCGTGACAAATTCGCGCTTTTTCACTTTTTCCCTGGCGGCCCGCTCGTTCGACCTCGCAGGGGCCCTTTTTCCCCCGATGGCCGCCACTGGCTTTAAAAAGTGTGTTAAGTGTAAGAAACTGATGTCTCTTACCGACACACATGATTGCTGCCTCCGTTGCCTGGGCCCAGATCATGAAGAACTGATCTGTGGGGCCTGTAGCAAGATGTCCGCGAAATCTTTGCGGAGTCGGCAGCATCAGCGGGAGAGAATCTTCTCTGACCCCAGCCGTACCCGGACCTCGTCAGAAGCTTCGGTGTCCAGAGAATCTGGCTCTGAACACCGTCGGAGCTCCTCTGAGAGGGGGTCCCCTACTTGGGAACATCACCGGAAGAGCAAACCCGCGAGGGCGGCGTCGGTGGACGCTCCTTGCTCCTCGAGGGCCAGGTCGCATAGCCCCGACAGCCGTCCCGGGTCTTTGGAGCTGGAGCGGCCGTCCAAACAGCCTTGTCTGGAGATGGACTCCTCTGCTCACGTAAGTGCTGTTGTCTTCGTGGACTCGCCTCCGAGGGGTCCGACGTCGGGCCCGACGCCGTCGGGGCCCGAGTCGGGGGCTGCTGGGTCTCCTGAGTTCGGACTCAGGTTGACGGCCTTGGAGAGCAGCCTTGCTGCCTTCATGGACCAGCAGCGGGCATTGATCGCTGGCGCTTCTGCCCTGACCGCCGGGACGTCGACGTCTAAGTCGACACCGGAGACCGAGCCGATCCTCGAGTCCATGCGGGCTCGAGTCGACCCTCAGTCGAGGTCCCCTTCGGCCTCCCGTTCGGGGCTGAGGTCGTCGACGCCGACTCCCTCGGCGTCGGGGCAGATGGCGTCTGTGCCCGCCCGGCCAGAGCCGCTCGACTCCTCCTCCGAGGAGTCCGCCTGGGAATCCGAGGTGGAAGAGTCACCTGATTCTTTTTGGACTCGGTGTATCCCTTCGGACTCCCCCGAGTCCGAACCTCGGAGACAGTCCCCCCCGGAGGATGCACGGTTCTCGGACTTCGTGAGGGATATGGCCAAGGCCTTGGCCTTCCCTGCGGATCCCGAGGAGGAGCCTCGAGCCGAAGAGCTCGATGCCCTCCAGTATGACTCTCCTCCAAAGGAGCATTTTACTGTACCGGTTCCTCCGATGCTGGAACGACTTCTCTTCCGCATGTGGGAGAGCCCGGCGTCGTCGCCGGTGTTGAGCAAGCGGGTCGATGCCATCTATCGAGTCCGCAAGAGCCCTGGCTTCCAAAAAGCACAGCTGCCGCACCATTCCATGGTGGTGGAATCGGCCATGCATAGGCTCAAGAGCCAGAAGATGCACTCCTCGGTGCCTCCCGGCAGGGAAGCCCGCAGCCTGGATGGCATCGGTAAGAAGTGTTTTCAGGGCTCTATGCTTGCTTGTCGGGTCCAGACTTACCAGCTCTACATGGGCATGTATCTCCGAGACCTGGCTAAAGAAATAGCCGGATTCTCTGCTGGTCTCTCCGAGGAACCTTTGCGGAGGTTCCTGGCCTTGTCCACCGGTATTCGGGAGTGCTCCAAGTTTATCTCTCGAGCAGCCTATGATGGCTTCGAGGCATCGGCTCGGGTAGCCGCAGCCGGCATCGGGGCCCGCCGACAGGCTTGGCTTCAGTCATCCGACCTCGAGCCCTGGGTGCAGGACAAGTTGGTCGATGTCCCCTGCAGAGGTGAAAAGCTCTTTGGCAAACCTATGGACGAGAAGGCTGCACAGCTCGAGACAGAGACTCTCACCAGGACTCGGCTCTCCAGGAAAACCTCTGCCCCTTCCCAGAAGAAGAAGGGCTCGGGGAAAAAGCCCTTTTACCCGAGGAAGGCGGCTGCCTATAAACACTACCCTCATTATCAGGCCTCAGCAGCTCCCCAACAGGGTCAGCAGGCCAAGGGACGGGGTAACGGGTCCCGTAGGCAGCAAGCCCCCAAGCCTGCGCCACCGGCCCCTGCTCCGCAGGGTGGGGGGTTTTGACTCTTACAGCATAGCCTCTTCCCCTCCGCTGGTGTCTCTCAGCACGGTAGGCCGGCTGGTCCACTTTGCCCACAGGTGATCCAACATCACGTCCGATACCTGGGTGCTCCACATAGTCCGAGAGGGCTATCTTCTACACTTCCACCAGGTACCTCCCCCCTACTTCCCAGGGGAGCCTCTGCGACCCCCTCTCCACCGGGACTTACTCCTTCAAGAGTTGGCAAGTCTTCTTCGGGAACAGGCGGTGGAACCAGTGCCCCACCACCTGAGAGGTCAGGGCTTTTATTCCAGGTACTTCCTGGTACCAAAGCGAACTGGGGGCCTCAGACCCATCCTGGACTTGCGGAACCCCAACAAGTTCCTGGAAAGGGAAAAGTTCAAGATGCTTACCCTTGGAATCCTGCTGCCCTACATCCGGCAGGGAGATTGGCTATGCTCCTTGGATCTAAAGGATGCCTACACTCACATCCTCATCCACCCAAGCCACCGACAATTCCTAAGGTTTGTGGTGGCAGGCAATCATTACCAGTACAGAGTACTGCCCTTTGGCCTATCCTCCGCACCACGAGTCTTCACAAGATGTCTCGCAGTGGTGGCGGCTTATCTCCGGCTTCAAGGCCTCTTTGTCTTCCCTTACCTAGACGACTGGCTCATCAGAGCACCGTCCTCCACGGAGGCCACTCACGCCACGCAACGTACTGTGACTCTGCTCCAGTACTTGGGCTTTGTCATAAACTTTGAAAAGTCCACTTTGCTCCCCTCTCAGGATCTCGAGTTCATCGGCGCCAGGTTAAACACGCTTCAAGCGCGAGCCTTTCTGCCGCTCGACCGAGCACAATGGCTCATGGCTCTCGCCAGCCGCTTTCGCAGCCATTCCCGGGTCTCGGCCAGGCACTTTCTGCAATTGCTCGGCCATGTGGCTTCCACGGTCCATGTGACCCCCAATGCCCGCCTGAATATGCGGCCTGCTCAATGGTGCCTTCGCTCACAATGGCGTCAGGCCTCGGGGAGGCTAGCGGACTCATTGCGAATCTCCGGCCCGCTGGTCTCTTCTCTACGGTGGTGGCTTCATCTGCCCAACCTAGTGCTCGGGATGCCTTTTCAGTCTCCCCCGCCGGTTCAGGTACTGACGACCGACGCTTCTCTCCTGGGTTGGGGAGCACATTGCCAAGGGGCATGTACTCAGGGTCTCTGGACCCCGTGGGAGTCTGCCCAGCAGATCAACTTCCTGGAGCTCAGAGCGATCCGCCTGGCTCTCCGGGCCTTCTCTCACCTTACCACTCGCCAGTCCGTCCTCGTCCAGACGGACAATCAAGTGGCCATGTTCTACGTGAACAAACAGGGGGGCACGGGCTCCTTCCTTCTCTGTCGGGAAGCGCAAAGGCTCTGCGCTTGGGCCGTCAGCCAAAGGATCCTCCTCAAAGCTGTATACCTCCCAGGTCAGGAAAATTACCTGGCAGACAAACTGAGCAGAATCCTCCAACCACACGAGTGGCGATTGGACCCGTTGGTGGTTCAAAGGATCTTTCTCCAGTGGGGCCTCCCCACGCTGGATCTCTTTGCCAGTCCTCTGAACAGGCAACTTCCTCGGTTCTGCTCTCGGGAACCGCATCCCCTCCGAGTAGCGGCGGATGCTTTTCTGCTCTCATGGTCCACGGGCCTTCTGTATGCCTTTCCTCCTATGCCGCTGGTGTCTCAAACACTTTTCAAGGTTCTCCAGGACAAGGCTTCGATGATCCTGATAGCGCCCCGGTGGCCCAGGCAACCGTGGTTCCCGCTTCTGATGCAACTGGCGCTAGATACTCCATTACCTCTGGGGTTCCAACCAGATCTCCTGACCCAGGATCAGGGGTCTCTCCTACACCCCAACCTCAGATCTCTTCATCTGATGGCCTGGCTGCTGAAAGGGTAGTCCTTGCTCCCCTCCTGCTGCCTCCGGAGGTGGAAGAGGTCGTGCTGGCTTCCAGGCGACCCTCTACCCGGAAATCCTACGCCCTTAAATGGCGTCGCTTCTCCACCTGGTGTACTCAACAGTCTCAAGACCCCTTCTCCTGCTCGGTGCCGGTGGTCTTGCAGTACTTGCTTTCCCTCTCCAACCTTGGACTAAAGTCCAACTCGGTCAAGGTTCACCTCAGTGCTATTTCTGCACATCATGTGCCGGTGGAAGGCAGGACTCTTTCCGGCCACCCCCTCGTGGCACGGTTTTCCCGAGGTCTCCTTCTCCTTAAACCACCTTTGCGCCCCCCAGCCCCCGACTGGGACCTTAACGTGGTTTTACAGCGGATCACCTGTCCGCCCTTTGAACCCATGGCTACCTGTCCTCTCCGTTTTCTTTCTTGGAAAACCTTATTCCTGGTAGCCCTCACTTCCGCCAGACGCGTTAGTGAACTGCAGGCCCTAGTGTCTGATCCCCCGTACACTAGGTTCTACAAGAATAGGGTAGTCCTGCAGACTCACCCTAAGTTTCTTCCAAAAGTGGTCTCCCCTTTTCACATCAATCAGGAGGTGGTGCTTCCGACCTTCTTTCCCAGGCCGCACTCCAGCCGAGCTGAGATGGTCTTGCATACCCTGGACTGTAGAAGGGCGCTGAACTTCTACCTTGATCGTACGCGGGAGCACCGTAAGACCGTTCAGCTCTTCCTGTCTTACGACCCTAATAAATTAGGGCTCCCTGTCTCCAAGCGTACTCTGTCCATCTGGGTAGCTGACTGTATCGCTTGGACTTATGCGGCGGCAGGCCTCTCGTTGGAAAGTCGAGTCACGGCTCATCGGGTTAGGGCGAAGGCTGCGTCAGTGGCTTACCTCCGCTCTGTTCCATTGGCAGACATCTGCCGGGCCGCTACTTGGTCTTCGAGCCAGACTTTTGCAACCCATTACTGCCTCGAGAGGGAGTCCCGCAGGGACAGTGCTTTCGGACAGGCAGTCCTCCGTAATCTCTTCGAGGTTTAAGCAACTCCTACCCTTCATCCCGGATGTTGGGCTACCGGTTGGAGATTTGTCTGAGAAGATTCCTTCCTTCTGTGCTGCTGAGCTAGAGGGAGCTCATTTTTGTGCTTAGGGTCTCCGGTAGCCTTAAGCTTGGGAGTCCCATATGTGAGGACTGACTTCCTGCTTGGTCCTGGAGAAAGCGTAGTTACTCACCTGTAACAGGTGTTCTCCAGGAGCAGCAGGAATCAGTCCTCACAACCCTCCCTCCTCCCCGTGGAGTTGCAGTCATATGATTTAGTTTTTGCAAATTTTTTGCTGTCTTTTCGCTATGTCATCTGACTGGCCAAGATGGCACCTTTGGGCGGGAAGGGGACCGCGCATGCGCGCTGCAATTCCCAAAGGCTTTCTTTGAAAGCTGGGGAAAATTGCTCCGCGAGGGCTCCGTCGGCGCCGACGTCACCCATATGTGAGGACTGATTCCTGCTGCTCCTGGAGAACACCTGTTACAGGTGAGTAACTACGCTATCCCTCCCCTCCTCCATCTCCTGGCAAGACTCATAACCAACATTACAAGTGCCCACATGTAAACACTAAAACAATGTTAACCATATAACATATTTTACAGACCTCTAATGCTTAGGGTCAAACACAATATTAGTCACATGTCTCCTATTCAACTCTATCACCTGATCCCCTCATATTTGTTTTCGTGCCCAGTCCCAATACTTTCCCCACACCTCTTCAATTCTCTCTCCTCGTATCCTTCTGCAATTCTGTTAGTCTAGTCAAATTTTAAAAATCACTCAGTCTAGAGCAAAACCCCTTGATATCAAACAACCACACTTTCCTCCAATTCTCCAAATGCTGGCGAGACTTGAAACCTCGATCAGTCCAAATTTCTTTCACAGCACAGCTGAAGCATGCTGATCGCAGTGGTGGAAGCATATCTCCAGGAACAAGCAGGAATAAGTCCTCACATATGGGTACGTCGGAACCGACGGAGCCTGCGCGGGAAAGCTCCCCAGCTTCCCAGAAAGGAAGCTTTTGGGGCCTCCCATTGCACATGCGCGCTGCCTTCCCGCCTTCCTGACCAGCTCTCCTCAGTTTCTCTTTTTCCGCGGAGCCAGCAGGTCGTGTTCCTGTCACCGCTGAAGAAATTCTTATTTTAGTTTGTTTCTTTAGACCGCGTACCTGCCTTCCCCATACCGAAACCGGTACCGCCGGTCTCTCTTTTCTTTTCTTTCAAAAAAAACAACAAAAAACTTTTATTTAGCACAACTTGGTGACTTCGGTTAGGCCTCAGGCCTACACAAATTCTCCTCATGGAGAAACCAGCCCCTGGTTTCAAGAAGTGTACCAAGTGTAGTGCTGTTATTTCTGTTACAGACACCCATGACTGGTGTCTTAAATGTTTGGGGCCTGACCACTCCATTCCGGACTGCCCATCCTGTTCCCAGATGTCTAAACGTGGTTTGCAGAACCGGGCCAACAAATTCCATGTGCTGTTTGCTTCAGATAATCCAGCATCACAGTCATCCAGGTCTTCCTCTCCGGATGGATCTCAGGTAACCAAACCTTCTTCGGGCAGGTCCTCAAAAGGCAAATCTCCTTCAAAGTATCGAGAGGCCCTCAATCTTGAGTCAGAGGACCCTGCCCCAGCCAAACAACCCTGGCGGGAAGCTCTGGCTTCCAAAGCACCATCTATGGGGTTACAGGTTGACATCGATGGCACGGCCTCGACTGATCACCTGTTAGACTGCTCTGGGGTACCGGCCCATGCCGGTACCGACATCCAGGCAGCAGTGGCGTCTATGGGCAATACTGTCCAGACCATGCAGCAGGCTGTTTTGGCTTTCATTAAAGCTGCGACGCCCTCGGTACCGCATCTAGCGGTTCCGGGTCCGGTTCCGGTACTGTCTTCCATACCGGAACCGAGACCATCATCTTCCAAACGCAGATCGGTTCCGCATGCCGGATCCGGGTTTTCACCCGATACCGATCCCATACCCGGTACGCCCGATGTCGATACCGATCGGTATGCGTATCGTGCGTTGGAAGCAAATAGAGGATTCTCCGATTCTTCTGAGGATTTTGACTCCTCTGATTACTCTGATGAGCTGTCTCTAGTTCTTCCTGAAGAGCCTTCTTCCCCAAAGAGGAGAATGTCTCCACCAGAGGATTTGTCCTTTCAAGACTTCATTATAGAAGTAGCTAAAGGACTTTCTATTACCACATCCTCTGAAAAAGAACCTAGATCAAAGAAACTGGATATTTTAGGATACCCTAAGGTTCCTAAAGAGGCAGTCACCCTGCCTATCCATGAAATCCTTCAAGAACACTTGATGGACTTATGGGAGGCTCCTCTAACGTTGTCTCCTCATTCTCGTAGGTTGGACACCAAGTACCGGGTCCCTCCTTCTCCTGGTTTTCAAAAAACTCAGCTGCCTCACCATTCCATTGTGGTGAAGTCTGCGCTGAAAAAGATTAAGAGTACCAAAAGGCACTCTTCTACCCCTCCAGGGCGGGAATGTAAGACCCTAGACTCTATTGGTAGGAAAATCTTCCAGGCTAGTATGCTTATAGCCAGGATTAATTCATATAGTCTGTATATGGGCATGTTTCTAAGGGAACTTGCCCTAAAGGTGCGGCATTTTGCCACCTTTATCCCTGAGGATAGAAAGGAGGAGTTCATTTCTCTGGTGAAACAGCTTCTAGATGTTTCTAAGTTCTCCAACAGAGCAGCCTTTGATTCTTTTGAAGGTGCCGGTAGAGCTTCGGGCATTGCCATTGCAGCCCGACGACTTGCTTGGCTCCAGGCCTCTGACCTAGAACCCTGGGTCCTGGATGGCTTACGGAATCTGCCCTGTACAGGTGAGAACTTATTTGGTAAAGACTGGCAAATTAAAGCCACTCAAATGGATGCAGAAAATGCTACATTAGATAGACTTTCTAAGTCTACCTCTACTCCTGCCAAGAAAAAGTTTTTCAAGAGGCCTTACTACAAGAAGGCCAGATTTTCCACAAATACTGGCCAACAATCTTCTCAACCTCGCTTTGCTGCTAAACGTCAGCAACCTAAACAGGCAAGGTCAAAGCCTGCAGCGTCTGCCACTCCTCAGCAGGCTCAACCCTTTCAGGGGTTTTGACTTGCCCCTAGAGAACTTAACATTTCTGGCTCTAGAACAACCAGAGCCCCTCACCATTCCCGGAAGGTTAGCTCACTTTGCTCCCAGATGGGGGCAAATTACATCAGAGCACTGGACCCTCTCTATCATCAGAGAGGGCTACAAACTTCATTTTTCCAACCTTCCTCCACATACCATGGTGAGGCACTTCAATTTTCCCCCATCTCTCCTGGCCCTGTTGGGTCAGGAAGTCTCTTCCCTCCTTGCCCAAAGGGCAATAGAAGAGGTTCCTCTTCTCCAACAAGGGACAGGTTTCTACTCCCCTTATTTTCTCATACCAAAGAAGACAGGGGGATTCAGACCTATCCTAGATCTGAGAGAATTGAACAAATTTCTATACAAGGAGAAATTCAAAATGCTTTCTCTGGGCATTCTCCTTCCATACCTTCAGAGTCAGGATTGGCTTTGTTCTCTAGATCTCAAGGATGCGTACACACATATACTCATCCACCCATCCCACAGAAAATATCTACGATTTCTGTTCCAGGGAAAACATTTCCAGTACAGAGTACTTCCCTTCGGTCTAGCCTCTGCTCCAAGAGTATTCACCAAATGCATGGCAGTTGTAGCCGCATTTCTAAGAGGTCTGGGAATTTTTGTATTCCCATATCTGGACGACTGGCTCATCCGAGCTCCATCTCAGTCAGAGGCCCAGATTTCCCTGGAACCGCACAAGACACATTCTGCAGTATCTGGGACTGGTGGTAAACCTTCCCAAGTCTCAACTCCTCCCTACTCAGTCTCTGGAATTCATAGGGGCCCAGTTGGACACCACCACTGCAAGGGCCTACCTTCCTCAGGTCCGGAGCCAACGTCTGGTGTGCTTGGCCTCCCAAGCTCAGTCCAGCACTCACTTGACAGCCAGGGAAATGCTGCGACTTCTGGGCCACATGGCCTCCACGGTACACGTGGTGCCCTACGCTCGTCTTCATATGAGAGCAGCTCAATGGACCTTGGCCACCCAGTGGACTCAAGCATCAGGAGCGCTCTCCGACCAAATACTCACCTCAAAGCGTCTGTTTTGGTCCCTCCAATGGTGGATATCCACCAAGAATCTGTTGTTGGGGGCCCCCTTCCAACCTTTGTTGCCCCAAGCAACCCTCACAACAGATGCCTCCCAAACAGGGTGGGGAGCCCATCTACAACACCTCTCCACTCAGGGTACTTGGTCTCCACAGGAGACCACCCTTCACATCAACCTCCTAGAACTGCGAGCAATCTTCTTTGCCCTCAAAGTCTTCCATACCCTCCTTGTCAACCTGACCGTCCTAGTTCAAACAGACAATCAGGTGGCCATGTTCTACGTAAACAAACAAGGAGGGACAGGCTCTCTGTCGCTTTGCAACGAAGCTCTCAGATTATGGGCCTTCGCCAGAGAGCATCAAATTCATCTTCTGGCAGTGTATCTTCCAGGGGTTCAAAACTCTCGGGCAGACAGACTCAGTCGAGTTCTGCTTCCACACGAATGGTCCCTACATATGGACCAGATACGCAGAATCTTTCAGGAATGGGGAACCCCGGACATAGACCTCTTTGCAAGTCCGTGCAATGCCAAACTTCCCCGGTTCTGTTCCAGGACTCCGTGTCAGGGAGCTCAGGCCTACGACGCTTTTCTCCTGCATTGGGGTCAGGACTTCCTATATGCCTTTCCACCCATTCCTTTGATTCCCAAGACTCTGTTCAAACTCCAGAGGGATCACGGATCGATGATCCTCATAGCTCCACGCTGGCCACGCCAAGTGTGGTTCCCTCTACTTCTGCATCTTTCCCAGGGACCCTCCCTGGACCTGGGAGCTGCGCCAGACCGTCTGTCTCAAGAGGAGGGGACTTTGTGGCACCCAAACCCCAAGTCCCTACACCTCAGAGCTTGGTTACTGAAGGCCTAAGCCTTCATGACTTCAATCTTTCTCAACCAGTGCAAGATATCCTTCATGCCTCTAGGAAACCCTCCACGAGGCGTTCCTATGCTTTCAAATGGAAACGCTTTTCCATTTGGTGTGCTCAACAGGGTCTTGACCCTCTGGCACTTCCCTTGAATTCTCTACTAGACTATCTCCTGCATCTTTCTAATGCAGGCCTTAAGACGAATTCAGTCAGAGTCCATTTAAGTGCTATTGCAGTATCCTTAAAACCTATAAATGGACAACCTGTCTCCTCTCATCCTCTTATTGCAAGGTTCATGAGAGGCCTGACTCTAACTAAGCCTCCCATCCGACCTCCTCCGGTAGCATGGCATTTGAACCTAGTTCTAGGTCAGCTTATTAAGCCACCTTTTGAACCGTTGGTTTCTACCTCCTTGAAATTTCTTTCCTGGAAGGTCCTTTTCCTTATTGCAGTCACTTCGGCTCGCCGCATCAGTGAACTACAGGCCTTAGTGGCTCATCCACCTTATACTAGGTTTCATCATGATAAGGTGGTCCTCAGGACGAATCCCCACTTTATGCCCAAAGTGGTCTCGCCTTTTCATCTTAATCAAGAGGTATATCTACCTGTCTTTTTTCCGGCTCCTCATGCATCCAGTGCAGAGAGGAACCTTCATACTCTAGATTGTAAAAGAGCTCTCGCCTTTTACCTCAACAGGACTCAGCCACATCAAAAGTCTTCCCAACTTTTTGTGGCTTTTGATCCTTCTCATTTGGGACTTCCAGTCTCCAAACGTACACTTTCCAATTGGATTGCTCAGTGTATTTGCTTTGCTTACCAGAGTAAAAACATTTCTCTGGAAGGCCATGTCACAGCTCACAATGTGAGAGCCATGGCCACTTCTATGGCTCATCTTCACTCTGTATCCATAGATCAGATCTGTCGAGCCGCCACCTGGGCCTCGGTTCATACCTTCACAGCCCATTACTGTTTGGACAAGGACTCCCGCCGGGATGCCTTGTTTGGTCAGGCTGTCCTCAAACACCTGTTTCATACTTGAACAACTCCTGCCCACCTTCCCAGGATGGATGCCTGAGATCCATACGAAGATGGCGAACCCTTGGAAGGGGATCTCCCAGGCATCTTAGCTAGGGAGTCCCCATATGTGAGGACTTATTCCTGCTTGTTCCTGGAGATAGCACAGTTACTTACCTGTAACAGGTGATCTCTGGGAACAGCAGGAATTAGTCCTCACAACCCACCCACCTCCCCTAGGAGTTGTATCTTCTATCTATCTTCCTTTCCTCTCTCTATTGTCTCAGCTATAAACTCGAACTGAGGAGAGCTGGTCAGGAAGGCGGGAAGGCAGCGCGCATGTGCAGTGGGAGGCCCCAAAAGTTTCCTTTCTGGGAAGCTGGGGAGCTTTCCCGCGCAGGCTCCGTCGGTGCCGATGTACCCATATGTGAGGACTAATTCCTGCTGTTCCCAGAGATCACCTGTTACAGGTAAGTAACTGTGCTTTAATGCCACATTTCAGGAGCTGTAGGTAGGTTACAAAATTGCTGAATGAGTGAATGACTGGATGAAGGAGGGGTCATGAAAGAGAGAGATTGGGTAACCTTGGGGGGGTCGAGAGAGAGAGACTGTTGACACTGTTGACCACAACCTTCTCCTCGATACCCTGTCCTCGCTTGGCTTTAGGAGCTCTGTACTATCCTGGTTCTCCTCCTATCTCTCCCATTGCTCTTTCTGTGTGTATTCTGGTGGCTCCTCCTCCTCTGCTACTCGGCTCCCAGTTGGTGTACCCCAAGGATCTGTCCTGGGTCCACTCCTTTTCTCTCTCTATACCCAGTCCCTTTGTGCGCTTATCTCTTCCCATGGCTTTCAATACCATCTGTATGCTGACGACTCCCAGATCTACCTCTCTACACCTGAAATCTCTCTGGCAATCCAGACCCGGATCTCTGCCTGCCTTTCTGACATTGCTGCCTGGATGTCTCACCGCTGCTTGAAATTGAAATGGCCAAGACTGAACTTCTCATCCTTCCCCCTAAAACCTCCCCTCCTCTTCCTCCTTTCTCAGTCTCTGTGGATAACTCTGTACTCTTTCCTGTTTCCTCAGCCCGCAATCTAGGGGTTGTCTTTGACTTCTCTCTCTTTTTCTCCACATACATCCATCTGATAGCTAAGACCTGTGGCTTTTTTCTCTATAACATCAGCTAAATCCGCCCCTTCCTTTCTGAACACACTACTAAAATGCTTATCCACTCCTTAATCACTTCCCATCTTGACTACTGTAACCTACTCCTTGCTGGTCTCCCTCTGAATCATCTCTCTCCCCTTCAATCTGTTCAACACTCTGCTGCGTGGCTAATCTTCCGCCAGCCTCGTCATGCCCATATTACTCCTCTTCCCAAGTCACTTCATTGGCTCCCTATCCGCTTCCGCATCCAGTTCAAACTTCTCCTGCTGACCTATAAATGCATTCACTCTGCGGCTCCTCACTACCTTTCTTCTCTTATCACTCCTTACAACCCCCCTAGGGAACTCCGCTCTTCCAGCACACTGCTCCTATCTGTGCCCTTCTCGTCTACTGCTAACTCCAGACTTCGCTCCTTTCACCTTGCTGCCCCGTACGCCTGGAACAAACTACCTGTGTCTGTACGCCAGGCACCTTCTCTAACCCTCTTCCAATCTTTATCTTTATCTTTATTAAAATTTGATATACCGCTACAGCAGCGCATTGAGCGGTGTACAATAAAATGTGATTAACACTACAGTCCAGGAAAAGAACGCCAAATTCAATACAGGAAAGGAAAGGAAAAGAGACAGTGACCAAAGCAAGACACTAAACCATAATTCATAATAAATTTGACACATCAGATGTTAACGATGTACAACAAATCATAACAAATCAAAAGAAATTAACAATAATCAAACCAGGGCATACAAATACAAGGTACGTGGACATAGACATTCTCCAGGACCAAGCAGGAAGTCAGTCCTCACTTATGGGTGACGTCGGCGCCGACGGAGCCCTCGCGGAGCAATTTTCCCCAGCTTTCAAAGAAAGCCTTTGGGAATTGCAGCGCGCATGCGCGGTCCCCTTCCCGCCCAAGGGTGCCATCTTAGCCAGTCTTCTTTTTTCCGCGGAGCCCTACAGACGTACCCGTCGTGTCCCCGCGAAAAAGTTGATTTTTATTCATAATTACTCTTTTTTCCTTCGGTTCGACGCCGGTCTTTTTCCCGCCCGGACTCGCGACGCCGGTCACGAGTCCTCTTCTTCTTTTTCGGTTTTTCTGACTTAGTCAGTTTTCGTTTCGGCTGGCAGCCCGGTCCTTTGACCTCGCCGGGGCCCTTTTTCCCCCGATGGCTGCCAGTGGTTTCAAGCGGTGTGGTCAGTGTGACCGAAATATGTCACTAACTGACACACACGACAATTGCCTCCGCTGCCTGGGCCCGGATCATGAAGAAATGATCTGTGGGCCTTGTGGCAAACTTTCCTCCAAAGCGTTGAGAAGTCGGCGGCATCAGCGGGATAGAATCTTCGCTGACCCCAGCCGTACCCGGACCACGTCGGAGGCCTCCGCGTCCAGGGGTTCCAGCTCGGACCGTCGCCGGAGTTCCTCCGACAGGGGCTCTCCCTCCGGGGACCATCGACGGAAGGTGAAACCCGCGAGGGCGGCGTTGGTGGACGCTCCTGGCTCCGCGAGGGCCAGGTCGCATAGCCCCGATAGCCGCCCCGGGTCCTTGGAGAAGGAGCACCTCACGAAGCGACCTCGCCTGGAGTCGGAGCTGCCTGCTCGGGTAAGTCCTGTGGTCCTTCTGGACTCGCCTCCGCGACAGCCGACGTCGGGCCCGTAACAAATCAAAAGAAATTAACAATAATCAAACCAACAAATCATAACAAATCAAAAGAAATTAACAATAATCAAACCAGGGCATACAAATACAAGGTACGTGGACATAGACATTACTTAGTTAGACACATCGACAGGACCATTCAGGGTGGGTCTTCAGAGGGCAGGTCGAAAGCTTTGTGGAATAAGTAGGTTTTTAACCGGGATTTAAACTGGGAATAGGATGGTTCTAGCCGTAATGAGGTGGGAAGTGTATTCCAGAGTGAGGGTCCAAGGAAAAACCAAGCTGAATGCCGTGTCTGTTCCAGACGAGCTTGTGAGGGAGAAGGAAGAGATAACCGATTTGTTTGGGTGGAGCGGAGCAACCGGTGAGGAGTATACAGGCTGAAAACTCACCTCTTCGCTGCTGCTTTTGGATCTTGACGCTCCTGTTTTCCTTTTCCTCCCCTTGCTTTATCCCTGCCTACACCTTCTGTGTTTGTCTCGACTAGATTGTAAGCTCTGATGAGCAGGGATTGTCTCTTTGTCGTGGCGCCAGGCAGATGGCGCATGTAAAAGCAGAGAAAAACACTCAGGGTAGTTTTAAAAGCAGCAGTGCAGAGCACATGGCTAGGGGTTGTCGGGGGCAACCAAGCAAAACAAAGGCACAGGCTGTAGAGAAACGCCCAGAGTTAACATTACATCACAGCTCATCAGCAAAGCAGAGACACCTGCATAGAGTTGAGCAAACGCAGCTCTCAAGGTATGACGCAGATAAAAATAGGTCAGCCTTGAGCAGAGTAGACACAGGAGCTGAATTAGCAGCAGTTTCAGCTGGAGAACCACGTAGAGAGAAACGTACAGGCACACGTGGGAAAGGAAGGAAATACACAGACGCCAGCGAGGAGTCAGACCCAGTCTCGGTTGTTGAGAAATTCAGAGATTCAGGGAGGACTCGAGCCAGAGGAAAGTACAGCGCTCAGAGAAACCAGGAGCCATACCTTGAAGGTTCAGAGGTGGAATCAGTCTGCAGCTCAGAGGGGTTTATCCAAACGGGGCTCACCAAGGTTAGTGCTGAGAAGTTAGGCTGCACTAAGCCTGGGTCCGTGTGGGGCCAGAGGGAGTCTCCACATTATAAACCACGAGGAGCAGGGAGAAGAGAAATCCACCATAGCAGAAACCTGGGGAGCCAGAATACTTATCCCAGTGATATTTCTCATGCTTTAGAGCAGCGTCCGGTGAAAGGAAGAAAAGGGAAGAAAAGCTTTCACTTCCCGTTCACACACGAGCCAGGCAGAGCACAGCCTGAGAGCCATAATACCTTGTCTAGAGGAGCACTGAGTTTTACCCCCAGTGTTCATGAAGCGTGTGGCTCACTAAAGAAAGACACCATAGTATATGGTAGGGAACCTTTCCACAGTGAGAGGGGGGAGTGGTGCTCAGACTCAGCAGAGAGGAGAGAAACAAGCTCTTATCCAGAATACAACCCAGCAAGACATAATTATCACGATTCACCAGAAGACATGGACTGTGCCTTTGATGAGGATAATTCTGAAGTGTGTAAAATGGATTGTACGCTTGTCTTCTCAGATGGCATAACCTCATTTTGTTAGAAGCCTAAGAAAGCTGTCTGGAGTGAAATCTGTGAGGACAGATTTCACAGTTAAAAGTGCCTGATTAAAAACCCTGTTTTTCCCTTCTTTTTGGTTCAGTTAAAGCTGCCATTAAGCATTTCTGTTCCAGTTGTAGTCCCATCTTTATGTTATACCAGTTGTATGGTTTATTTGCTTTTGATATTTTGTTGCAAGAATTCTCCCGGGACGGGAAATAAAGCCTCTTTAAGCATAGCTACTCGACCACAACTACCTCCTTATTTCGACTAGCTATAGGGATCCAAAATCCCTGAGGGCAGCATAGTCCGTGCTACAGAAAAGAGGAGCAACCCCGAAGCCCTAGGCTCTCGCCTCGTGAGCCAGCCAGGTGGTTGACACTCTTATATGTCTGTGCAGTGCTGTGTACGACTTGTAGCGTGTCAGACGGCTGCCTGGGTGAGAATCTTCACAGTTTTTGCAAGTGCATATCTCTATATGATTTGCAAGGTATTGTGGGCAATGTAGTTCATTCACACCAGACACAGCTGCTGACAATAATTTAGTTGTGCTCTTGAGTAAAGCCAATAAGATATTTATTTATGGGGTTATTTCTCCCAACACAGATATGCTTGGTAGCACATAAATTAGGTTACTTGCTTTCAGTGTTAACTTGGAAAAACAAAGTCAAAATCAGGAAAACAACAAATGAAAAGCCACAAAGCAAGAAACAAACTGTTCTTTTCAGGTTAACTTCTGATTACTTCCCACATAGATACAGAAGTGATTCTCTCCTAGCTCACAAGCAATTAGGTAAGGCTTAATTGCTAGCAGTTATCCAGCTGAAACCCCTTAGCTGGCTTGCTTTCTACTGTGTGGGTCAAATCCTGCTTCAGGAGCTTTTCTGGGTAGATTAAAGAACAAATTTGTATTTCTTTGTGATGGTTGCTGTACTTTATAACAGAAAGTTACCAACGGAGTGTAGATAGAGAGCAGTCCATATAAACAGGATCCTCATCTGCTATTATTCCCCCTTGTTCAACAAGCATGGGTTCAATATCATGGATTGGCACAGATGAATCTCTCAATGGAGCATTTTCAGGAGAATACTTGTTTCCCTGCTGTCTTTCAAGGTTATAGCTAGGGCATAGATCAGTGTTCATACCTGAGCTTCCATTGCTGCTAGAGTTCCTCTCTATATAGCCTGGCCAGTATGTAGTCCAGTTCTTATGTCCAGCCTTCCAATCCAGATCCCTAGACACTGGATCTCTCTTCACATACCTTCTGGCACAGGTCTTAGGGTCTCCCTCACAGGTAGCCTCTGGTGATTCCTAGCTCTGCAGCACCATTCCTCTGGCTTTCCCCAGTCCAATGGTGTATGCTGGCCCTTGGAATACCTCCCAGTATACGTACTGCTTTGGACTCTTCTAGACCTCTCAAAGGCTTTTCTCTTCCTTCTTCCAAAGGGTCTCTTTCCCTCTCTGTCCGTCCGGTTTGGCTTCTGCTTCTGATAATCCTTCAGATGAAACTGAGGATAATTCTCTGGATATCCAAGGTGATAATGAAGATGGTCATCTGTAGAATAAACTCTACTCTTATTCTGCTTGGATGAGTGCTCCTCCCTAATACAGCGCAGCTGTGCTGAATCAGGCCCTGCCTTTTGAGATGAGTGCTTAGGGATTACCTCATAGCCCTCCTGATTGAACACACGTTTCCCCACTTCAGCTCCTCTAATGGCTGTTGGAAACCTGGTGCATTCTGGGACTGGTAGTCTTTTATGGGAAAATTCTGTTTTCTTATTTCTACCAGAACTGACAGGTTGCTTGTTCAGTCACTTCACCTTTTCTATAGCTCCTTCCTGAGCTATGATAAGCTTCCTTATCACAAGCGCTATACAAATGCTCAGTAGTAGTAGGGGTTTCTAGTCCCACAGGTGCTCCTTGTGGTCTTGGGCAAGCCACTTAACCCTCCATTGCCCATGTTCCCTGTAAGTATTAGTGTATGTGTCTCATATCCCCTCGTGTTAAATGTATCCCCCAACCTCTTTGACCCGGTGAAAAGCGGGATATAAATGCAGCTAAATAAATAAATAAGTAGTAGTAGAGAGAGGGTGAAGCCTTGGTGGGGGGTTATGAGAAAGAGGGAGAAGCCTGTGGGGGTCATGAGAGAGAGACTGGAAAAAGTCTGTTGGGGGGGGGGGGCTATGAGAAAGATTTGGGGAAGGCTGGAGGGGCTAAGAGAGAGAGACATGCGCACACGCGCTCCCCCAGCGCTCCCCATGAAGCACGCACTCACACATGCAGCCCCCGACACTTTTATGGGACATGCATATCCAACCCCCCTACATGCCTGGTTTTGTAAATGGGAAGAACACACCATTGTGTGACACTGCAAGTATATACTTTTCAATTTGTTTGGTTTACTAGGTAGATGCGCTAATGTTTTGAGTTTCAGAATTCTGTTTGTTCTTTTTGTACAATTCTCAGGGTAGTCTGTAAATGCTTTTAATTCATCCATGCACTGTTACGCTACCTGTAAATACTGGCAGTAGCTATCAAATTATTCGTGGTTCTTAATGCAGTTGGGAGTTCTTTTGCATCGTTATGTTCTGCATCAGTAGGCCCTGTGGTTTCACTTCTTAGCCTGACTATGATCCTCCTCTCTCTTTAACTTCCTTGTGTAAAGCTGTATCTCCAGGAACAAGCAGGAATGTAGTCTTCACATATGGGTGACGTCGGTACGAGCGTTGCTATTTATATTTCTGGCCTTAGCAACAGTAAGTGTTGCCAGGCGCCATCCAATGGTTCCATTGGAACACTGACATTGTTGAACATAACCTTATTCATAACATTTTATCATTTGAGCGCGATTTGTTGTTTACAGTAACTTGAAAAATTCATCTCGGGCGAAAAATGGAATTAACTCGTGAACATTTTCGTGCGATTATTTTTCATAACTTTCGACGTGGATTATCAAGACAAGAGTGCATCGATGAACTTAATTTTTTATACGGCGATAAAGCACCATCCTACAGCACTGTAAAAAACTGGTATAACGAATTCAATCGTGGCCGACGTTCGCTCCAGGACGAATTCCGTCAGGGTCGTCCAAAATCGGTTGTTGTGCCAGAAAATATCGATGCTGTGTGTGAACTGATAAAGCAAGATCGTCATGTGACATACCGTGAGATTGAGGCATCTTTGGGCATTAGTATGACAAGCATCAATAAGATATTGCATGATCATTTGGCCGTAAAAAAGATTTGTTCGCGTTGGATCCCGCATAATCTGACAAACGCTCAAAAGAAGGCTCGTGTCGATTGGTGCAAGGAAATGTTGAAAAAATACGTTCAAGGTGCATCAAAGACTGTGTATAACATCTACACAGGTGACGAATCATGGATCTATGCATATGAGCCCGAAACAAAACAGCAATCGACTGTATGGGTCTTCCAAGACGAGCCAAATCCAACAAAAGTTGTTCGCGGAAGAAGCACATTGAAGCAAATGGTTGCCTGTTTCTTTGGCATTACCGGTCACGTGGCGACAGTGCCGTTAGAGCAACGTAGGACGGTCAATTCTGAATGGTACACGACCATTTGTTTACCAGAAGTCTTCGGAGAAATTCGGAAAAAGTCGAAGAAGAGGTGAATAATTCTTCAGCATGACAATGCGAGCTCTCACACATCGGCTCAAACAAAGGAATTTTTGACCAGCCAAAACATCGAATTGATGGGTCATCCACCGTACAGCCCTGATTTGGCACCCAATTTATTATTTATTTATTTATTACAAGTTCTTATATACCGCACTATTCGGCATCAGCGCGGTTTACATTATAACATAAAGACCATAACAACAAGCTGTTTGGTTTACATCGAACAGGAGTACAAACTTGGAGAACCGGGGTAAACTATATACATGACTTCTTTTTATTCCCGCACATCAAAAACAAATTACGTGGTCAACGATTTTCAACACCCGAAGATGCGGTTGATGCATTCAAAACGCATGTTTTGGAGTTACCTCAATCGGAGTGGAAAAAGTGCTTCGAAAATTGGTTCAAACGCATGCAAAAGTGTATTGATCTTCATGGAGAATATTTTGAAAAACAATAAAACCAATTTCGATCATAAATATTTGTTTTTTCATTATTAGGCCAGAAATATAAATAGCAACCCTCGTACTAACTGACCCCGCTTGGCAGCGCTTCCCAGCGTCCAATAGAAAAGCTTTTGGGAACATCCCACTGCACCTGCGTAGCTGCCTTCCCGCCTTTCCAGCTCTCCCTCCTCAGTTCTTTGTCACTGCATAAAATTTGTCTTTTTGTTATTTTTTGTGGTCGCATCTGCCTTCCCAGCAGTGCTGGTACCGACTCCCATCGGTGCTTGCTTTCTTTCTTTTTCAAAAAAAATAAAAAATCTTCTGTGAGGGAAAGAATTATTTCTTTCCTTCAGGCGCATTGATGCCATCTTAGACTTAGGCCTCCCCTTTTGTCACAGACAAAATGGAAAAACCATCCAGTGGTTTTAAGAAGTGTTCCAAATGTGGCAATACCATTTCGGCCACAGACACCCATGACTGGTGTCTAAAATGTTTAGTACCAGATCATCAATCGTCAGAATGTCTGCTTTGTAGGAAGATGACAAAGAGAGGCTTGCAGAATCGAGCTGCAAAGCTGGGCACCCTCTTTGCATCAACGTCATTGAGAGCTTCATCTTCCTCCCAAAGATCTCAGGTATTGAAACCTAAGTCTTCATCGAAGACTGGCCAGCTTTCCAAGGGTAGATCTACTTCTAAGCATCAAGATGCCTTGAGCGTTGCCCTGGAGGGGGACACACTGGCCAGACAACCCCAGCAGGAGGACCTTTCCTCCAAACCTTAGTGGGGTCCCAGGATGCTCCCGAGGCCTCCACCTCTGGAGAGCTCCTGGTGCCGTGCTCAGGGATCGTGGCCTGCAATTCTGGTACTGATACTCAAGCATTGGTAAGCTCCATGGATCAACGTATCCTGGCTGTTGAGCGGACTTAGTGGCCTTACTGGAGGCCTCGGTACCAGTAAAACCTTTACAGTTGATTCCGCAGGCATCTGTACAGCTCTGGTACCGACACACCCCGCATCAAATTTTTTGCTGCTTACCACGCTACCGCCCATGCTGGTCCTCGAATCCGTTTCCGGTACTGAGGTTCTGGCACCGCAGGCCTCAGCCACCGGTTTTGATTGGTACTGAGTACATGCAGAGTGGGAACACCCAGCCCGTTGATACTTCGAGTCTTCGGATTCCGATTTGTCGAATCATGAATCGGCCGATATCCGGGACATGAGAACTATCTCGGAAGACCCATCTCCGTCTCCACAACATTGCATGTCCCCTCCAGAGGACATGTCTTTCCAAGACTTTTTTCGCAATGTTGCTTGGGGTCTGTCCATAACAGTGACATCGGAGAAACAGCCTAGGGCTGAAGAGCTTGAAGTTCTTCAGTACCCCATAGCCCCAAAGGAGGCTGCTACGCTCGCTGTCCATCGCATACTTCATGACCTTATGCTTCGTATGTGGGAGACACCCCTTACTATCTCTCCCCCCCCCCATACGCGATGACTCGATGTGATGTACCAGGTACCGGAGTGTCCCGGTTTTCAAAAGAGGCAATTGCCGCACCATTCCATGGTGGTGGAATCGGCAATGCGTCGAATAAAGAATGCTAAGACACATTCCTCAAACCCTCCAGGTAGGGATCGAGAACCCTCGACGCCTTTGGTGACATTGTTTTCAGGCCTCCATGTTATTGGTCAGGATCAGCTCTTACATACTCTATATGGATATGTTCCTTAGAGTGGTGCTAAATGTTCCTTAGAGAGGTGGCTAAGGATTTGGAGTTAATGGCTCCTCTTCTCCCTGATGACAAGAGAGCAGATTATCTCACCCTTGTACAGCAAGTTTGTTAACAGGGCACCTTTTGACTGTTTTGAGTGTATCAGCAGAACTTCATCCATCTGCATCGGTGCACACAGATCCAAGCATCAGATCTTGAACAATGGGTTCAAGATAAGCTGGGTAACATCCCTTACACTGGTGAAAACCTTTTTTATCAAGGATTGGCAGGACAAGACCTCTCAGTTGGAATCCGAGAACACCGCTCTTAATAGGCTATCTAGATCTACTGCCAACCCAGCTAGGAAAAAAGTAGCAAATAAAGCTTTTTTCAATAAGTAGTACTATCCTTCTTACACCCCTGCTATAAAGTGTCAACACCAACCACCAAAGCAGCAAAAGCAAAGCAACCACCAAAGCAGCAAAAGAAGGCTCAGACTCCTAAGTCACAGCCACTTCAGCAGACCCAGCCTCTTCAGCAGTCACTTTCTGGAGAACATAGCCGTTCTGCCTCTGGAGATTCCAGATACTGTCCACATCCCTGGCAGACTCTGTCACTTTGCCCACAGGTGGCATCTTATCACATCAGAGCAGTGGACACTGTCCATAGTACGGGAGGGGGTACAAGCTTCATCTACAAAGTCTACTCCCCCGGACTCCTCCAAGAGAGTTCCGCTCTCAGCCTCCTCTCACTGCTCTGTTGCTACAAGAGGTCACCTCCCTTCTCTTACAGGGTGCAATAGAGGAGGTTCCACCATCCCAGCAGGAAATGGGCTTTTCTCCAGGAACAAGCAGGAAGTCAGCCCTTACTTATGGGTGACGGCACAGATGGAGCCCACGTGGAGCAATTCCCCAGCTTTCAAAGAAAGCTTTTGGGATGGCTGCCATGCATGTGTGGTCCTCTTCCCGCCCAAGGGTGCCATCTTGCTCAGTCTCCCTTTTTCTGCAGAGCCCTTTGGACGCATGTCCTCATCCCTCGGAAAACGTTTTCGTTTTTGGCCTACACCGGTCCTCTACCTGTCCTTCCCCTTCTCTATCTTCTTAGAGCTGTTGGGTATAGTTTTTCTTTCTGAATTTTTTTTACGGGCTTCGTGCCCTTTTTCTTTCCCTAACCGCTGGCTGCGTGGGTCTTCGACCTCGCGGGGGCCATTTTTGCCCCCATGGCCACCGGCTTCAAAAAATGCAATAGATGCTCTAGGAACATGTCGCTTACAGACACTCACGACTGTTGTCTGCGGTGCCTCGGAGCCAACCATGATCCGGAGCTCTGTTCGCTCTGCAAGAAAATGACCTCTAAGGCCCTGCTCAGCCGTAAGCAGAAATCAGAAGACATTTTCCAAAATGCCGCCTCAGAATCCTCGATGGCACCCTAGGTCTTCTCTCCCCCGGTGGGGTCCCCCCGTTCGGCCCTGCACTCTCGGCAGCACTCCGAACAGGGATCCCTTGAGGTGGAGCGGTGCAAAAAGGAGAAGGCCTCGAAGTCGCTCTCGGGGGCTCCCCATAAGCGCGAGCGCTCCTGCGCTCGGTCGCTCAGCCCCCTTTGGCGTTCCTGAGAGTCAGACAGGGAGCGATCCCGTATGGAAGAGGAGGCCTCCGGCGAAGGCTCCCGGTCTCCTGAGGGCCGTCCCGGTGAGGACCCCCTCTCCTCCTCGATGCCCGACCCGGTGACCCTGGGATCGGCGTCGCAGGGCTCCACGCCCGTTTGGGAGTCCCACATGCTGGCGCTAGAATGCAGTGCTTCTCTGTTCATCGCTTTCCAGCAGGCGCTCACAGTCAGCTTTGCTGACAAGTGCTCAGAGACCGTGGGTCCCTTGCATGGGACAGCGAAATCCGTCCAGGAAACCCCAAAGAGCCAAGGGCCTCGTGAGGGTCCTCGACGTTGGTCTCACTCACCCTCCCGTTCCTCAGAGGTGAGATCTTTCATGGCCTCCGGCTCCAAGCGGGCACCGGCCATTGGAAAGGGCGATCTGCCCGGCTCGGACTCCTCGACCGATTTCTTGGAGTGGGAGTCCGATGGGGACACCTCCCTGGAAACCTGTACCTATCGGGATCTTCCGTCGGACCACTCCCCACCCGCGTTCCAGCGGCGCTCACCACCCGAGGACACCCTTCCTGGTATTTGTTCAGGACATGGCATGGGCCCTTAACCTGGCCACTCAGGCTGAGGAGGACCCTCGTGTTGAAGAACTCGATATTCTTCAGTACAAGTCCCCGCCTAGGGAATCTCTCACTGTTCCGGTTCCACCTATTCTATCTCGGCTGCTGCTCCGCATGTGGGAGGCCCCCGCCTCGGTCCCCATTGTGAGCAAGCGCCTTGATACTATATACAAGGTACAACGTGGGCCGGGGTTCAGGAAGACCCAACTTCCCCACACCTCTATGCTGGTGGAGTCGGCCATGAGGAAGCAGAAAAGCCCAAAATCACACTCATCAGTACCGCCAGGCTGAGAGTCGAGAGCTCTTGATGCCCTGGGCCGCAAGGCCTACCAAGGCTCCATGCTCTCTTGTCACATGCAAGCATACCAACTATACATGGGTATGTTCTTGTGCGATTTAGCCAAGAAGCTCAGAGGGTTCTCTCCAGGCCTCGAGGGCGATCCCCTCAATAGATTCAGCACTCTGTTGAAGTCCGTTGCAGAGTGCTCTAAATACCTCTCCCGAGCCGCCTACGATGGATTAGAGTCATTGGTTCGAGTGGAGACCGCGGGCATTGGGGCCCGCCGCCAGGCATGGTTCCAGTCCTCAGATATGGAGCAGTGGGTGCAGGAAAAGCTCCTGGACGTTCCCTGCCTCGGCGAGCAGCTCTTCAGCAAGCCGATGGAGGATAAAGCCGTGGAGATAGAAACGGAGTTCGTCACCAGAACCCGTCTCTCACGCAAGACCTTCACTCTGCCCTGGGAAAAGCACAGCCAAATAGCCCTTCTTTCCCCAGAAGGGCCTCCAGTACCGGGGCTACCCGCCATACCCGGCTACCCCCACGCCGACCAGCCTGGCGCAGGGTAAATCCGGTCAAGGGCATCGCAAGCCAAAAGGGTCGAAAGCCCAAACTCTGGCTCCTCCACAATCCGCAAAGGGGTTTTGACGCCATCGGCATAGCCCCTCGCCCTCTGGCGATGCAGCAGCCAGTGGGGGGATGCCTATCTTATTTCGCCCCATCGTGGGCTTCTATCACCTCAGACACCCGGGTTCTCCATGTCGTCAGAGACGGCTATCGCCTTTGCTTCGACATGCTTCCACCTCCCTTCTCCCTGGTGGAGCCTCCTCAACTCCCCGCGTCCCAGCTTTTACTACAGCGCGAACTACTCTTTCTCCTTGCCCGGCAGTCGAGAAGGTCCCTCCGCACCTTCTAGGTCGGGGCTTCTATTCCTAGTACTTCCTTGTCCCGAAAAAGATAGGGGGTCTGCGGCCCATCCTTGACCTCCGCAAGTTGAACAAGTTCTTGGTGCGGGAGAAGTTCAAGATGTTATCCCTTGGCGTTCTGCTGCCCTTCCTCCGGGAGGGCGACTGGCTATGCTCCTTAGATCTAAATGACTCTTACGCCCACATCTTAATCCACCCCCAGCACAGGCAGTATCTGCACTTCAGGGTGCAGGGAGAGCACTTCCAGTACAGGGTGCTCCCCTTCAGCCTCGCGTCCCCCCCCCACGAGTCTTTATGAAATGCCTCGTTGTGGTCGCCGTCCGTCTCAGGCGTCAGGGAATGCCGGTCTTTCCCTACCTCGATGACTGGCTCGTCATGGGCTCCTCGGTCGAGGAAAGCCGGCGAGTAATGTCGCGCACAATCCTTCTGTTGGAGGGCTTGGGGTTCTTGGTCAACTACCCAAAGTCTCACCTCGAGCCGGTGCAGGCACTCGAGTTCATCAGGGTGCACCTCAATACAATAGGATCGCGCAGACTGCCTCCGAGCTCTGGCGACCCGTGTCCAAAGCACTCCCCGGGTCACCACTCTGACCATGCTGCGCCTCCTGGGCCACATGGCCTCTACCATGCATGTGGTCCCGACCTCCGCTTGTCCCTGAGCTTGTGGCAAAACCCCTGCAACCTCCTGCGGGGATTGCCCTTCTAGGCCCCACAGCATGATGCGGTGCTGACGACAGACGCTTCACTGTTAGGGTGGGGAGCCCACTGCGGGCCGCTGTGTATGCAGGGGCAGTGGTCGCCTGAGGTGTCACAGCAGTAGATAAACTTTCTCAAACTCCGGTCAATTCGGTGGGCCCTGAGGGCCTTTGAGGACCACCTCAAGGGGATATCAGTTCTCCTGCAGACAGACAGCCGCGTGGCGATGTTCTTTGTCAACAAAGAGGGAGGCATGGGATCGCGCTCCCTCTGTCGGGAAGCAGTCCTCATCTGCTCCTTTGCTGTCTGACGGAAGATGTCCCTCAAGGCAACCTATCTTCAGGTCAGGAGAATGTCCTGGCGGACAGGCTCTGCAGAATTCTTCGTCCCCACGAATGGTGGCTAGATCCAGGGGTAGCGGGCTGGCTGTTTCTTCGCTGGGGGATGCCGGCGATAGACCTCTCAGCCAGTCCCCAGAACGCACAGCTCCCCCGCTTTTGTGGGCCGGTACCGCATCCGAGCAGGGAGATCCCCGATGCATTCCTTCTGGACTGATCATCCAGCCTGCTCTATGCATTACCTCCCTTCCCTCTCGTTGCGAGGACCCTTTTCAAGGCTCAGTGGGATCGGGCATCGTTGATCCTCGTAGCCCCCTCATGGCCTTGGCAGCCTTGGTTTCCGCTTCTGCTCCGGCTGTCGATGGAGCCTCCTGTTCCCCTGGGCTCTGCCCCAGGTCTGCTAACACAGGAGGAGGGGCGGGTGCCGCACCCAAACCTAGCCTCCTTATCCCTCACAGCCTGGCGGCTGAACGGGTTTCCTTAGCCTCACTGGCCCTTCCGGAGGAGGTCCTCCTCGCCTCTAGAAAGGACTCCACTAGACGAGCCTACACCGTTCTCGTGCCCCATTCGATGGATCCTCCAGTACCTCCTCTATCTCTCAAAGGAAGGGCTGAAGTCGAACTCTGTCAGGGTACACTTGAGCGCCATCTTGGCGAACCACTTCCCCATCGAGGGAAAGCCCCTCTCGGGGCAGCCGTTAGTCTCCCGCTCTATGCGGGGTTTTCTGCTTTCTAAGCCACCTATGCGTCCTACCCCGATGGAATGGGACCTGAATGTGGTGCTCATGCAGCTCACCCGTTCACCCTTCGAGCCAATGGCGATATGCTCGCTCTGACATCTGTCCTGGAAGGTGGCCTTCCTGGTGGCACTGACCTCGGCCCGCCGAGTCAGTGAGCTTCAGGCTCTCATGGCTGATGCCCCTTACACCAGGTTCTATCGGAATAGGGTGGTCCTCCGTACCAACTCTATGTTCCTGCCTAAAGTTGTCTCGGATTTCCATCTTATTCAGGAGATAGTTCTGCTGACTTTCTTCCTGAGGCCTCACGCCGACCAGGCATCGGCGGCTCTCCATACCCTCGATTGCAGAAGGGCTCTCGCCTTCCACTTGCAGCGCACCCAGACTCATCGCAAGTCTGGCCGACTCTTTGTGACCTACGATCCCAACAGACTGGGACGGATAGTCACCAAACGCACCCTCTCGGTTTGGGTGGCGGACTGCATCGCTTTTTCTCATATGAAGGCGGGTGTCCCGCTAGATCGTCGGGTCACCACATATGGAGTTCGGGCCAAGGCAGCCTCGGTGGCCTCACTGCGCTCTATGCCTCTGATGGATATCTGCCGGGTGGCGACCTGGTCTTCCAAGAATACCTTCGCTGCTCACTACTGCCTAGAGAGGGAGTCCCACCAGGACAGCGCCTTCGGCCAGGCTGTACTCCGTAACCTGTTCGGGGTATAAGCAACTCCTGCCCTCTGACCCTTCTCAAGGCTACCGAGGGCTTCCCCCGAGGACCAGAGGACTCTGGCTCCTTCGGGCATCAGCTTCTGCTCACGGCCTCGCAGAGGCATTTTTTGGTTACAGGTTTGGTAGCCTGTAGCTGGGGAGTCCCAGAATTGAGGACTGACTTCCTGCTTGTTCCTAGAGAAAACATAGTTACTCATCTGTAACAGGTATTCTCCAGGGACAGCAGGAATCAGTCCTCACTACCCTTCCACCTCCCCTGATGAGTTGCTGGATTTTTGTCCTTCCCTTGCCATCTGCTTGGTAGGCTCGAGCTAAGGGACCTGACTGAGCAAGATGGCACCCTTAGGTGGGAAGAGGACCACGCATGTGTGGCAGCAATCCCAAAGTATTTCTTTGAAAGCTGGGGAATTGCTCCGCGCGGGCTCTGTCGGTGCCAACATCACCCATAAATAAGGACTGATTGATGAAGGCATTACTTGAGTATCTCCTCTATCTATCTTCTTCAGGACTCAAAACCAATTCGGTAAGAGTACACCTAAGTGCAATTGTGGCCTCTCACATGCCCTTAGATGGCCAGCCCATCTCTTCTCAACTGCTTGTAGCACGCTTCATGAGGGGTCTTCTATTAACCAAATCTCCCATTAAGCCTCCTCCAGTGGCATGGAATCAATGTTGTTTTAGGACAGTTTCTCAGGCCGCCCTTTGAACCTATAGCCATTACCTCACTGAAGTTTCTCACCTGGAAGGTCACCTTCCTTATTGCCCTCACTTCAGCAAGATGCATTAGTGAGCTCCAGGCTTTGATGGCTGACCTTATACACGATTTCACCATGATAAGGTAGTCCTTAGGACTCATCCTCACTTTATGCCGAAGGTGGTCTTGCCCTTCCATTTAAACCAGTTAGTCTACCTTCCTGTCTTTTTCCCTAGACCTCATTCCTCTAGGGCAGAGACAACCCTTCACAATCTGGATTGCAAATGCGCCTTTGGCTTTTTATCTCCAGAGAACATGAGAACATAGAAAAGCTTCCCAACTTTTCATCTCTTTTGACTCGAGTCACCTGGGGTTACCAGTATCCAAACAAACTCTTTCCAGGTAGATAGCGGACTGCATCTCCTTTGCTTATGAAAAGGCAGTACTTTCTCTCAAGGGTCACGTCACTCCATATAATGTCCGAGCCATGGCTGCCTCTATGGCAAATCTACACTCAGTGGCGATTGATGAGATATGCAAAGCAGCAACTTGGTCTTCTGTCCACACTTTTGCTGCTCACTATTGCCTGGACAAGGACTCCTGCCGGGATGCCTTGTTTGGTCAAGCTGTTCTCCAGCATCTGACTTAGATCAACTCCTACCCTCTGTCCTGGATTTCGATACCAGATATCCTTGGAGGATACATGACCTCCTTAGTTGTACCTGTGATTCTACAGTTGACTCTGAGTTCATCTCTCTGGCATCTCCGAGCTAGGAAGTCCCATATGTGAAAACTACATTTCTGCTTGTTCCTGGAGATAGCATAGTTACTCACCTGTAACAGGTGATCTCCGGGAACAGCAGGAATTTAGTCTTCACAACTCACTGTCCTCTCCTAGGAGTTGTAGGTCTTCTTCTTCTTCTCTCCTTTTATCTCAGCTACAAACTCAACTGAGGAGGGAGAATGGGAAAGGCAGGAAGGCAGCTACACAGGCGCAGTGGGATGCTCCCAAAAGCTTTCCTATTGGACGCTGGGGAGCATTCCCATGCAGGCTCCGTCGGTACCGACATCACCCATATGTGAAGACTAAATTCCTGCTGTTCCTGGAGATCACCTGTTACAGGTGAATAACTACGCTTTATCAATTCATTGAGGAACTGCATTCAGTGATGGTATAATTAATTGCTGCACTGCCTGGTTTGAGATCCAAGGTTCATTTCCTAGTTATGGCTCATGCTGTTCCTTAGGCTGAGTGAATAGGATTGCCACTTGACTTGGACAGACCCTAGCAAAATGATCCATGTCTGACTTAAGCTTTCGCTGCATCATTCCAGCTGTAAACCTTTTTTTTACCCCATTTTTTTTAGAAATGTTGTAACTTTAATTACATAGATGCAGTGGAGGAAATCCAGGACTAGGCCAGCCTTGGTGGGTTTATCAGGAGTAAGTAGCAACCCTGATAAAGTTCTGCTGTAGTAGCATGCTGAGGAGCTGATGTAATAAGCAGTGTATTATAACTGTGTATTGAGCTTCAGTGCACATTCCTGATGCAAATTACTGTGATGTTAAAAAGACAAGAAAAGCTGTGCACTCTGCAGTGGTAACATACCATACAGATCTCTGCATCGGGCAAAAGTCTTTTTTTCCCCCCTTTTTTCCTGTCTCTGCATGAGCCAATTCCTGACAGGAAACTTGAAAGAAAAATGATCCTTCCCTCCTTCCTCCCTTTAAGGAGGCCATTGAATTCAGGGCAGTCCAGCCCCAGGCACCTGGCATAGAGTGACCATAGGCCAGAGAGCCCTGAAGCTGCAGTACCCTTGCAGACTAGATATCCTCAGTTGGTCCTGAGGAAACATCCCACAGAGTCCTTTCCATTTTCTGCCATCATGGAAAATGTCATGTGGCCCTCATGGTCCCTGTCCCCCCCCCCTTTCTCGGTGCTGATTGTTGGCCGATTGTTGGCCTCAATGCCTTTCTCTGTGCAGCCCCTCATTATCCGATTCATGCGGGGCTTGCTGCTCTCTAAGCCTCCCATTCAGCCACCTCCGGCAGATTGGGATTTCAACGTGGTTCTGTCACAGCTCACCAAGCCGCCCTTCGAGCCGTTGGCTACCTGCCATCTGCATTACCTATCTTGGAAGGTTGTCTTCCTGGTGGCGCTCACCTCAGCCCACAGAGTCAGCAAGCTTCAGACCTTGGTGGCTGAGTCACCCTATACTAGGTTCTACAAGAACAGGGTCGTGCTTCACAACCACCCAAAATTCCTTCCGAAGGTGGTATCCACCTTCGACGTCAACCAAGAGGTGGTGCTCCCTACCTTCTTTCCACGGCCCCACACCAAAAAGGCAGCAGCCATTCTCCATACTCTGGACTGCAAAAGGACCCTGTTTGTCTACTTGCAGCGTACTTGGGGCCATCGCAAAGCCTCAATGCTTTTCGCTTCATACGACCCTAGTCGATTGGGGGAGGCTGTCACCAAGTGGACCCTGTCCACCTGAGTGGCAGACTACATCGCCTTTGCCCACGATCAGGCCGGCTATCATTGGAGCGCCGGGTCACGGCACACAATGTCAGGGCTATGGCGACTTCGGTTGCAAGCCTACACTCTGTCCCCATGGCAGACATCTGCCAGGCCACCACCTGAACATACATAAGAACATAAGATATGCCATACTGGGTCAGACCAAGGTCCATCAAGCCCAGTATTCTGTTTCCAACAGTGGCCAATCTAGGTCCTATGTACCTACCAGTTTCCCCAAGGGACACAGGTTCCACAATGCTTATATTGGTTCAAGCATTGATATCCTGGGTCCCTTCTTAATAATGGTTTATGGACTTTTCCTCCAGGAACTTGTCCAAACCTTTTTTAAACCCAGCTACACTAACAGCCTTTACTACATCTTCCGGTAACAAATTCCAGAGTTTGATTACACGTTGAGTGAAAAAATATTTTCTTTTATTAGTCTTAAATAGTTTACCCTGTAGCTTCATTGCATGTCCCCTAGTCTTTCTATATTCTGATAAGGTAAACAATCGATCTACGTTTACCCGTTCCACTCCGTTCATTAATTTATAGACTTCTATCATATCTCCCCTCAGCCGTCTCTTTTCCAGGTTAAAGAGCCCTAACCTTTTTAGCCTTTCTTCATAGAAGTATCCTTCCATCCCCTTTACCATTTTGGTGGCTCTTCTCTGAACCTTTTCTAAAATCGCTATATCCTTTTTAAGATACGGCGACCAGAATTGCACACAATATTCAGGGTGCGGTCTTACCATGGAACGATATAGAGGCATTATAATATCTTTTGTTTTATTTTCCATTCCTTTCCTTATCATACCTAGCATTCTATTTGCTCTCTTGGCCGCTGCTGCACACTGGGCCGAGGGTTTTAACATGGTATCCACAATGACGCCTAAATCTTTTTCCTGGGTGGTGGTTCCTAATGTGGAACCTTGCATCGTGTAACCATAGTTTGGGTTGTTCTTCCCTAGGTGCATAACCTTGCACTTGTCCACATTAAATTTCATCTGCCATTTTGATGCCCAGTCTTCCAATTTATCAAGATCCTCTTGCAATTTTCCACAATCCTCTTGGGTTTTAACAACTTTAAATAGTTTTGTGTCATCTGCAAATTTGATAACCTCACTCGTTATTCCACTTTCCAGGTCATTTATGAATACGTCAAAAAGCAGCGGACCCAGCACAGATCCCTGGGGTACACCACTATTCACCTTTCTCCATTGGGAAAATTGGCCATTTAGCCCTACCCTCTGCTTTCTATCTTTTAACCAGTTCCTGATGCACAGTAGTACACTGCCTCCTATCCCATGACTCTTTAGTTTTGCCAAAAGTCTCTGATGAGGGACCTTGTCAAAGGTTTTCTGAAAGTCCAGATATACAATATCAACCGACTCACCTTTGTCCACCTGATTATTCACTCCTTCAAAAAAACATAACAGATTAGTAAGACAAGATCTTCCTTGTCTAAAACCATGTTGGCTGTCTCCCATTAGGTCATGACTATCTACATGCGGAGTAATTTTATTCTTTATGATGGTTTCTACCATTTTCCCGGTACTGATGTCAGGCTCACAGGTCTGTAGTTTCCCGGATCACCCCTGGAACCCTTTTTAAAAATTGGTGTTACATTGGCGATCCTCCAATCTTCAGGTATTAGAGATGATTTTAATGATAGTTCACAGATTACTAATAGCAGGTCTGCAATCTCATATTTCAGTTCTTTCAACACCCTTGGATGTATACCATCCGGCCCAGGTGATTTGCTACTCTTCAGTTTATCTAATAGTTGTAACACATCTTCCCGATGTATTGATATTTCCTTCAATTCTTCCGCACCTTTAAATACTACTTCAGTCATGGGTAACATCCCTACATCTTCCTCAGTAAAGACTGAAGCAAAGAATTCATTCAGTCTCTCCGCTATCGCCTTGTCGCCTCTTAGTGCTCCTTTAACCCCTTTATCATCTAATGGACCAACTGACTCTCTCACAGGTTTTTTGCTACGAATGTACTTGAAAAGGTCTTTACTTCGCGTTTTTGCTTCCGCAGCATGCTTCTTCTCAAATTCTCCCTTTGCCTGCCTTATCTATGCCTTGCATTTGACTTGCCAGTGCTTGTGCTGTTTCCAGGTTTCGTCGTTTGGATCTTTTTTCCATTTCCTGAAAGAGATGCTTTTTTGGCAACAACAGCCTCTCTGACCTCACCTTTAAACCATGCTGGCAGTTTTTTGGACTTCCTTCCACTTTTCTTAAAACGTGGAATACAGCTGGTCTGAGCTTCCAAGATAGTATTTTTCAACAACAGCCAAGCCTGATGTACGTCTTTAACCTTTGCACCTGCTCCTTTTAGTTTTTTCTTAACTGTTTTTCTCATTTTATCATAGTCTCCCTTTCGAAAGTTAAAAGGTAGTACTGTGGATTTCCTTACTATCCCTCCTCCACTAATTAAATCAAAGGCGATCATGCTATAATCACTATTGCCAAGTGGCCCCAACAACCTTATCTCTTGCACTAGATCTGGTGTTCCACTAAGGACTAGGTCTAATATGGCTTCCCCTCTGGTCGGTTCATGAACCAGCTGCTCCAAGAAGCAGTCATTTATTTCATCTAGGAACTTTATCTCCCTAGCATGTCCTGACATGACACTGACCCAGTTGATACCGGGGTAGTTGAAATCACCCATTATTATTGCTGCGCTGTAACTTTTGTTAGCTTCCTTGATTTCTTTGAGCATTTCATCATCCATTTGGTCATTCTGGTCAGGCGCTCGATAGTACACCCCCACTGCCATTGCCTTCCCCCTTTTACATGGAATTTCAATCCATATAGATTCTACAGCAGATTTTGTTTCCTGCAAAACTTTAATCCTTTCTGACTCAATGCCCTCTCTAACATAGAGAGCAACCCCTCCACCAATTTGATCAGCTCTATCATTTCGATATAGTTTGTACCCAGGTATCACAGTGTCCCACTGGTTGTCCTCCTTCCACCATGTCTCTGATATTCCAATCATATCTAACCTTTCATATAGTGCTATATATTCTAACTCTCCCATCTTATTTTTTAGACTTCTAGCATTTGCATACAAGCATTTTAGAGAATGTATTTTATTCATATTAATTTGGCTATTGTTAGACATGGGTAATTTGGGATCTTTAAGCTGTGTCTGCTCCATTCATGAGGGCATTTGGGCTACTTTACTCTTTTGTGGAACCTCTCTGCTTTTAGTAGTATCCTTCAAAGATACATTCTTCCGAACCATCCGCTCTTGGGCGACTGTCGGCTTTCCCCTAATATCTAGTTTAAAAGCTGCTCTATCTCCTTTTTAAAGGTTAATACCAGCAGCCTGGTTCCATCCCGGTTAAGGTGAAGCCCATCCCTTCGGAAGAGGCCCTCCTTTCCCCAGAATGTTCCCCAGTTCCTAACAAATCCAAACGCCTCATCTCTGCACCATTGTCTCATCCACGCATTGAGACTCCGGAGCTCTGCCTGCCTTTTGGGTCCTGCGCGTGGAACAGGAAGCATTTCGGAGAATGCTACCCTGGAAGTTCTGGATTTCAACTTCCTACCTAAAAGCCTAAATTTAGCCTCCAGAACCTCCCTACCACATTTTCCTATGTCATTGGTACCGACATGTACCAAGACAGCAGACTCCTCCCCAGCACTATCTAAGACCTTATCTAGGTGGCGCGTGAGGTCCGCTACCTTCGCACCAGGCAGGCATGTTACCAGGTGATCCTCACGTCCACCAGCCACCCAGCTATCTACATGCCTAATGATCGAATCACCAACTATAACGGCTGTCCTAACCCTTCTCTCATGGGCACATGGCCCTGGATAAAAGTCCTCGGTGCGAGAGGGTTTTACATCACCTGGAGGACAGGTCCTAGTTACAGGATCACTTCCTGCCACACCAGGGTGATGCTCTCCTGTCACGTGACCTCTCTCCTCCATGGCAACAGGGATGCTGCCAGACTGGAGGTGGGACTTCAGGACTATATCCCTGTAGGTCTCGTCTATGTACGTCTCTGTCTTATGCTTTCCAAGTCTGCTACTTTAGCCTCTAGAGAACGGACTCGTTCCCTGAGAGCAAAGAGCTCCTTGCACCTAGTGCACACGTAAGACCTCTCACCAACTGGGAGAAAATCATACATGTGACACTCAATGCAAAAGACTGGAAAGCCCCCATCCTGCTGCTGGACTGCTGTCTGCATCTTAGTTTTAAGTTTGTGTTTAGATCTAAGTTCTTTACTTTCTAAGGGTTGCTATGGATATTTATACTAATAAAACTGTACCTAATACGTGTAATATACCTTGTTCACCTGAAGCTTAACTAATCTCAGGTCCTTAGTGTATGACTGATTTGGGTAATGAGCTTCACCTGAGAGCACCTCCTGTCTTTTAAAATGTGTAAGTACCTATAAAGCTACGATTATCCCAGTGGTGGCTGGGTGTGGGGAGGGAGGGAGGGAAATAACACTTATTAAAAGAGGGCTGCTACACAGTACCCTGTCTTGTGCTGCCGAGGTAAGCTATATTCTGATTTGATTTAAATTATAGCTCTTAGCTGCTGCTAGGCTCTAACTTCTTATGAAATTTAAACTACAAGCTCTCTGCTGGGTTCTAAATTTAACCAGAAAGCTCTCTTCTGTGTTTTAAATTTAAGCTAAAAGTACTTTGCTGATGCTAGGCTCTGAGTGACTATTCAGTTTAGACTACAAGCTCTCTGCTGGGTTCCAAATGTAACCAGAAAGCTCTCTTCTGTGTTTTAAATTTAAACTAAAAGTACTTTGCTGTTACTAGGCCCTGAGTGACTATTAAATTTAAAATACAAGCTCTCTGCTGGGTATGAAATGTAACCAGAAAGTTCTCCTCTGTGTTTTAAATTTAAACTTAAACTGCTGCTACTAGGTCCTGACTGATTTAACAAAAAATAGTGGGTTCACAGATTAATTAGCTTTAATACAAAGAATTCCTTTTAGAAAATTACCAGAAGTATATACTCACAGTTGCAGATCCCTCTCCAGAAGTAACAGTCCCTTTTTCTAGTCCTTCAAGACCTGGTCCTCAGTTCACATCTTTGCAGCTCACTACTGCCTGAAGAGGGAGTCCCGATGGGACAGTGCCTTTGGCCAGGTCATACTCCGTAATATATTCGGTGTTTAGGCAACTCCTGCCCTCCAACCCTTCTTGTTCAGGCTACCGGAGCCATGGTTCTCCCTGGACACTGAGTCCCCAGAGTCTGTCCTCTGATTCGCTTGCGGCTGCTCACAGCTGGGCTATGTTTTTCTTCTACAGGTTCCAGGTAGCCTGTAGCTAGAGAGTCCCATATGTGAGGACTGACTTCCTGCTTATACCTGGAGAAAGTGTAGTTACTCACCTGTAACGGATGTTCTCCAGGGACAGCCGGAATCAGTCCTCAGAACCCTCCCTCCTCCCCTTGGAATTGCTGTACAATCTTTTTGCCATCTTCTTTTGTCAGCTCTAGCTATGTCATCTGAATGAGTAAGATGGCACCCTTGGGCGGGACATGCTTCTGCGAGGGCTCCGTCGGCGCCGTCATCACCCATATGTGAAGACTGATTCCTGCTGTCCCTGGAGAACACCTGTTACAGGTGAGTAACTATGCTTTTTTATTAATGTTGGGAGCAATTATTCTGCTGATTTGAATGTGTTTGCATGCCAACAGTGCTGCTCTTTAGCTTGGTGGTTTTACTGTATTTTTCCCCTGCTAAACACTTCACAACACCTGATAATAATAATGTGGGAAAATCTTGAGTAAGTTTTTTATTGTCAGGGAGGGGGGAGGGGCAAGTATTGGAGGGGGGTAGGATGGTGCAGGCATGTCTTTGTGCGGCCCGGTGTGAGGTGGCAGCTGCATGGAAGCAGAAGGAGGCGCCTTCTGTAGGGAAATATGAGGGGAGACTGTGGTACATAGTGCTGATGGAGAAGTTAACGGCAGCCCGACGGCTGAGGGGGGCTAAGTTTGAAATAAGGTGGGGGAAATTATGGGATACCTTAGGGGGGGAGGGAAGGGAGTAGGGGGAGATGGGGGGAGGGGAGGACAGTGGAAGGGGAAGGATAAGGGTACTCCAATCGACTAAAGGGGGAAGGGCGGGGTTCTTTGATGTTGGGAGTAAAAAGGGGGAGAATAATAAATGGAGAGGGGGGTAGGGGGGGTCAGTAGTTTGGGAGTGGTGGGGTATTTCAATAAAGCACCTGTGTTCTCCAATCACTCTTGCTCCTTGTGTATCCTTGGCTTGATTTTGCAAGAGCGGCCTGCTCTTTTTTGTGCCTGACATGGTTATGTTATGGAAATGATGACAATAAAAACTTAAATTTAAAAAAAAAAATGCAGGGTCATGCATTTGGGCTGCAGCAGTCCAAGGGAGCGATGTAGTATAGGGGGTGAAGTACTTCTGTCTACAAAAGAACAATGGGACCTGGGCATGATTGTGTCTGATGACCGTAAAGTAGTTAAACAGAAAAGGTGACGGCGAGAGCTAGAAGGATGCTTGGGTGCATAGGGAGAGGAATGGCCAGCAGAAGAAAGGTGTTACTGCCTCTGTATGACTGCAATTGATTGCCGACAGGACCGGGAGTTGGTTAATGCGGTCCGCGGCAAGGACCTGATGCTCGGGACGGAGTAAGCAGTATCGGCAATCAAATTTCCTTCCCGGAGGCTTGTGTGGAGCAGGAGAGCACGGGGAAGTGGACACACGCATTTCTCAATGGCGCTGAGCTAAGACGACCTTTTTGAGCGGGAACGGCAGATTTGCAGGCCCAGCCTAGACCGCGTGTGCACAGCGCGGCAAAAACGCTGTTAGCGGGCCCGGGGCTTCTGTGGCTGTTATTGCATTGGGGGTGCTTCGTTTCCAGCAAATCTCTTTGGGGTTGACTGGGGCAGCGAGTCTGCGGGCCGCTCAGTTTAAAAAACCCCCCAAAAAACAAAAAAAACAGCGCTGACCGGTTGTTTGTGAGGTTGTTTCAACTTCTGAAGCTCTCTCTGCAATTTGTTTTGGCTGAGTGTAGCATGCCTTCCAGGCAGCTCTGTTGTGTGGGACCAAGAGGAGTTCGGTCTCGCAGGACGGAGTATGCCAGGGCTGTAGTTAAGAGACTAAAGAGCTATTGTCAGAGACGGAATTAGGGGGCCCAGAGGTCTTGGAGGGGTGTCCCGAGCCCATCTCAGCTTTCCCGTCGGGGGTAGAACCAGGGCCCAGTACAGCTTCTGACCCAGAACCCCCTCCTCCGCAGCTCCCTGTGCCGGGGAGTTTAGCGGCGATATTTTCCCCAGATTTCATGGCTCTTCTGCAAAAGGCATTGGGCGGTGCCCGGGGGACGCAGACAGCCGGGTCCTCAGGGGCTGAGCTGGGGCGGAAGAGACCGTGTTCGCCGGTAAGGGCGCCGGAGGTTGCTGTCAGTGCGAAACGATCTAGGATGCTGGATCCACTGGAGCAGTCGGTCATTTCTGAGGATATCTAGTCCGAGCAGGCGGACTTGGGGGGTCTGGTGGAAGAGGAGCTAGAGGAAGGCGAGATTAAGGAGCAGGAGGATCAGGCACGGGTGGTGCGGGTCTTCCGCAGGGAGGAGCTTCCGGCACTCATTATGGAGTCCCTTAAAGCCCTCAATATTCCGGCTGACACCGCTGCAGAGGATTCTACCCTGGAGGACCCTCTGCTGCAGGCGGTTCGGAAGACGCTGAGGGCATTCCCGGTGCACAGGGTTTTTAAGGAGATGATTCAGGAGGAATGGGATATGACTGAGGCCACCCTTAAGGGATCTAGGGTTATGGCCAGGCTTTACCCCCTGTTGGATCAGGACCGGGAGTTGTTTAAAGCGCCTAGAGTAGATGCAGCCATGTCAGCAGTGGTCAAGAGGACTATGATCCCGGTAGAGGGGCCGCGGCCCTCAAGGATGCCCAGGACCGAAGGTTGGAGACGGTCCTGAAGCAGGTATTTGAGGCAAATGCGCTATCCTTGCAGGCGTTTATTTGCAGGGCCTGGGTGGCGAGAGCTTTCTTACGCTGGGCGCAGCAGCTTCAAGGGGCCCCCTCGGGTGAGGAATCCGAGGAGGCGTCTAGGTTAGAGTCTGGGGCGGCGTATCTAGCCGATCTTCAGTATGACCTTATCCAGGGACTAGCGAAGAGCATGGCGTCGGTAGTCGCTGGGAGGCGATGTCTTTGGCTGCGAAACTGGGCGGCGGATGGTTCTTCCAAAGCCAGATTGAGTAAGCTCCCCTTCTGCGGTAAGCTTCTGTTTGGAGAGGATTTGGATAAGTTGGTCAAGGATTTAGGGGATTCAAAGGGCGGTAGGTTGCCGGAAGATAAGTCGACCAACACACATTCAAGGGTATCTTTTCATAGAGTGTGTAATAGCCAAACTCAAACGGTACACTCAAAGTATATCACTATTTCTGTAGTGGTATAACAGTCGTTCTGTTCTTACGGGTGCTGTACTAAAGAAAGTGCACTCTCATTACAACATATCAGGTCTCAGATAATGGGGAAATGTGGCCAAAATGACCTACTGCTTCTCCCAGTTTTACATCAACGATCTCTTTTTTGTATTTTATAATAACTCAGTGCACTGTCCCAACTTGATCCAGCCCACTCAAAAGAACGATTGTTTATCAAATTCAAATGATCCTTCATAAAGAAAAATGACTTCAGAAAGAAAATAAAAACCCATCTTTTCAAATGTCACTATAACCAGTTATAAAAAAGTGGAATCACGAAGCCAACCTGTGTAAATGTAATTATTGTAGAACTGTTAATATGTAAATATGTAAACCTAAACTTGAAGTGTCTAACCCTGCGTGGTGTGTATAACCTCAAATCTCTGTATATACGATCCCAATTCTCCTGTCCTGATTTGACATTTCCCAAAATTTGTAATCAAACCGCTGCTGATCGCTGGAAGTAGCGGTATATAAGTGTAAACTAAATAAATAAAATAAATAAATAAATAAACTTTGTGAACTCGATAGCTCAATAGCTGTGGCTAAACAAGTTGGCAATAGACTGTTGTTTAAACTTGCAGATCACCCAACGCCGTTCATTGGCACTGCCGACGCGTTTCTCCTCTCGGTTCCTCAGGGGTAATATCTCAAATGCCAAACATCCACACTACTGATCATAAAACACCTATAAACAAAAAACAAAATACTAAATGAATCCTTTCACTAAAAAATATTCCTCCCTTATTCCAAACCTACCCTAAATGCTAAAACGCTTTCATCCAAAACTTACTGAATGCTGCCCACGTCCTTCTGCAATATCGTGCTCTCTTGTGATCCACTTTGACCATGATCAATAAAAAAACGCCGCGCATGCGGGATAACCCACTTGCTGGGTTTTAAGGCTGTGTTCCTCCCCCTTAGGGCTCCTCTACAAACTGCTCACACCAACAATCGTCTATCATTTTCCAAACTCTCAACTCAAAGCCCACATGACTGACACTCCCCCCTGCTCTCAAGGTGTACTCAACTTAAAGCACTCTTCATCCTAATAAACTTAATGGCTCAAAGACCTACACTGTCCCTCTTCCACTGCGGTACACAACAGCTAAACTGATAAAATTCCTAAATCACATCATACATACCCGCCAATCTATCTTTTCATTTAACCCTTCTGGTGTTACCGAACCCAATTCAAAAATCCACCGCTGTTCTTGCACTGAAAGCCATTGCTCTCGTGACCTGCCCCATTGGCCAAATTTAACCTTCTCAATGCAAAAGCACCGCATATCAGCAAATGAATGTCCTAATGTCAGACAATGTTGCACCATGGGTGCTTCCAGTATCTCTTTCTTCAAACGACTCTTATGCTCAACCATACGGGTTCTAAACTTCCTAGTCGTTTTACCCACATACACCAATTGACAGGGACACTGTACTATATAGACCACATGAGTTGACTCACAATCCGAATATTGACGCAATCTATATTCCTTACCCTGATAACAAAAAACCTGCACTTCCTTAGTGATATCACATACAGCACAATGGCCACATTTATAATGGCCTTTCAACTCTTCATTGCCAATCCCCAAAGAAGCACTCTTCCGCAATCGCAAAGGACTCAAAAATTCTTTGAGGTTCCTCCCGCGTTGCCATACACATCTAATCGTTCTACTTTTGAGGGCTGGGACCACATGCAACACCAATTCATATTTTCGGACAATTTTTTGAATGAAACGACTTAACGGTGAATATGGAGTAATCAAATTTACATGCGTTTCATCTATTTTCTGTTTTACACTAGAGGCCGGATGTAATAACAACTCACGATTATTATACAAAGCCCTCTGATAAGCTTTTTTAATTATCAGGGGCAGATATCCCCTGTCATTGAAATTTGAGATGAGTTGTTTAGACTGAGTTTTATAATCTGATCGCTTAGAACAATTTCTCCTATATCTAAGGAATTGGGAGAACGGTAACCCAGTCTTCAAACGCGGAGGATGGGCACTATGAAAATGTAAAAATGTATTCCTATCTATAGATTTTCGAAACACTGTTGTGACCCATCCTCCTATTCGTTTGATGACTCTAACATCAAGATATGTAATTACCTCCCTATTACACTCATAGGTAAACTGTATGTTGGTCTCACAGCTATTTAACCATGAATGAAATTCCACAAACTGTTCTATCGTGCCCTCCCAGAGCAAAAAAATATCGTCAATGAACCGTTTCCATAATTTTATGTGATGTTTATACGGAGTGGACCCCAACCATTGTTCCTCATAGCGAGCCATGTAGAGGGTGGCTATGGTTTTTTCATTGATCATGGTCAAAGTGGATCACAAGAGAGCACGATATTGCAGAAGGACGTGGGCAGCATTCAGTAAGTTTTGGATGAAAGCGTTTTAGCATTTAGGGTAGGTTTGGAATAAGGGAGGAATATTTTTGTAGTGAAAGGATTCATTTAGTATTTTTTTTTTTGTTTATAGGTGTTTTATGATCAGTAGTGTGGATGTTTGGCATTTGAGATATTACCCCTGAGGAACCGCGAGGAGAAACGCGTCGGCAGTGCCAATGAATGGCGTTGGGTGATCTGCAAGTTTAAACAACAGTCTAATGCCAACTTGTTTAGCCACAGCTATTGAGCTATCGAGTTCACAAAGTGGTTTTATTTTTTAACCTAACAGTGAAGGATCATTTGAATTTGATAAACAATCGTTCTTTTGAGTGGGCTGGATCAAGTTGGGACAGTGCACTGAGTTATTATAAAATACAAAAAAGAGGTCGTTGATGTAAAACTGGAAGAAGCAGTAGGTCATTTTGGCCACATTTCCCCATTATCTGAGACCTGATATGTTGGGAAGATAAGTCGAAGCAGGGGCGACCCAGTGCCAGCCCTAGGGGCCAGCAGCGGGACTTTCGCCGTTTTCGTTTCCCCAGATTTGGACAGAGCCAGCGGGGACGTTTTGCTGGACGGTCCCAGGGGTTTCGAGGGGCAAACAGGGGTTTTACGCCCGCTTCCTCGGCCTCCGCCTTCAGAAAATCACAATGATGCCAGGCGGGTCCTGGGGGATCTGGTTCCCATAGGGGGTTGGCTACGGGAATTTTATCCGGCCTGGGCCCAACTCACATCAGATCAGTGGGTGTTAGAAGTGGTACGAGAGGGGTACGCGTTGGAGTTGCAGCATTCAGTGACCGACTCGTTCGTTCTATCACCGTGCAAGGCCAGCGCAAAGCGTGCGGCGGTGCAGGAAACCATTCAGAGGCTGCTAGATCTCAAAGCCATTGTCCCGGTTCCTACAGACCAGTTAGGTTGCAGTTGATACTTCATTTATTTCGTAGTGCCAAAGAAGGAAGGGACGTGGCGACCTATTCTGGACCTGAAAAAGGTGAAGCGCTGCCTCCGGGTCTCTCACTTTCGGATGGAGACCCTCCGGTCCGTTATTGTGGCAGTACGAAAAGGGGAGTTTTTGACGTCCCTGGACCTGTCGGAGGCGTATCTGCATATTCCAATATGCCGAGAGCATCAAAAATTCCTTCGGTTTGCGGTTCCCATGGGCCATTTTCAATTTCAAACCCTTCCCTTTGGTTTGGCAACCGCACCACGGACATTCACGAAGGTGATGGTAGTGGTGGTGGCAGCCTTGCGAAAGGAAGGAGTGTTGGTTCATCCGTATCTGGACGATTGGTTGATCAGGGCGAAGTCCCGGGCGGAGAGTGTGTCAGCACCGGCCAAAGTGATCGACCTTCTGCAGAGCCTAGGTTGGGTGGTGAACGTGGCAAAGAGCCACTTGGAGCCATCACAAGTCCTGGAGTACCTGGGAGCACGCTTCAACACCAGCGTTGGTCGAGTGTTTCTGCCTCAGCAGCGGGTGCTGGGCCTCAGGCAGCTGGTGAGGCAGTTTCTCAGCAAGCAGTGTCCCACGACCTGGGATTACCTGCGGGTGTTGGGGACAATGGCGGTGACCCTGGAGTTGGTACCATGGGCGCGCGCCCACATGAGACCGTTGCAGAGAGCATTGTTAAGACAGTGGTCCCACCAGAGAGATCCTCTGTCCCAGAGGTTGGCTTGTCCACCGCAGACTGGACGGGCTCTGCAGTGGTGGTTAAGTCCAGGAGGCCTAGAGAAAGGAATGTCATTGGAAGCGCCACCTTGGATTTCCCTGACGACCGATGCCAGTCTGCAGGGCTGGGGGGCCCATTGTCAGGGTCGGCTGGTTCAGGGTCAGTGGTCCACGGTGGAAAGGAGTGTCCATCAACAGGTTAGAGTTGAGAGCGGTGGCACGGGCCTTACAGGAGTTAAGTCCCTTTCTCCGGGGGAAAGCCATTTGGGTGTTCTCGGACAATGCGACGGCGGTAGCTTACGTAAATCGGCAGGGAGGTACCAGCAGTGTGGCGCTGCAGACCAAAGCGGAGAGTTTGTTCGAATGGGCCGAGGAAAATCTGATGGCCTTGTCGGCAGCTCATGTCGCAGGAGTGGACAATGTAGAGGCCGATTTTTTGAGTCGCGTGCGAGTAGACCCCGTGGAGTGGGTTCTGCATCCAGAGGTATTCGCAATGATGGTGCAGCGATGGGGAATGCCGGTGATGGATCTGATGGCGACCTTCCAATCCGCAGAAGTCAGCCGGTTCTTCAGCAGAAGAAAGGAAAGGATGGCGGAAGGCCTGGATGCCCTGATCCAGGTTTGGCCGGAGGGACAGCTTCTTTATGTGTTTCCTCTGTGGGTGCTGATCGGTCGGGTCCTGCAGCACATAGAGCATCACAGGGACCGGGTGATTCTAATCGCACCGGATTGGCCGCGGAGACCGTGGTACGCCGACCTGGTCCGGCTTCTGGTGGAGGAGCCATGGAGGCTTCCGGTGCGCAAAGATCTTCTAACACAGGGGCCTCTGTGCATGCCGCAAGTGGATCAATTCTCGCTTACGGCCTGGCTATTGAGCGGGCTAGGTTAAGGGCGAAGGGCTATTCGGCAGCGGTGGTTTCTACCTTGCTGAATTCGAGGCGTCGGTCTACTTCGTTGGCTTATGTTCGAGTGTGGCGTATTTTTGAGGCCTGGTGTGCGGAACGGGCTTTCGTCCCCTTAAGGGCATCAGTTCTGCAGGTGCTAGCGTTCTTACAGGACGGGTTTCAAAAGGGCTTGACGGCGGCTTCGTTGAAGGTGCAGTTGGCGGCACTGTCCTGCTATAGGGGTAAGGTGCGGGGCAGTCCGCTGGGTAGTCACCCGGATGTGAAACGGTTCCTGAGGGCGGTAGTGCTTTTGAGACCGCCGCGTAAGAAGGTAGTCCCGGCGTGGGATCTGCCGTTGGTCCTAGAGGCCTTGGGGAAAGCCCCGTTTGAGCCATTAGCGGAAGTGTCTTTGAAGGATCTTACCCTTAAGGTGATGTTTTTGGTGGCTATTGCCTCGGCGAGAAGAATTTCTGAGCTGCAGGCGTTCTCATGTCGAAAGCCGTTTTTGTCCTTCTCCGAGTTTAAGGTGGTGTTGCGTCCGGTGCCGTCATTCTTACCTAAGGTGGTCTCGGCTTTTCATATGAACCAGGAAGTGGCTTTACCGGTTTTTGTTACCAGATCGAAGGGCCGGGTAGCTGCTCAACTTCATCGCTTGGATGTGAGTCGGGCCTTAAAGCAGTATGTGACGCGCACAGCTAGTTTCCGTAAGTCTGACCGGTTGTTTGTGTTGTTTGCCGGTCCGCGGCAAGGAGAGGCGGCTTCTAAAGGCTCGATTGCTCGAAGGTTGAAAGACGCGATTGCTTCGGCATATCTGCTGAAAGGCCGCAGAGTACCGGATGGGCTGCGGGCTCATTCCACCAGGGCGCAAGCGGCGTCATGGGCGGAGTGGAGCTTAGTGCCACCGGTGGAAATCTGTAAGGCGGCGACCTGGTCTTCGTTGCATTCGTTAGTGAAGCATTATCGTCTGGATGTGCAGGGGGGGAGGGACACCTGTTTTGGAGCGGCGGTGCTTCAGGCTGGTCTGACAGGCCCCTCCCGTTGAGTTCTGCACTGCTCTGGTACATACCCAAAGATTCCGGGACTAGACTGGAGGGACGATCAGGAAGGTTAAATTAGACTTACCTGCTAATTGTAGTTCCTGGAGGAACTCCAGTCTAGTCCCGAATCCTGCCCTGTCTCGCTGGTGGACTGTCGCCTGAAGCATATGGTGAGTTACTGGTAAGTACTCCTCCTTTCTGAGGGGGTTTTGGGCGTAGTTCACGGTGGGGCGGGTTAGCGCCTGGGGCAGTCTTCGCCGGGGATCCTTCTTCACAGTGGAGAGCAAGGGGGACCTCAGGGCATGGCCCAGGTAGCAGGGAACTTGTACATAGCTGGGGCTTCGGGTCCTATAGGTCCCAGTTGGGCAGTTGTTTGGTTTTTACTGTATTTCTGCTTACTTGTTGCTCCGGTGAGTCTGCTTTGTCAATAGGTAAACTGGTGAGTGGAGGCGGTTCCAGTCCTTATATACTGATGACATCACAGGAGTGACGTTTCTCAGTCTCCAAAGCTGCTGGAGTAGGTTGACAACCCAAAGATTCCGGGACTAGACTGGAGTTCCTCCAGGAACTACAATTAACAGGTAAGTCTAATTTAACCTTTTGCTTCTATCGCTCTCCAAAGCCCGATGCAGACTTCCCGTGCAAACAGGAAGTTGGTATCGAGAGTCAGAGAAGGGCAGAAGCAAACAACCCTGTGGTGCTGAAGCTTGAAGATAAACTACACAGGGCTGTTTGCAGCTATTGCTGCCACTATCAGGGCCGGAGAGGGGTGACAGTGGTTGGTAATGGATGCCCCAAAGGGCTGATGTTGTAAGTGACTGCCTAGTTTGCCTAATGTTAGCACCGAACCTGTCTCTGTGTGTGGGGAGGGGGTGCTGAGGGGGAAGTGCAAGCGTGTGTGTGTATGTGTGTGTGCGCTGTTGAGGGGGGAGTGTGTGCGTGTGTGCTGTTGAGGGGGGAGTGCATGCGTGTACGCTGCTAAAGGGGGGAGTGCATGTGTGTGTGGTGCTGAGTGGGAGTGCGTGCGTCTGCGCTTCTGAGGGGGGAGTGCGTGTGTGTGGTGCTGAGGGGAGTGCGTGCACGCGTGTGTGTGGTGCTGAGGGGGAGTGTGCACGTGTGTGGTGCTGAGGGGGGAGTGTTTGCGCGTGTGTGTGTGGTGCTGAGCGGAGAGTGCATATGTGTGTTTATGGTACTGAGGGGAGGATTATGCACGTGTGTGTGTGGGCCTGAGAGGGGAGCGCATGTGTGTGGTGCTGAGGAGGGAGTGTGTGCGTGTGTGTGTGTTTGGTGCTCAGCGGGAAGTGCATGCGTATGTTAGTGGTGCTGAGGGGGGCGTGCGTGTGTGTCTGTCTACTGTTGAGGGGAGTGCGTGCATATGTGTGTGCGCTACTGAGGGGGGAGTGCATGCATGTGTGGTGCTGAGGGGGAGTGCATGCGTGTGTGGTGCTGAGGAGGGAGTGTGTGTGTGTGTGTGCTTGGTGCTCAGGGGGAAGTGTATGCGTATGTTTGTGGTGCTGAGGGGGGTGCATGCATGTGTGTGTGGTGCTGAGGAGGGAGTGCATGCATGTGTGTGTTGCTGAGGAGGGAGTGCATGCATGTGTGTGTGGTGCTGAGGAGGGAGTGCATGCGTGTGGTGCTGAGGGGGGAGTGCATGCACGTCTGGTGCTGAGGGGGGAGTGCATGTGTGTGCGTGTGGTGCTGAGGAGGGAGTGTGAGTGTGTTGTGCTGAGGGGGGAGTGGGGCATGAGTGTGCGTATATGGTGCTGAGGGGCGACTGCATGCACGTGTATGGTGCTGGGGAGGAGTGCATGTGTGTGTATGGTGCTGAGGGGAGGAGTGTGTGTGTGTGTATGGTGCTGAGGGGAGGAGTGTGCGTGTGTATGGTGCTGAGGGGAGGAGTGTGAGTGTGTATGGTGCTGATGGGAGGAGTGTGTGTATGGTGCTGAGGGGAGGAGTGTGTGTGTGGTGCTGAGTGGAGGAGTGTGTGTGTGTCTGGTGCTGAGTGGTTGAGTGCATGAGTGTTTTTGTATGGTGCTGTGGGGTGGAGTGCGTGTGTGTGTGTGTATGGTGCTGAGGGGTGGAGTGCGTGTGTGTGTGTGTATGGTGCTGAGGGGAGGAGTGCGTGTGTGTGTGTGTATTGGGCTGAGGGGAGTAGTGCGTGTGTGTGTGTGTATGGTGCTGAGGGGAGGAGTGTGTGTAGTGTGTGTGTGTGTATGGTGCTGAGGGGAGGAGTGCGTGTGTGTGTGTATGGTGCTGAGGGGAGGAGTGTGTGTGGTGTGTGTGTGTGTGTATGGTGCTGAGGGGAGGAGTGCGTGTGTATGGTGCTGAGGGGAGGAGTGCCTGTGTGTGTATGGTGCTGAGGGGAGGAGTGCGTGTGTGTGTGTGTATGGTGCTGAGGGGAGGAGTGCGTGTGTGTGTGTATGGTGCTGAGGGGAGGAGTGCGTGAGTGTGTGTGTATGGTGCTGAGGGGAGGAGTGTGTGTGGTGTGTGTGTGTGTGTGTGTATGGTGCTGAGGGGAGGAGTGCGTGTCTATGGTGCTGAGGGGAGGAGTGCGTGTGTGTGTGTGTATGGTGCTGAGGGGAGGAGTGCGTGTCTATGGTGCTGAGGGGAGGAGTGCGTGTGTGTGTGTGTATGGTGCTGAGGGGAGGAGTGCATGAGTGTGTGTATGGTGCTGAGGGGAGGAGTGCATGAGTGTGTGTATGGTGCTGAGGGGAGGAGTGCATGAGTGTGTGTGTATGGTGATGTGGGGAGGTGTGCGTGAGTGTGTGTGTATGGTGCTGAGGGGAGGAGTGCGTGAGTGTGTGTGTATGGTGCTGAGGGGAGGAGTGCATGAGTGTGTGTGTATGGTGCTGAGGGGAGGAGTGTGTGTGTGTATGGTGCTGAGGGGAGGAGTGTGCGTGTGTATGGTGCTGAGGGGAGGAGTGTGTGTATGGTGCAGAGGGGAGGAGTGTGTGTGTGGTGCTGAGGGGAGGAGTGTGTGTGTGTGTATGGTGCTGAGGGGAGGAGTGCATGAGTGTGTGTGTATGGTGCTGAGGGGAGGAGTGCGTGAGTGTGTGTTGTCACAGGGTGGACCTAGGGCAGCCTGAGAAGGTGCAGAGCAGTGTGAATGATCACGGTGAAAGTGACAGAATAAACAGGAGAATGTTTATTAGTTGCCAGGGACAACCTAAGCACACGTGCACAGAGCCCAGAAAGACACACCCAGAGAGCAAAGCAAGGGAGTCTGCTTTACCTAATAGAGTGCACCTGAGGGAAGGTGGAGTCAGGAAATACGCAGATAAAACAGACTACCAAACATTTGGAGATAGGGAATCCTGGAGAGAGGAGCCAAGGAGGGAATCCTGGAGAGAGGAATTAAAGCAGCAGAGGTCACAAGCTGAAAGGCAGCAGGGGAGCCGGTGTGAATGTTGGAAAGAGTCCAGAGACCTGTGTGGTTCTGGGAGAAGGCAACACCCTGACAGCGTGAATGTGTTTGGAAAGCAAGAAGAATACAGGAAGACTGCAACAGCAGGTACAGGGGCAAAGAGTAGATACAAGGGCTATTTGCCATTTGAAAGGGAAGGGCCCTGGAGGCTTAGAAATAGCCATATAAAGCCCAGATATTCAGAGGCTAATAATAGCTTTTCTCCTGATTATAGAAGTGTTAAAAGAAGAGGGCTTCACTTACCTAGAAAAGCTGAAGAAATCCCTTCTCACGGTGAGTTCCCAGCTTCTAGGGAAACACCGTTACACCGGTTGCAATCAGGCACAGTTGGGCCTGGAAAGCTAGGGCAGACCCGGCAGGGACCCTATCAAAATTACCCAGCTAGCAGGTCAAACCAGGACCTGAGCTATGCATTGAGGCACCAGCGGGGGCAGGGCTCTGAAAGACATCACTCAGAGTTTGGTGATACTCCCCAGAAAGGCAGTGCTGCTCACAGGAAGAGAAACTTCTTGACTAAGGAGGCAAGCCTTCCATATTTTTATTCCACATTGGAAGTGGATAGTGGAGATACCAATGAGCAAGAAATAATGGAATATGAGAATTCTGAAGTATTAACAAATACAGAATTGATGGACTGTTCTTTCTCTGTGATAGAGCCAGAGATATCATTAAGGTAAATGTGATTTGTGTAACCTTAAATTCCAGTATACAAGTAGCAGAGCTGCAACTCTCTCCCTCTCTCCAAGCCAAGCAGTCAGTTAGGCTGTTTATTATTTACTTTTGGTTTAAAGTTATCAGCTGAAGGAAGCTACTTTTGTTACGTAGTTATCTTTTGTTTGAAGCCAAGTGAGCTGTTAATTTCTGTTGTTTAAAAAGAAGAAACCTCAAGGGACGGGGAATAAAACCCTAAAAGAAAAGAAAGTTCTTCTGTGTGATTTATATATAGAAGCAAGGCACAACTACCACCCTCATAATAGCCCAACAATACCAGCAGTCACTGCTGGGGCGGATGAGCTGTGACAGTGTGTATGGTGCTGAGGGGAGGAGTGCATGAGTGTGTGTGTATGGTGCTGAGGGGAGGAGTGCATGAGTGTGTGTGTATGGTGCTGAGGGGAGGAGTGCGTGAGTGTGTGTGTATGATGCTGAGGGGAGGAGTGCATGAGTGTGTGTATGGTGCTGAGGGGAGGAGTGCATGAGTGTGTGTGTATGGTGCTGAGGGGAGGAGTGTGTGAGTGTGTGTGTATGGTGCTGAGAGGAGGAGTGCATGAGTGTGTGTGTGTATGGTGCTGAGGGGAGGAGTGCATGAGTGTGTGTGTATGGTGCTGAAGGGTGTATGCATGCACGTGTGTGGTGCATGTGAGTGGGGCATGTGTGTGTGCGTGCGTGTGGTGCTGGGGGGAGTGCATGTGTTTGTGTGTATGGTGCTGAGAGAGGAGTGCGTGCATTCATGAGTGGTGCTGGGGGGAGTGTGTGTGCGTGTGGTGCTGGGGGGAGTGCGTGTATGTGTGTGTGCGTGTGTGTAGTGGTGTGTGTCTGTGTACGTGTGTGGTACATCTTTTTGCACATACACATTGTGCCCTTGACTTCCCATTCATTCATCTCATCTCTTTACCCTCCAATCCATTGCACTTCACCCCCCCAACTATAGCACCTCTCCTGCTGTCCCTCTCCCCACCCCAATTTTGTTTCTCTTCCCAGACTCTCGCTTCTTCTTCTTGTCCTGTTCCTTTAATTCGTTAAGCCTCTGTGCAGCAAACTCTCCCTGCCTCTAACGCTGAGGCAGGCAGAAGTGCTGCAATCAGGGCCAGGAGTGGTGCTGCCTGCCTGCAAAGATCCCATCTCTTACAGCAGAAGTATTACAAAGGGCCACAATTGCGGCCAGGACCAGTGTGTTGTGCCATAGCCTGCAGAGCTTTTGCGGGCTGCTGCAGACAGTGCTGATCCTGGCCAGAATTGCAGCCTTATGCAGCATTTTGGCCCATGCAAGATGGGATCCCCACAGGCAGGCAGCACTGGTCTTGGCTTTGACACAGCTCTTCTCTCCAAGGGAAATGGGATCTACTAGGGCCGGTCTGAGCCCCAGGCACCAGGTCCTATTTTCTTTTTTTAGTCGCCATAGCAACCTGGCACCTGGTGTTTGTCGAGCTCTGCCCTTGATCATTTTGGTTGCTCTTCTCTGTACATTCTAATTCTGCTATATCCTTTTTTTAGACATGGTGATCAAAACTGCACACAATATTCAAGGTGCGGTCACACCATAGAGCGATACAGAGGCATTATAATATCCTTGATATTATTCTGCATTCCTTTCCTTATGATTCCTAGCATTCTATTTGCTTTCTTGGCTGACACTGCACACTGAGTAGAGGGTTTTAATATATTATCTATGATGATGCCTAGATTCTTTTCCTAGGTGTGGATTCCTAATGTGGAGCCTTGCATCATGTAACTGTTGTTTGGGTTGTTGTTCCCTAAGTGTGTAAGTTTGCACTTGTTAAGTTCCGTCGAGTCTGCGCTGACTCATGGCGACCCTCTGGATAGATGTCTTAAACTATGTTCTTCAGGCAGGCGGCTAATTGTTGATAGAGTGCCATCCAATCCCCTCACTCAAGACTAAATGCAAAAAACAAACAAGCGACAACGGGGCTTTTTCAATATATGCACCCACAATCTGGAACACACTATCTGAAACCATTAGATCTGTGCAATCCAACAAAGACATGAAGAAACTGCTAAAAACACACCTCTTCATAGAACACTTTGGCCCAAATGATATAACATATCACCCTCAAATAAATCTGTTAACTTATTTATAATCCCATATTTATCTCCAAGTTGTATAACCCTTGTTCTATGTAAAACAAATTTCTAGAGATTATGTGGTGGTGTTCATTGTACACTGCTTTGGTACGAAAGCGGTATATAAAAACTGTTAAATAATAACCATCTCATTGCTGGCCTTCCTCTTTTGCAATGACCTTCAACCTAGCCAAGCATGATGTCTTTCTCTAATGATCTGTCTCTTCACATGATATGTCCAGAGTGTGAAAGTTGAAGTCTTGTCATCTGAGCTTCTAATGAAAGCTTATGTTTGATCTCCTGTAGTACCCACTGGTTTGTTCTTTGGGCAGTCCATGGTATAAACAGTATTCTTCACCAGCACCATAATTCAAAGGCATTGATTTTCTTCTTGTCTATCTTTTTCATTGTCCAACTTTCTCTTCCATATGGTGTTATTAAAAATACCATAGCTTGGACAAGTCAGATCTTTGTATGGAGAGATACATCTCTGCTCTTGAGAATCTTGTCTGCCAAGAGCAATGTGTTATCGGATTATTTGACTGCTTGTCATTTCTTTTTGACTATTAATCTAAGCAGGTTAAAGTTGTCAACATTTCTGTTTCTTCTCCATCAATGATGAGCTTAATGATTTTGCCAGATCTCAGGACTTTGTCTTCATGTTAAGGTGCAGGCCCATTTTAAGATTATGTTCCTTGATCTTGAGACAGATGTTTCAGATAGTCTTCACTTGCAGGCAGTAATGTGGTTTCATCATCATAGCAAAGATTGTTGATGAATCTTCCACCAATCTTCACACCTCGATTGTCTCCTGCTTCTCTGATGATTTGTTCTGCATATAAATTAAATAGGTAGGGGGAAAGAAGACCTTATCCATATACCTTTGCTGATTTTAACCCATTCTTTTTCTCCTTGTTCCACTGAAATTGTTGCTTGTTGATCGATGTAAAGGAGGTGCATAAGAACTATTGGGTGTTCTGCTATACCCATGCTTAATGTTGCCCAGAGTTTCTCATGATTTACACAGTCAGAGGCCTTGCTGTAGTCAATAAAATACATATAGATATCGTTTTGGTATTCTTTTGTCTTTTCAAGGATCAATCTCATATCTGCAATGATGTCTCTTGTTCCTCGGCCTTTCTTGGACCCTGCTTGTACTTCATTCAGTTCTCATTCCAATTATGGTTGTAGTCTCCATTGAATGATGTTGAATAGAAGCTTAATGACATGTGGGATAAGAGCGATTGTGCAATAATTTTCACAGTCAGTTGGATCACCTTTCTTCAATAATGGTATGAAAACAGATCCCTCCAATCAGTTGGCCATGATTTGATGTCTTCCAAATTTCCTGGCAGAGCCTTGTAAATATGGTAACAGCCGCATCTGATTGCTGTAATATTTCAATGGGAATGCCATCAATGCCCAGTGCTGTGGCCTTTGATAATGCTTTCAGAGCTGCTTTGACAATTTTTCATCACCAATGGTTCCTGATCATAATCTACAGATTGAAGTGGCTGTTGGTCCACTTTATCTTTTTTGGTATGACTCTGTGTATTCTTTCCACCTTATCTTGCTTTTCGGTATCATTCAACATGGATCCTTGAGAAATCTTTTAACATTCCAATTCAAGGCTGGAATTTTCTCTTTAACTCTTGTAGCTTTAGGAAAGCCAATCTTGTTCTTCCTTTAATAGTTTCTGATTCTGTTTTCTTGCATGCATCATTGTAGAATTTCTCCTTGTCTCGTCTTGCTGCATGTTTGAAATCTCTTCTAAGTTCTGTGATTATCTTTTTCTTCTCTGGCTCTAGCTTCTGTGTGTTTCTGGGCAACTTTTAGAGTTTATTTGGTCATCCATTTTGACTATTTTGCTTTTTCACCTTTTGTAGAGACTTCTTACTTTCTTTGAGCACAGCTTTCTTGATGTCATCCCATAACTAAGTTATCAATTTCAACGACTGACGTCAATAAAATGGTTGACAACTGGAACGATACACTCCAACAACATGCACAACTAACTACAACTCACAATTCAATTGCTCCTAACAAGGATCCTAGCATAAGGCATAACGCCCCCTGGTTCTCTCCAGATATTCGAACATCGCTACTTCAACTGAGAAGACTAGAAAGAAAGTGGAGACGCTCTCATGAAACCATCATCCACGATGAATACATGGCACACCTCAAAAGTCACCGTGAACTAATGTGGTCCAAAAGGAAGGAACATCATTCAACATTACTTAGTTGTTCACTAAACAAACCCCGCGAGCTATTCAACTTAGTTAAATCACTATCCAAGGAGCCCTCACCGCAGCAGCAAGAATGCATACATCCCCAACAGTATGCGAATTACATCCAATCCAAACTAACCAGAACAATTTCGGATTCATCACAAGCATCCCCTCAATTCAAGCAGTCACAAACACTACTCCTCAGTATCTCACCTCCATCACCCAAAACCATTAAAGAACTAATTGCCAACTTGAATACCACTACCGCAGCCAACGACCCATGCCCAGCACACTGGATCAAATCAATGCGCGCGGAGCTTAGTCCATATATAGCCAAAATTGCAAACCTCTCCTACTCCACTGGAACTTTCCCTGTTGCTCTCAAGCAGACTTCAATACGTCCCCTATTAAAGAACAACCAGATTGACCCTAAGAAGGAAGAATCATACCGTCCAATCTCCAGCATCCCGCTTCTTGCCAAAATTCTGGAGAAAGAGACACAACGCCAAATTCAGCAATATATTGACACATCTTCCCCCCTAGATCCGTGCCAACATGGATTTAGGGAAATGCATGGAGTCGAGACTCTCATGACCTCATTAATCAATTCGCTCATCTGTGGGATCAATAACATAAGATCTGGTGTCGCAATGATCTTCCTCAATATATCCGCTGCGTTTGATTCGGTAGACCATAAGATTCTACTATCGCGACTCTGCGAAAAGGGCATACAAGGTCTAGCATGGAACTGGTGTAAGTCATACCTCGAAGATCGCTGGCAACATGTTCGCATCGACTCCAAAACGTCAGAACCATTCCTCCAAACACAAGGGGTTCCACAAGGCTCCTCTCTATCGGCGCTCCTCTTCAATATATATATGCAGCCAATTTGCCAAATCACCAAATCATTTAATGTTTCCTGCCTCATTTACGCTGACGACGTGCTTATTTTCACCCCGATTGATATAACGAATCCAAATTACACCAACTTAACCAACTGTTTCAATGCAATAGCAGATTGGCTTTTAGATCAGAACATGCGAATCAACTTCAAAAAGACTGAAGTTTTAATTGTCACAAGAAACAAGCTATTCTCCCCCCCTGCATTCCTCAAGGTACGGGACGCCGAGCCCCCAATCAAGAATTCAGTCCGTTACCTAGGTATGATTCTTGATCAACAACTTGATTTTACCTCTCACATAAAAAGCACGGTAAAAACTATTTACTTCAAGATAAAAACATTACGCCACCTAAGACCCATGCTAGAATACAGCGATTTCCGCTCAATATTCCAAGCAATAGTCACTCCACACTTTGACTATGCGAATATTGTACTACATGGTCTTCCGAAGAACACCATTAACCCCCTGCAACTAGCAATGAATGCTGCGGCCCGTATCCTAGTTGGAGCATCTAAGAGAGACCATATCACGCCAATCCTTAGGGACCTTCACTGGCTCCCTATAGAATGTAGAATTAGGTACAAAGCTCTTCTCATCACATTCAAGGCCTTAAATAATCTATCACCAGCAACGACTTCAGACCTCATCAGTCTACCTCCCGAGACAAGAACCAGGAGACCACTCGCTGAAAATACCCTAGTCATTCCCAGTGAATCCACAAATTTGTCCCAATCAACAATCAACAGAGCATTTAAATCTTATGCGCCTAGATGCTGGAATAAACTTCCTCCAGATATCAGAGCAATACGAGACATGAAGCAGTTCAGGAAGGCTATCAAGCATTATCTATTCACTGAGTACTTCCAGCCACCGTAATCCTAATATAAGATGTCATAAGACAAATTCATATGCATAACTACTCCATAAGACATACTTTCTAGAACTAAACTTTTGTTGTAATTCCGCTGCTCACTAAAATCTCTCGGCTAGTTGAATTTATGTAAATAGTTCAATCGTTATTGTAGATAGTTACCCTTGTTTTCCCAAGTTTATTGCCCTGTTATATGTAACTCATGAAATACATGAAATACAAGAGATCACAGAGAGCAGAAGACAGGCATCTGTATTTGGAAAAACTTAGAGAAGCTAGCAAAGTAGTCAAGAAGGCAAAGATTCAAAAGGAGGAGGAAATAGCCAATGCAATAAAATGGGGGGGATAAGACATTTTTCAGATATATTAGTGAGAAGAGGAAGAGCAAAAGTGGTATTGTCAGACTCAAGGGTGCAGGGGGGGAATATGTAGAAGCTGATAAGGATAAAGCGGAATTGCTTAACAAATATTTTTGTTCTGTGTTCACAGATGAAGAACCAGGAGCAGGACCTCAGAAAACACCCACAAATAAGAACAGAAGCGAGGGACATCTTGAACTATTTTCAGAAGACTGTGTTCGTGAGAAACTAGCTCAACTTAAAGTAGACAAAGCGATGGGACCGGATGGGATACACCCTAGAATACTGAGGGAACTTGGGGACGTTCTAGCAGCTCCACTGACTGACCTTTTCAATGCCTCGTTGGAGTCGGGAGTGGTGCCAAAGGACTGGAGAGAGGCTCATGTGGTGCCTTTACACAAAAGCGGAAGTAAGGATGTGGTTGAAAACTACAGGCCGGTTAGTTTAACTTCGGTGGTGAGTAAATTATTGGAAACGCTGCTGAAAGAGAAAATAGTGAGGTTTCTGGAGTCCAGCGGATTACAGGATCCGAGGCAGCATGGATTCACCAGAGGCAGGTCTTGTCAGACAAATCTGATTGATTTTTTTGACTGGGTGACCAGGGAGTTGGACCAAGGGAGAGCTCTAGATGTGGTGTATTTAGATTTCCGTAAAGCCTTTGACACTGTTCCTCACAGGCGACTTATAAACAAACTGAGCACCCTAGGGATGGACCCTAAAGTTACTGCTTGGGTTAGAAGTTGGTTGGGTGGGAGGCGACAAAGAGTACAGGTAAATGGAGCTCACTCTGAGGAGAAGGATGTTGCCAGTGGTGTACCCCAGGGATCTGTCCTTGGTCCGATTCTTTTTAACATCTTTGTTAGTGATATAGCGGAAGGGCTGTCGGGTAAGGTTTGCCTCTTTGCGGATGATACCAAAATCTGCAATAGAGTAGACACCCAGGAAGGGGTAGATAACATGAGGAGGGATCTAGCTAAGCTTGAAGAATGGTCTAGAATTTGGCAGCTGGGATTTAATGTTAAAAAATGTAAGGTCATGCATTTGGGCTGCAGCAATCCAAGGGAGCAATACAGTATAGGAGGTGAAGTACTTTTGTCCACTAAAGAAGAGCGGGACCTAGGCGTGGTTGTGTCTGATGATCTTAAAGTAGCTAAACAGGTGGAAAAGGCGACAGCAAAAGCTAGAAGGATGCTTGGGTGCATACGGAGAGGAATGGCTAGCAGAAAAAAGGAGGTGATAATGCCTCTGTATAAGTCTTTGGTGCGACCTCATTTGGAGTATGGTGTGCAATTCTGGAGACCGCACCTTCAAAAGGATGTGAACAGGATGGAGTCGGTGCAGAGGGTTGCTACCAAAATGATTAATGGGCTTCATTATAAAGCATATGAGGACAGACTTAAGGATCTTAATATGTACACCTTAGAGGAAAGGCGGGATAGAGGTGATATGATTGAGATGTTTAAATACCTCCGTGGCATAAACGTTCAGGGAGAGAGCCTCTTTCAATTGAAAGCAAGTTCTGCTACGAGGGGACATGGGATGAGGGTGAAGGGAGATAGATTCAGGAGTGATATGCGGAAATATTTCTTTACGGAAAGAGTAGTGGATCCGTGGAATAGTCTCCCAGTGGAGGTGGTAGAGATGAGGACAGTAACTGAATTCAAGAAAGCATGGGACCAACACAGAGGATCTCTAAAGGCAAAAAGTGGACTGTTGTAGTTGTTATGGAAGGACAGACTAGATAGGCCATGTGGTCTTTTTCTGTCGTCATATTTCTATGTTTCTATGTTTCTATGTTTCTATATGTTATATGTAACTCATACGTGTTTTCAAATGTACTGAGAATGTTTTGTTCCATGTAAACCGCGCTGATGCTAAAGAGCACGGTATATAAGAAACTTTAAATAAATAAATAAATAACTTGATCTTCTGGGTACTAGGTAGTTGCTCTAACCACCAGGCTACTCCTCCACTCTACTCATGCATTATTGATTGTGAATATCTTGAAAACACTACTAGTTGTGTGTGTTCTAAGGATGGGGTTCAGAATCACTAGTTTAGCCCATCTACCTTATAACCCATTATTGGTCCATCCATCACAATTTAAATAAAGAGTTTTCCTTGGTTTCTGCATAAGTATATGCCTGGTATATGACCTCCTCAGATTTCATCATAAGAAGAAATTAATGCTTCCCTTTACTGGGAAATCGGAGCCTGTCTTGTTGGTTGGACTTGTTTGGACTATAAATGTTGACAGAGTCACACTCGGGTTTTTACACTAAAGATTCAGCAGAGTTGATGCAGTGAAGAGATACTTATAGGTCATTCCAGACAGAGAGAGAGAGACCTGTCACCATAAGTGAGTTGACTATGTTGTGACAGAAGAGGACAAATGAGTAACAGGACCAGGAAGTATGGCATGGGTCCTAATGGCAAATTGAGACTGGCTGGAAGACTGCCTGTTGGTAATCCCTTCTGTCAAGGAAATACAAGGGGTGTGCTGGAAAGGGAATACATGCTTTCAATGATAGCACCTACATGGTAGAATGCCATGCCTGGGGAGGCAAGATTGGAATTGAATCAAGTTATCTTTTGAAAACTGATTAAGACCTGGCTATTCCAGTATCGCGTGGTGAGGGGTTTTGGTGAGCAGAGAGAGAGGAGTTGCATTTTATGGGTTGGGTTTTATTATAAATATGTTTCTGGAAACTGCACTGAACAGACTTGTTGTCTATAAACCTTTTAAATAAAATAAATACATAAATATGTATGACATACTTGTTAGAGCACATAATCAATGGCAGAGAGAGATTTGGTTTATTGTCTGTCTCCACTGCTCTCTGTCTGACCTTGAGTGGTTTATTTTTTTTCTCCTAGGCTTAGTTTTAAATTGTGATCCCATCTTTCTAGACATGCTTATGTTTAGGTTGTTCAGCTTGTGCTACTCTGTGACAGAACCATGGCTGTTTGGGCTTTAGTGTGCTCACCCCTCACCCCACATCTAGTGTTGAGGGTTCTGACAGGTTAAAGGGGGTTCTACTCTCCTATCTGATGACAGCCTCTGAAGGAGGGGAGGCCAGAATGATTTGGTTTGAGCCTGTGTGGTTCAATGCTGTATGGGAACCACAAAGGCTGGGGTTGGCCGAGTGCTCTGCTACCTCCCTCCTCCTTGGTAGCTCCATCACTGTGCCACTCAAATGTCCAGCTGGATATATGAGGCCTGATATATGGATTTATGCTCCTAACTTTGAGAGTTATGCTGCTAAATTGGTCTCTCTGAAAATTTGCTATTCCCAAATTCATATTTAACATTTCACTAAACTCCTAAGTTTAGGAATATAAAACATGGGTGGCACTGGGGACAGGTTTAGGGCAGGGAAAAAAGTTAAGAGCTTAGTACTGATTTTCAGCACTGGGCATCTAAATTAGGCTCAAAAATCTAAGCAAATCAATGGAAGGCTTAATTTAGGAGCATACGTTTTAAGCTCCTAAATTGTGAAAATTTAGGTTGCCAAGCGTTGCTGAAAATAGGTCATAAATTTAGGAGCTCTCTTTTTTTTTTTATATATCGAGCCCATGCTTCCTTTCCTCTTTTCCTTGGGCTCTAATGCATCTCAATATAATTCCAGCAGTTTCAAGCCCAGGTCAGGAAAGTTGTCTGGCTGATAAAAGGATAATTAAAATAATAATGTACCAATCTTTGCAACTGTTGACCAGGTGTCCATATTCGCAAACTGCTGGTAACAGTAGTATAGTGGTTTTTTAAAAAAAATTATGAATATACAGGAGCAACACCACAGAGTGTGTGAAATTGAAACGTGCTGTTCTGAAAGAACATGCTGTTGGATTTCCCTGAACTCACGGGCTGGCGTGGAATGGGTGATGAGATAGACAGACATGTTTTTGGAGTACACGAAGAATGATGAGAGCTTTGAGGATTGAAGACCACAGCAAAATCAGCTGCAGTTATCGAGCTAGGAAGGTGTGGTTGGCAGAAATAGGGACTGAGAAAGTGGCTGATGAGGAAGTAGTATTATGTGGATATTTTAAAGAAACAGATTTTGTTCAAAATGTTAAAACGCTTTTTTGATCTTTCTTAATTACGACCAGCTCCACTGCCCAGGAACCATCATAGTTTTGCTTCTAGTTGCTATTTTTATAATTAATATTGTCATTCATATTTTACGTATCTTAGTACCGCGGGTCTCTTGGTTTTGGGGTCTCCTGTAATAATTCCTGTTCTTTCAATCCTAGAATCAGTTGGCCCAGTGTACAAATGCCTTGGAAAGTTCAGAAGAATTGCTGGATTTTGCCTCCCGGTCGCTGGACATTAAGGAGCCAGAGGAATTTTCAAAGGTAGAAAATGTAGTCTGACATGAAGGCAGCGTATCAGAGACATTCCTGTACTCCTGCCCCTCTCTTTTTTATTTTTTCTCCTGAGCTTCCCAGTTTGTCACAAGAGATTTGCATGAGTTGGGATGTCTTGATATGATACACTGATACTGAAAGCTTTTGCCAAAGGTAAGAAAAAAAAATCCCTCTCTATTTATAGTGATTATCCACCCAGGCTTTGGTTCCAACAAAGTGTAGAACCTGAAAGAATATTAACTGGACTTGGTTTACCTGGAGGTCATTTCTTTGAGCCACTCTGGCCTTTCTCCATACCTTATTTCCTCCTCACCTGTGATGGCCATATCTTCCTTAATGGAAGTGAGCAACAGGGAATAGAGTTCTCCATTAGTGTCTGCTGGATACTTCTGTAGACTCATCTTGGGCACTTTAGTGTAGGAGAAGGATCTCATGGCTCTTCTTGGTTCCAGTGTAATAAATGTGTGAATTAAAATATGCATCAGTTTTTCGTGTACAGATTTATCTCCAGGAACAAGCAGCAATGTAGTCTTCACATATGGGTGATGTCTGCACCGACAAAGTCCGTGCGGAAACACTCCCCAGCATCCTATAGGAAAGCTTTTGTGAGTACTCCACTGTGTCTGCGCAACTGCCTTCCAACTCTTCAGACTCCTTCTCCTCAGTTCTTCTTTTTCCACGGAGAAACTTTTTCTCTGAATAGCACTTCTGCTTTCCCGTTTCACTCCGTCATTGTCCCTGATTCTGGTACCTTCAATTTTTAGTCTTTTGTTTTATTTTCTTTCTTTTTCATTTTTTTTCTTCAAGGGCCTTGTGCCCCTCATAGGCCTTAGGCTTACCCTCTCCACCATGGAGGAACATCCTAACAGTTTCAAAAAAAAGTGCACCAAATGTTCTCAGACAATTTCTGCCATGGACATACATGAGCGGTGCTTCAAGTGCCTCAGTCCCGACCATGACCCAGACGCTTGCTCCCTCTGTAAGCAAATGACAAAGAGAGGACTTGGAAATTGGGTCAGAAAGTTGTCAGAACTTTTCCCTTCGGATTCAGTTTCATTGGCATTGGCATTGACATCCTCCCTGATCTTCATCAGCTTCAAAGGTATCCAGAGACCTCATAGTTCAGACTCTATGAGGAAGAAAAGTTTGAGATCCCCGCAAAAATCTCCATGGGCTCCAAAGGAGTCTCGAATGTCATCCAAGGAGTCCAAAGAGACATCGAAAGGATGGAGGGAGAGGTCCCGTTCAAAGCCCAGAGACTCCCTGAAGATATCCTGGGACTCTGGCTGTTAGACCGAACACCCCCTGCAGGAAGATTGTCCTCCAAAACCTCTGTGGAGAAACGGGAGGCCTCCGAGGCATCAACCTCGGCAGAGCACCTGGGGCCGTTCTCTTGTACAGTGGCTGCAAGCCCCATTCTGTCTCTGGACCAGACACCGGCAGTCTCATTGGATCAGCACATGCTATCCATCGAGAAGACCTTAGCCGTTCTCCTAGCAGTCTCAGTACCCCAAGCACCGATGACACCAGGACCACTTACATCTGTATCAACATTGGTACTGAAATCGGTATCACTACTGATGAAATTGCCTGATGTCCACATTACCCATGCCTCTGCTCCACCACAGGGACCGGTGTTGGGAGCCCCATCGGTCGATACCAGGTTCAGCACCGCTGTTAACACAGCAAAGGGAGGACATCAAGCAGGACTGGTACTGACAGCACCATTCGCACGGTCATCGACACCAGCAGCACTCACTGAGCTCAGATTCTGAGGCCTCCGATTCAGACTATCGGTCCCTCGACTCTGAGGAGCTACTCAATATGACATTGGCATTGGAGCTGTCATCTCCAAGTACCACCTCCTGCTGAAAGTCCCTACCTGAGGACATGTCTTTCCAGGAATTTATTCGGGACATGGGGCAGGGCTATCGATACCAGCCACAGCGGAACCGGAGCCCCGGGCTGAGGAACTGGATATTCTACAGTACCCCACGGTCCCGAAGGAGGCAACGCTCTTGCCAGTTCATCAGATCCTACATAAACTGATGCTTCGCATGTGGGAGACCCCGCTTACAGTCTCACCCATCAGCAGGCAATACAATCTATCAAGTACCAGAGGTCCCAGGTTTTCAAAAGACAGTTACCACATCACTTGATGGTAGTTGAATCAATGATGCGCTACATCAAAAGTGGTAAGACACATGTGTCGATACCCCCAGTCGATTCCTTTGCTCGACGTTCTTTTCAGGCATTAATGCTGGCAAGTAGGACTAACTCCTAGACCTTATATATAGGAATATTCCTTAAGGAAATCAATAAGGATTGGGAAGCCTTCCTTCACTTTATACCAGAGGAAAAGAAGCCAGCTTTTGAGACAGTCCTTAAAAACAGTCAAAATGTCTCCAAGTTTGTGAATAGGGCAGCCTTTGATGCACTTGAATCCACCAGCAGGGCATCAGCTATTGAAAACTAGCATGGTTACAGGCCTTGGACCTAGAGCAGTGGTCCAAGACAAACTGGGTAACATCCCCTGTACTGGGGAAAATCTCTTTGGTAAAAACTGCAGAGCTTGAAACTGATGATACCACTCTGAAGAGGCTCTCCAGAAAGATATAAGAAACTGTTAAATAAAATAAATAAATTGCTGACCCCTCAAAAATGAAACCAGCAACAAAGAAGCCCATCTATCCTAAAAAGAAGAGGTTCTACCCTTCTTATTCACAACCTTCTTACCAGCCTCAAGGCAAGCAACAGGGGCCTAAAACCTGCTAAGAAACCCAAAACTGCTAAGCAACAGCCAGCAGCTCAACAACAAGCGACACTCTGCTTTTGATTCAGTCCTGGGGAACATGGTCATCTTGCCCTTGCAAAGGCCTAATCCAACAAAAATAGCAGGTCGACTTTATTTCTTTAACAGCCATTGACAAATGATCACCTCAGAACAGTGGACACTAAGGATCATTCAGGAGGAGGGGTTCCAACTAAACTTCATACAGCCTCCTCTGCCTCACTTCAGAGGCGAATATCCTCTCCAACCTAACCTCAGGGTCCTACTCAGAGGAAATCTCTAACCTATACACCTAAGGGGCCATAGAGGAGATTCCACAACAAGAACTTTGAGGGCTTCTACTCTCCTTACTTCTTCATACCAAAGACGTCAGGAGGATACAGGCTTTTCCTTGACCTTTTAAATCTCAACAAATTCCTTGTCAAGGAGAAGTTCAAAATGATTTCCCTCGGAACCCTCCTACACTACTTGCAGGAACAAGACTGGCTTTGTTCTCTAGTTCTCAAATATGCATATAACCCATATCCTGATATATCCAGGACACAGGAAATATCTTTGCTTTGCTTTTCAAGGGACTCACTACCAATACAAAGTTCTCCCCTTTGGACTGGCATCTGCTCCCAGGATTTTCACAGAATGCATGTCAGTGGTGGCAGCCCATCTGCGAGGTAGGGAGATCTTCGTCTTCCCTTACTTAGACAACTAGTTGATAAAGGCAGACTCTCCAGGAGAACTCTGCACTTCACTCAAAACCATCCTCACAATGCTGCAACACCTGGGATTCATAGTAAACTTCCCAAAGTCCCATCTAACCACAACCCAAAGATTGGAATTCATAGGGGCACTGCCTTTCTGCCACTAGACTATATGGACTGACTAGTAACCCTAGTCATCCACATGTGTCAACAGACAAGCTCGACAGCTTGAGACTTCCTTCGTCTCTTAGGCCACATGGCATCCATATTGCACATGGTGCCATATGCAAGACTACATATACACCTGGCATAATGGACCCTAGCATCCCAATGGGGATAGTCCACAGGATATCTATGGGACATCATTCAGATCACCCACCCACTAGTTCAATCTCTCCTATGGTGGTGCACCCCAGCCAACCTGCTGGAAGAGTCACCTGTCCCGATGCCTCAACCTCAACACACCCTAGCCACGGATGTGTCCAAACTGGGTTGGGGGAGCCCACCTGGAGTCAGTGTCCACACAAGGCCTGTGTACGACTCAGGAATCATCCTTTCAGATCAACTTGTTGGAATGTCCTGCAGGTATTTCAACACCACCTCTCGAACAGCCAGGTGCTTGTCAGGATAGACAACCAGCAATGTTCTATGTGAACAAACAAGATGGGACAGGCTCACTTCCCCTCTGCAAAGAGGCCTGTCGCCTGTGGAACTTCGCCATCTCTCACCACATACACGTTCATGCAGTGAATATTCCTGGCAATCTGAATCACCCTGTGGACAGGCTCAGTCGCATCCTCCACCCGTACGAGTGGAGTCTAGACCCTTGCTCAGTGGCACAAATCTTCAAAGCCTGGGGAACTCCAGTCATCGACCTCTTTGCCACTCCACATAACAGCAAACTACCGCAGTTCTGTTCCCGAGTTCCATCCAAGCTAAGCCAAGAAAATAATGCTTTTCACTTACAGTGGGGTCAGGGACTGCTTTATGCATTTCCTCCCACACCCCTAATACCAAAGATCCTCTTCAAACTCCAGCTCAACTGGGGCACTGTGATTCTCATAGCCCCCTTATGGCCCCATCAATCCTGGTTTCCCCTTCTACTTCTGCTACAAGAGAAGCAAACAATCCATCAGGGCTGCATTCTGAGTCTTCTATCCCAGGACGATGAAACAATCCTACATACCAATCTGCAATCTCTCCGTCTGACTGCATGGCTGCTGAAGGGGTGATGCTTCAGCATCCAGAAAACCCTCTATCAGATGGACCTACATGTTCAAATGGCACAGATTTAGATCATGGTGCTGACAAGATAACCTCAATCCGTTTGACACACCAGTGCCTGTACTTCTGCAATATCTATTGCACTTGTCCTCAACGCTCCAGTGCCTGCACTTCTGCAATATCCATTACTCTACATTTAAATCTTCACTGAAAACACACCTTTTCATCTCTGCCCATAATCTCTCTGACTCACACTAATGGCCTGGCTATATTTCTGTTTGTTGATTTCTCCTCTGTGTCCTGTTTGGGTTTTTGCTGCCTTCTCTTTTCTGTCAAGATTGTAGTTTCTTTTCCTACTCTCGCCTAGAGCCAATTCTGAATGTTAATCCAATTGTAAACTGCCCTGATGTTATAAAGGGTGGTATATCAAGAACAAATAAACATAAACACTTGTCCTCTTCAGAACTAAGACCAATTTGGTTAAAGTTCACCCCAATGCCATTGCGGCTTTTCACAAACCAATCGATGGTCATTCCATCTTTGTGCATCCCCTAGAGGCGTGTTTCATGAGAGGCCTCATCTCTAAGCCACCCATTTGACCACCTCCAGTGGCATGGGATCTCAATGTTGTCTTGGCTCAGCTTCTCAAACTCCCGTTTGAACCCCTAGCAACTGCTCACCTGTGGTACTTGTCTTGGAAGGTCATATTCCTAGTTGCACTGACCTTGACCAGGCACATGAGTGAATTACAAGCCTTGGCGGCCCATCCACCACACACCAGATTCCATCATGACAAGGTTGTCCTACGGATACACCCTCACTTTTTACCAAAAGTGGTATTGTCCTTCCACATCAATCATTCAGTGATAGTTCCGGTCTTCTTCCCAAGAGCTTACTTTTCCCATGCAGAAGCAACCCTGCACACTCTAAATTGCAAATGAGATCTGGCCTTCTATCTGCAGAGGACTCAGGATCTCCATAAGTCGTCACAGTTCTTTGTTTCCTTTGACCCAACTCACTTGGGGCTTCCTGTAACAAAATGTACACTGTCCAGATGGATAGCAGACTGCATCACTTTTGCTTATGATAAAGCAGGACTCTCCCTCACAGGGGTGTTGCTGCTCACAATGTCCGAGCCATGACAACTTCTGTAGCCAACCTACGCTCAGTAGCCATTGACGAAATCAGCCAGGCAGCAACCTGGTCCTTCATCCCCACCTTTGCCGCCCACTACTGCTTGGACAGGGACTCCTTCCGGGATGCAACCTTCGGTCAGGCGGTCCTCCAATATCTCTTTGGAACATAGCTACAACTCCTCCCCCCACCCATACTGTTTATTCCAGATCTCCATGGCGGGGATGTCTGTGTCCAATTGATCCCAGTCTGACCTTTCTGACATGGTTAACAAGTCTCCTGAGCTAGGGAATCCCATATATGAAGACTATATTCCTGCTTGTTCCTGGAGATATCATAGTTACTCACCTGTAACAGGTGATCTCCAGGAACAGCAGGAATTTAGTCTTCACAACCCACCCTCCTCCCAAATCAGCTGTAGGGTTATTTTTACTGTTCCTTCTCAGCTACAAATCCAATTGAGGAGAAGGAGTAAGAAGAGCGGGAAGGCAGTCTCTTGCAGGTGCCGTGGAGTACTCCCAAAGGCTTTCCTATAGGACGCTGGGGAGCATTCCCACGCGGGCTCCATTGATACTGACGTCACCCAAATGTGAAGACTAAATTCTTACTGTTCCTGGAGATCACTTGTTACAGGTGAGTAAGTATGCTTTTTTAACCATGTGAGTAAAGTACTAATGTGCTTGCAGTAAACTAATGATATACTAGTATATCAGACATCAAAAAATACATAGAAAAAAAAATCTGTGCTAAACCAGAGTAAAAATGGACACTAAGCTTAGAACACATTTTTGTATTGAAAATGCTTTAAAATGGTAGGAAAGACAGAAACTCTACTACCATTTGTATTCTTTCCAACCCATTGGAAATGAGAGAGAATTATACAAAAGGGTTCAAGAAAATCCGTCTGTCTACAAAAAATTAATGTAATGGGATGAAACTTGGTATGTGTGAAAAACTGGTGAAAAGAGATATCGACTTTGAAAATGGGCCAGATCAGACTAAGGAGTTCCAGAGAAATAAAGCTGACAAAAAAAATAATTCAATGCATTTCTCTGGGAGAAGGAGCTTCAACTATGTAGAAACTTACACAGAATGAAACTGTCATAGCAGTTATGGAATTCCTTTTTTCTAAATCCACCCTCCCCCACGTCTGCCTCAACACCCTATATATTTCCACCACCTCCAGAAAATACTCCCTCGCATTTGCTTTACTAACTTGCCAAATGCCCCACCCTGAAATAATACACCCACATAACTGCCTCAGTACCCTTCAAACTGCTCCACCCCAAAAACTACTTCCCTGTATCTGTCCCCACCCTTACCCCATAGACACAATGTGTACATACACAGTTGTGGTCAACATTATTGGCACCCTCGCAGTTCAGCCCCTTAATGTCCAATATCTCCTAAAAAAAAAAAAAAAAAAAAGTGGCCAGTGAAATGGCTTTGGACTATATATGCACACATATTTGACACATAAAAGAATCAAATAAAACAAGATTACTTTAAAAGGAAATAGTATAAAAACTGGGGCATTGCCAGGACATGATTATTGGCACAGTTATAAACAATTCAAATCAGTTTGGACAGAAGAACCATATCCCATTGCAGTAAAATTAGACACACCTGTGATCAATGGTCAGTACTCACATGATTTGAATCAACCAATGAATGATGGCTCTAATGTTTAAAATGGCCACATTCACTCCCTGTTCCATTTTCACAATGGTGAAGACAAGAGAGCTGCCTGAGACCATCAGAAAAGCCATTATCATCAAACTTCAAAGGGGTACAAGGCGATCTCCAAAGACCTTAGGATTTCAGTGTCTACCGTTGCAATGTTAAGAAGGTTTCTGCAAATGGAACTGTCAAGAACCTTCCAGAACATCGTGGAAAGAGGAAAATGAATCCAAGAAGTCAAAGATTAGTGTGAACTGTTGGAAAAACACCACATACAACATCCAAAGAGCTTAAGGCTAGCCTGGAGCAATCTGGAATGCTGGTTTCAACCCACACCATACACTGTGCACTAAACAAAGAAGGACTTCATGGACAAAGGTCGAGGAGGACCCCACTGCTCAAAGACAAACATAAAAAGGCACGCCTGATCTTTGCCCAAACCCACCTTGAGAAACCACAATAAAGAAAATCTGATGCTTCATCCTTTCAAGTCTTCCGATCCCGATGACTGGGATGAATCCATCGATACCAAAGCTGAATTTTCAACAATTCTAGCCTTTGCCCCTCATTTTAGGGGGTTCTCATCAGGAGAGATTTCTTTTAAAGCTTTTCTGCTTGATATGGCAAAGTTACTTGCCATTTCTATACCTGGTGAAGAATCCATACCAGGAGATTCAGAGACTCTGCAATCCCCCTGGATTCCAAAGGAGGGAGTCATGCTTCCTTTGCATCAGATCTTACAGGATCTACTTTTAAGAATGTGGGAAACTCCTTTAACGGTATCCCCACATTCTAAGACACTTGACACTATGTATAAGGTGCCACCTTCTCCAGGTTTTCAAAAGACTCAACTTCCTCATCATTCTATTGTTGTAGAATCAGCAATGAGGCGTATTAAGAGTGCAAAGAACCACTCCTCTTATCCGCCAGGTCGTGAGTCTAGGACTTTAGATGCCTTTGGACGTCGATGCTTCCAGGCATCCATGCTTTCAGCAAGAATTATCTCATATATTTTCTATATGGGATTATCTCTTGAAGAGGTCACAAAGAACTTAAAGCTTTTGAACCCTTTTCTTCAAGAACATAAAAGAGCAGACTATTACTTATTAGTCAGTCATGTTCAAAATGTCTCTAAGTTCCTTAATCGTGCTTCCCTGGACTGTTTTGAGTCTATTAGCAGAACGTCTGCTATAGCCATAGGGGCACGACGCATGGCCTGGCTCCAAGCTTCAGACTTGGACAAATGGGTGCAAGAAAGGCTGGCAAGTACTCCTTGTACTGGTGAGAATCTCTTTAACAAGGATGCTTTATTCCAAGCTAATCAGTTAAACACTGATATTCTTGTTTTCAGAGGATTGTCAAAACTTTCCTCTAATCCAGCTACTAAAAAATCTCCTAACAAACTTTATCCCCCTAGGGGGAAAAAGCTTTATCCATCTTCTACCCATCATGCAGATGTTTCCAAAGAAGGGCAACATCAAACCAGGCTAAGAAAATCAAAGCCTCAACAGGCTCAGCAAACCCAGCAGTCGCAAGGTTTCTGATTTTTTATTCATTGAATCTCTTTTTCCTGTTTGAGGTTTAGAACCAGTAACCTACTTCTTATGAAAAATAGCTTTTTCAGTTCATCTCATCCTTACTGAGATGTCAGTGATACACTGACTCAATCCTCGGCTCTAGGCATGAATCTCTTGCCACAAGAGAAATGCATTCTTTTAGCTCCAAGAGCTACTGAGGACAATCATGCCTTACAGTTAACAGGGTTCTCCTCTCCTTTTTGAAGGAAAAAGAGGAGTAACAACTAACAACAAGGTATAGGCTATGTCCTTCACCTTGACAGTTTTCCTGTACGAGGGTATCTCTTAGTTTGGTCTGCAAGGGACTTACCAAATTGTAAGTCTTCTCAACTCTGTATTGCTTCTATCCCTCTTAGTCGGAACATCTAGTCTCTAAGAGTGATACTATTCAACTGGAGGGCTTACTTTTTGAGCCATAGGTTTTTCTTGAATACCTACTCCAGTAACTGATTTCCATACAGAGTTTTCTTTCCCTTTACAATCTTCTCAAATATTTCTTTTAAGACAGCTTATCAGACATAATTGAGTTTTACCACTCTTAATTATGTCTGTTGGTCCTTTTCCAATCTATAGGACCTAACTTTTTCTGCTGCCTTGATAACAGAAAATTCCAAGAGAGGTTCCACAACCCACTTGGACATTTTATCATTGCAGGCAACTGGCCTGTCTACTATTCTTAGCCATCTTTAATTCTTTTTGGCTCCAACAGAATAGATTAGGTTGCACACTGGCAGTTGAACAGCCAGATCTCACCTAAGCAGCCTACAACCTGCTCTCTGCAATTATACAAAAAAGCTCTGCAACTATGGGCCTTTGCTAGAGAGCGTCAGAGCCATTCCTAGTAGGTAGTTTCTAGATGGTTAAAAAGGCTTTGCCCAGTCATGCTCCTACATGACTGTTTTTTTCCTACTCATACCATCTTCCTTAAAATTTCCTTTTAGGGAAAAGGAACCAGGGCTTAGACCACGTGAAAATAAAGAATTGCTCGATTCCCTGGATTGTTCCACATCTCCAGTGGAACTCTTTCAACAGGGATGCATTCTTTTTCACTGCAGTCGGTCCTTGTCCACTGTTTTTCCTTCTAATTCCCGAAACTTCATTGAAGCTTATGCTGAACAAAGAACGCATGATACTCATATTGCCCTCATAGAGGGGCAAACATGGTATCCCCTTATATTGCGTCTTCTTCTCCACATTGAAGTTATAGAAGGATCCAGACTTGTTGTCTTACGACTAAGGATCTCCTCCTGCACCCTTTCACGTAGGTCTCCATTCTGGTTATTCAAAGGCTAGAATTTTTAAAGAAATCTAGACCTCTCCTTCTGAGTAAGAACATTCCACTGGTTTCCATGTAACCTTCTCCATGGTTCTTCCACGTGTAACCAGAAAGAGATTCTCTATCTATATTCTCAGGCAGGTCTTACCCCTTCTTGTTATTAAGTGGATCTCCCTCTCTCTCTCTCTCTCTCTCTCTCTCTCTCTCTCTCTCTCTCTCTCTCTCTCTCTCTCTCTCTCTCTCTATATATATATATATATATATATATATATATATATATATATATATATATATATATATATATGACTTTGAAAGATTTGTTACTGTCCATATTAATACCATAACCTTTTAAATGGACAGCCAATTTCTATGGTAATTACAAACAACCTTCTTTTACCATAACCTGTCCGGTTACGTTGCAACTCAGGCTTTCCATGTAAAGTCATTATCCTAAGTGACATCACTTAGGGAAGACATTACTGATCTTCAGTGCGTTGGAGGCTACACTGCCTACCACAAATGTTTCTTTCTTTCATTTGGATAGAGGGGTCTTAAAGACCCATCCTTTTTCTGCAAACTAATCAGATTATTTCCTCTCTTTCCTAGAGCCTGTCGCAGGGCTGCCCCGTCTACGCCTTAAGAATGTTGGGGTGACCCCGGGCAAAGATTATACTAGGCAGTCCAGGGAATGTAAGTTCACTCGGCGTAGTTGAGAAAAGTGACCTCACAGATTCCAACTATCTAGGAGCACTCATTAATGAGACCAGGTGGAGGGAAATAAGGCTTTTTATTCCCCGTTAAATGCAAAAGTTCAACATAAGAGATAATCATTGAAAACAGAAAGTCCTTTGTATCAAAAAGGTACCAATATTTACAATAGTTGCTTAATTGTTGCTTCACAATTAAGGCAGGCTTCACTACCGGAATTCAGTACAAGAAAACAGCCATTAAATTTCATTAATTCTTCTTCACTATACAGAGCACACAGACTCTGGAGCTGAGGCCGTGCACAAGTCACATTCCATAAGTTCTGGCAGAGATAAGGGAACAGTATTTGGGTATTCAATTTCCATAGAATCTCCTTCGCTATACTTAGTAGAGGAATATTCACTGTCCCTGTCTGACCCAGACATGTAGGTTAGGACTCTGGGGTCTGGCTTCTCATAGCCAGGGGTTCTCAAGGCTTCAGGAATTTGATTAAACCAATCTGGTTTCTTTTCCCTCACACAAGGGGCATGGGTTTTAGCAGAGCTTTTAGGAGCACAGTATTCACAGTCATTGGTTAGTGATTCATACCTGGATTTGGACGAGTTGGAAACAACAGTGTTTTCTCCTCCAGTCACTTTCCTTTGGTAGCAGAGCCTCTGCCTGCCAGCATTGGATATAGCCGTGCTTCTGGGCAGTTGAGTAAAACTTGTCCTGGATTCCCCCCTCTCTCTGGGTAAGAAATCCAGCTGACCATAAAAGTGCTTTCCTTTCTGACCTGGTAAAACTTGATAATAATCCTTCAGAGATTGTAAGCTCTTCTCAGAACCCTTCTCCCTGGTTCTTGGCTTCTGTCTCTCTGTTCTGGATTCAGGCAGACTGTAAGAACAGGGCGTGGCAGGCACTCTCACCTTAGAGCTGGCTCTAGCAAACTTCCCTTGTGCAGCAGGGTCAGTTTGGGCCTTCTGGCTCCCAGCCTTGTGAAGTCTGTTCCTTCTCAGGTTCCTCTCAGTCTTCTCTGCCTTCTCTTGGTGTTTCCCAGCCTTCCCTGGGTACTTCCCAGCCTTCCCTGGGTACTTCCCAGCCTTCTCTGGATACTTCCCAGCCTTCTCTTGGTGCCTCTCAGCCTTCTCTGCTCTACAAGCATTCTGTTCTGATTTATAAAGCAAACTCCTTGGAATGACTTCCGGGTTCACTTCCAGGTGCAAGTCATCAGAGTTCCCAGGCTCATTAACTCCCGAATGTCTGTTCCTGCTCCCTCTAACTGTGCCTGGGGGTAATTGCACACCTAGTTCCTTAAAAAAAACAGGATTTCTTTTTAAACACTCATCTGTATTGACACACGCCTCATGACACATCCCCCCTCTTAAAATATTACGGGCTGAATGACCCTCATTACAGCACGTAATTCTAGACATTGCGTCGGCGTTATCATGCAGCTTCCCTGCTCTGTGTTGCACTTGAAATTCATACGGCTGCAATGCCATGTACCATCTAGTCAATCGGCTATTATTGTTGCGCATCTGGCTCAACCACTTGAGCGGGGCATGGTCGGTGATGAGGGTAAACCTCCTTCCCATGAGGTAGAACTTCAAAGCTTCAACAGCCCACTTTATAGCTAAGCACTCACGCTCAATCGTCGAGTACTTCTTCTCGGCTGGTGACAGTTTTCTGCTTAGAAACATGACGGTGTGTTCAGCCCCCTCCTGCATTTGGGAAAGGACGGCCCCTAGGCCGATTTCCGATGCATCGGTTTGGAGTAAAAATGGCTGATGAAAATCCACCCCTCTTAGAATGGGAGCTCTGCATAGCTTCTCTTTCAATGTCCTGAAGGCAGTCTCTGCCTCAGTTGTCCAGGCTAGGGTGTTTGGGGCATTTTTCCGCAACATCTCTGTGAAGATGGCGCTTTCTTCCGCGAAGTGTGGGATGAAGCGTCTATAGTACCCGATGAGCCCTAAAAAGCTTCTTAGCTGCTTTTTATTCTGGGGTGCGGGGAAACTGCGAACGCTTTCAATTTTATCTAACAAAGGACGGACAGTACCCCTGCCTACTACATGTCCTAAGTATTTGACTTCGCCGGCTGCAAACAGGCATTTCCCTGGATTTAAAGTTAAACCAGCTTGCCGCATTGCGTTTAAGACTGCTTTTACTTGGACTAAATGCTGGTTCCACGTAGCGCTATGGATAACTATGTCATCCATGTAAGCTGTAGCATACTCTTGATGAGGTCGTAAGACTATATCCATTAGCCTCTGGCAGGTCGCCGCGGCTCCATGTAGACCGAAAGGCATGCGCCGAAACTGAAACAAGCCAACTGGTGTAGTAAAGGCTGTTTTTGGTCGTGCCTCCCTGGTCAGGGGAACCTGCCAGTAGCCTTTCGTCATATCTAATGTAGTGAGATATTTAGCTTGACCTAGCCGGTCTAGGAGTTCTTCTATGCGGGGCATAGGGTAAGCATCAAAGGTGGAAATGTCATTGACCTGTCGGAAGTCAATGCAGAAACGCATTGTTCCATCTGGCTTAGGGACCAGGACAATAGGGCTGGACCAAGGGCTCCGGGACTCTTCTATCACTCCCATCTCCACCATATCTTGTACTTGCGCGATGACCTCTTGTCTTTTGGCTTCAGGCAAACGATATGGTCTTTGCCGGACAATTTTTCCTGGAGGAGTGAGGATTTCGTGCGCAACCAAGTTTGTCTCGCCGGGAACGGATGTCAACATATCACTGAATTTCTTCAACAGGCTGAACAGTTGTTGCCTCTGCACTATCGAGAGTTCCTCGCCAACACGTAACTCCGGACTGACTTTACAGTCGGACAACAGTGGGCCCAAATCTTCCTCTACTGGCTTTTCCCCTACAGCTACCAAGCTTCTCATCTCGGTCTGCCCCGTGGAGTCGAATCCTCCGCTCCCTCGGCTGATAGGGCTTATCATAGATACTTCCTCTAGAGGTGGGAAGCCGACTCGCTCACATATCAGCTGAGCTATTCTCTCTCCCGCTTTTACTTCAAAATCTTCTCTTGAAAAATTAAATAGCAAGACCTTTATTATCCCTCTGTAGTCGGGGTCTACTACCCCAGCGCCAACATCGATGAAGTATTTAAGGGCTAATCCTGAGCGGGGCGCAATCCTACCGTAACATCCTGGTGGAATCTCTACTTGGATGTCGGTGCTAATCAACGCCCTGCCACCCTTAGGGACTATATGATTTTCCGCACTGTATAAGTCATACCCTGCGGCCTGTGGAGTGGCTCGACAGGGGCTTCGAGCTTCCGGTGAGGTTTTGCAAAACTTTAGAACAAACTTTTTTTCTGCTTCCTCTGGTATCTCCAGGTTTGGGCCCTTAACTTTCCCTAAAAGGGGATTGGGGACCACCCTACCCTTGAAAGGGGTACCTCTGGATACGAGACCTTCTCGTGGGTTTAAACCTCTTTCTAGGCCCTTCTCAAATTGTGGCCAGTTCCTACCTAGGACCAGCTCTTTGGGTAATCTGGGCACTACCGCTATCAGCATAATTTTCTCTATTCCCAAACCTCTGACCAGTAATTTGTACACGGGATACAAGGTAGCAGCGCCATGTACACATTTGATCTTGACTTGACCTTCCGGTCGGTCTGGGGCGGACGCAGCTTGCTCTTGGATGTTAGACCAGAGCTTATGCGAAATCATTGTCTGGTCCGCGCCAGAGTCAAGTAAGGCTTTGGCAGCTACTCCTTGCACCGTGACATCCAGTACAAAACCTTCTGATAACAATTGCTTATGCTCTCCTATGAGAGCAGTACGTACTCTGCATTCATTTATGACATGACCCAACTTTCCGCAGCTAAAGCATCTTTTAGAAAGACTTTTCTCTATCTTTTTATCAAATTTCACATTAGGTGTTTTAGACTGGAAGAGACTTCCTGATACTGGATTGAATGTCGCTATGGCTGTCTTAGCTACCTCCGCCGTAGGCTGGGTAACTAATTCAGCTTCCAGATACCTTTCTGTTAGGGCAATCGCCTCCATAGTAGAGCGACAATTCTGGAGAATAAGGAAGCTCTTTATTTTACCAGGTACTGCGGTCATAAACTGCTCAAGAACTATCATATCCATTAATGCTTCCACAGATCTTTCACTGGGCCTTAGCCACTTTTCAGCTAAGCGCTTCAGTCGGTGACCCAATGACTTAGGCGTTTCGCCTGCTTCAAGACGTGCTGCACGTAGCCTGCGGTTATAGACAAGTGGGGTCAAACCCAGGCGTTCCCTGATGGCCTTTGTCACTTCACTATAATCAGCAGCTAACGCAGCGGGCATTGCCCTGTAGGCTGACAGTGCCTCTCCCGTAAGGGACACTGCCAGTCTGATGGACCATTGGTCCTCTGGCCAACCCACAGAAAGGGCAATTCTTTCAAAAGCGTCCAGGAAGTCGTCTGGATCGTCCTTCTCCCCCAACTTCCCTACAGTTAGAGTCTCGTAGGACCCTAGTCCTACCGGACCATGGCTCAGTCCTGAGCTCTGCTTCATGAGTCCAGCGGCTGCTTCCTGAGTCTTCTGCTGATGGCTCATCCAACTTTCCAGCATCTGCAGGACTGGCTTTTGTTGCTCCTGCATGGCCACAATTGCATACTGCTGGGACTGTGCAGCCAGTTCCGCCTGTTTGCTGAATTGGGCCGCCATCCAGTTAAACATCTCGCGCTGCTCCATCGCGATAAGATCCCTGAAAGAAAAACAAAGAAAAACCAAGTGTGGCCGTACAAAAATCAGCCCTACACTTCTTTCCTCTTTTTTTTTTTTTTCAAATTTTCCCTTTTTTAACTGCTACTTGTATCCACACAAGTTATGCGTGTCTACCCGTTACCTGGTAGAAGTGTAGACTCGAACTCTCAGCAACGGTGGTGCGGTTCTGCGTCGTAGCACCCTCCAGGAACCTTGCCTTCCGTTCCGGATTTTGCTGCTGTCCAGTCCAACGCCGCCAAACCATCCGTTGACAGGACCAAGAAACAACACCACAACAAGAGACAAAACAAACCATGGTACTCAGCAAAAATACGACAGGAAAAGAGGGAGCTCAGGAAAATTGAACGGAGATGGAGAAAAAACAAAACTACTTCCGACCAACATCTTTACCTAACAAAGCAAAAACAATACAATGAACACATCAACCAATCAAAGAGAGAATTCCACACAAACCTGATAAATTCTTCCATCAACAAACCCAGAGAACTTTTCGAAATAGTAAAAACCCTGACAAAAGAGCAAGCAGCAGAAAGAGAAATACAAGTGGATCCACAGATATTCGCCGACCACATCAAAGACAAATTTCACTCCACAGAGCGCACAACACCCAGTAGAACCAACAGAACGAACGTCCACCCCAAAACCTGGGGCACATTCCACTCACCCTCAAAAGAGCAGATATCAGACATCATCTCCACAATCAACACAAGCACTGCTCCTACAGACCCTTGCCCAGTGTCATGGGTCAAAGCCACCAAAGCAAGCCTCATACCAAACATTCATAAAATGGTACACAACTCACTCACTCAAGGACTCATGCCACAGCAATTAAAGCTTGCCTCAGTAAGACCAATCACAAAGAAAACTTCTCTCACAAAAAGGACCCAGCAGCATACCGACCAATCTCCAGCATACCCTTCCTCGCAAAAATAATCGAAAAGACGGTTCAACTACAACTTCAGGAACACATTGACGAACACGGAACTCTCGACGACAACCAACACGGATTTCGTCCCAACCATGGAGTCGAAACTCTCCTGATCTACCTCTTCGACAGCATCATAAGAATAATTGACGACATCAGGAATGGAATTATAATGATCTTCATCGACATCTCCTCAGCGTTCGACACAGTTGATCACAATATACTCCTGGAGAGACTGAAGAACACTGGTATACATGGTACCACTCTAAAATGGTTCCACTCGTACCTAACAGAAAGACAGCTACAGGTCAAGGTGGGACAGGACACCTCCCGGCCCATAAACGTCCAACAAGGAGTACCACAAGGATCCGCACTCTCAGCACTCCTTTTTAACATCTACATCCAACCAATATGCAACATTATGAAAGAGAACAACATCCAATACACAATATACGCAGACGATATAATGGTATACTCCCCGATATCAATCGAAAACCCGGACTTCTCTAAGATAGCAGATTGCCTTACCCAAATGGCGAAGTGGTGCCAAAACAACAATCTAGCTATAAACTACAACAAGACTGAAGCTTTAATCATCACTCGAAACCAAAGCTTCACACACCCACCAAACATAAAGATACAAAGCACCACGATACCGAAAAGATCGGAGGTGAGATACCTTGGGGTTACTCTGGACAGTAAACTCAACCTCAAACCACACATAGACAAAACAATCCAAAAAGCATATTACAGGATGCGAATCATCAGGAGACTGAAACCACTCCTCGCTCCAGAACACTTCCGTACAGTCTGTCAAGCACTGATAACCCCAATACTGGACTTCTGCAATCCGATATACCTCGGACTACCAAAACAAGCTCTCAAACCACTACAGCTGGCACAAAACACTGCAGCTCGAATCATATCCGGAGCCGCAAGGCAGGAGCACATCACACCTACACTAAAGGACTTACACTGGTTCCCAATCATTGCTCGCATCAGATACAAGACTATCATAAACCTATTTAAGATAAAAGAACACACATCAGCCAACAGCCTCCACCTGCTCATACAACCGGAAACCAGCGCACGTCCCAGAAGAAGACAAACACGCAACCGAGTCAGCACCCCAAATGAGTACAAGCACACACGCAAGGACACAACAGACAGAGCTCTCTCCATGGCTGCTCCAACAATATGGAACAATCTACCGGACGATCTAAGGGCAACTCCAGACCTCAAAGACTTCAGAAAACAACTGAAAACCATGCTGTTCATAGAGCACTATGGTCACATCACATAACCTAAGAGAATGGATAACAGCACTCCAATCCTCCCAAACAACTGAATATATATAAAATATGATTCTAGCACCACTGTAAATAGCCCACCCTGTATATAGCTCAAACAAATCAAGCACCCAACACATCCCTCACACAACTAAGTTTTATCCTCACTGCATGTACAACACACACACTTTACCTGATTGCTTGCTGTGATACCACCTTGATTATTAAGATAAGGCGGTTTAGAAATACTGTTAAATAAATAAATAAATAAATAACTCCGGTCCATTTTTTCTGGTACTCCGGTCCAGGTTTTCTTTTAACTCCGGTCCGGTTTTTCTGGCACTCCGGTCCAGGTTTTCTTTTTTTTTTTCAAAATGGATACTGGCAATTTCCTTAATTTCTTTATTATATCTCTTAGGATTATATCCAAATCCGAACAACTACGCCATTTGTCGCAGGGCTGCCCCGTCTACGCCTTAAGAATGTTGGGGTGACCCCGGGCAAAGATTATACTAGGCAGTCCAGGGAATGTAAGTTCACTCGGCGTAGTTGAGAGAAGTGACCTCACAGATTCCAACTACCTAGGAGCACTCATTAATGAGACCAGGTGGAGGGAAATAAGGCTTTTTATTCCCCGTTAAATGCAAAGGTTCAACATAAGAGATAACACAGGTACACTAAAAAAATTTTTTTTTAAACTGCCTCTAATGTTTCGATTGATTTTTACGTTTTTTGGTGCGCTGAATCTAAATCTGGTAACCAATTTGCTCCATCACGTACAGATTTTTTGCTACATTGGGTTAGCAGTTTGAGGTGAAAGTTTCAGATTGAGTGCGATCGAGATAAAAGTTTCTTGGATGAATTCTTTATATTAATTGTTTAGTAGTTATTCAAATAAGAATAAAGAAAATTGTAACAAGGCAGCACATAAGAATAATGTCAACAAAACACACTGTGATGGTAGCAAAATTGTCTGCACTTAAAACAGCCACATACATGTGCACAAACATTGAGCATATAAGAGCGAGGTTAGACACAAAGCAAAGCAAAGAAATGTGCAAAAAATGTTGTACAGGTATGTATGTAAGAATAGAAAACGCAAACCGCACCATTGCAATACATGAAGACAAACACCCGATGGTGTGAAAATAAAATTCTAATAAATGAGATCCGACACTGTGGTAATAACTAGCAAATTTTTATTTCAAAGTTTAGTAAAAACACGATATTTGTCAACACAGTTTAGATTTTAAAGTCATTCTTGGGTCAATCAATCTCCTGGTGGGCCCGTTTCTTCTTCCCCCGAATGCTTCTCTTGGTGCGCTGCTTGGCATATTTTTCATCTGGGGTTTCCCGCAGCAGCAACCAGCAGAAATCAGCCATCATAGTGGTGTTCCATCTTCCTTGGTACCTTCTCTCTGCGTCCTTGATGTCCTGGTGAAACCTTTCACCTTGTTCTTCACTGTACGCCCCCAAGTTTTCGGGAAAGTAGTTCACATGAGAGTGCAAGAAATGGACTTTCAGGCTCATGTTACAGCCTTGTTCTTTGAAGGCATTGAGCATCCTGGCAACAATATCCTTATAGTTCTCATCCCGCCTATTCCCCAAGAATTTGAGAACAACATCCTTGAAGGAATCCCAGGCTTCTTTTTCCTTCTCAGACATCGTTTCAGCGAATGCTCCATCTGAAATGAGTTTCCTTATATCAGGGCCAACAAACACTCCTTCCTTTAGCTTTGCTTCAGAAAGTCGGGGGAACTTTGAGCAAAGGTACCGAAAGCACTCACCATCTTTTGGAAGGGACTTGATGAATTGCTTAATGAGACACAACTTAATGTGGAGAGGTGGTAATAGAATTTTATCACGAGGTACCAAGCTCTCATGAAGAACATTTTTCTCACCGGGTCTCAAATACTCCCGAATTGGCCAGTCTTTTTTCCCCCAGTGTAGGTCGCGGGCCTGGCTATCCCACAAGCAAAGCAAGCAGGGATATTTGGTGAAACCGGATTGCTGCCCTAATAGCATGGATAGAATTTTAAAGTCTCCACAAATCATCCACTTATGCTCATCATAACGAATCTTCTGAAGAATCAGGGCCAAATTCTCGTATTTTTCTTGGAGAATAACAGAGTGAGCAATAGGAACTGAAGCGAATGTGTTGCCATTATGAAGAAGAACACCTTTTATGCTGTCTTTTGACGAATCAATGAACAGCCGCCATTCAGCAGGATCATACTTGAGTTTAAACTTTTCCATCACTCCGTATATATCGTTGCAAAATACCAAATCTTCCTCTTTGCTGAAATACTTCAAAAATTGTGTCTCGCGGTTGCGGTACCAATAAAAAGTTGTTCCTGGTGACAATAGATTTTTCTGTTTAAGCCGAGAACCTAGCAGTTGGGCAGCATCTTTTGGGAGTCCTAAATCCCGGACTAAATCATTCAATTCAGCTTGAGAGAAAAGTTCAGGTTTCGGATCTGGTTCCGTTTCAAACTCGGAAGTACTGGACTCATCGGGAAAAGCCATCTGATGAGTTTCATCATGATCAGAACCGTCCACACAAATATGATCCAAAGATTTTGGTGGTTCAGGCACAGGTACTTCGTTGCTATGAGGCATAGGCCTAATTGCTGAGGGAAGGTTGGGGTAACTTATTACGTTCTTATTTTTTAAGTTGTATCCCTTCACAATGCAAGAGCAAAAATAGCAGTCACTGCTGTGGTCTCTTTGTTCACGCCACATCATAGGTATTCCGAAACGAAATGCTTGTTTTTTACCTTTCATCCATAAGCGTAGATCTTCCTCACATGTCTTGCACACTTTGTGAGGAGCCCACGGTTTGTCTTGATCGCCTAACTTCAAACCGAAATAGGCGAAATATACTTTTTTAATAAATGCAGAAATGTTCCTCTGCCGCTTTTTTACGGTATATTCCCCACAAATAAAAGAAAAACTGTCCGGAGAGTTGACGCAACCTCTGGCTCTGTGAGCCATCACAAATACACAGCACTGCAAACTACAACTGTAGTGAACCACTTCGGAATAAAGCTGGATTACGACTGAGCAAACAAAAGGTAATAATGAACTTGAAAGAAACTGAAATTTGACAGGAACGTTCATGTCGCAACCACCGTGTTTGAGCGAGCGAACGAGGCGAGGCGAACAGGAAAGAACATGCGCCAGCGCGAGTACTGGATTTAGCCCCCCGCCTCCCAATTGTCCTGTTAATGTATAAAATGAATACAAAACACTCTAAAATATCATGAGGGAGTGTTTCTAGTTAGTTAACCATTACAACCTCTATTTTGGGCCAAGAAAATAAACTGCAGTCGGCTAAAAAGAAATTATGTGAACATTCCTTATATGGGTAAGAAAACTAATTTTGCAAGAAAACGTGACGTGATGGAACATTTTGGCTATTTTTCCTGGATTCAGCACCCCAAAATCTATAGGAATCAGTTGCAAAACTGGAGGCAGTTTTTTGGTAGTGTACTTGTGTAATCATTGAAAACAGAAAGTCCTTTGTATCAAAAAGGTACCAGTATTTACAATAGTTGCTTAATTGTTGCTTCACAATTAAGGCAGGCTTCACTACCGGAATTCAGTACAAGAAAACAGCCATTAAATTTCATTAATTCTTCTTCACTATACAGAGCACACAGACTCTGGAGCTGAGGCCGTGCACAAGTCACATTCCATAAGTTCTGGCAGAGATAAGGGAACAGTATTTGGGTATTCAATTTCCATAGAATCTCCTTCGCTATACTCAGTAGAGGAATATTCACTGTCCCTGTCTGACCCAGACATGTAGGTTAGGACTCTGGGGTCTGGCTTCCCATAGCCAGGGGTTCTCAAGGCTGCAGGAATTTGATTAAACCAATCTGGTTTCTTTTCCCTCACACAAGGGGCATGGGTTTTAGCAGAGCTTTTAGGAGCACAGTATTCACAGTCATTGGTTAGTGATTCATACCTGGATTTGGACGAGTTGGAACCAACAGTGTTTTCTCCTCCAGTCACTTTCCTTTGATAGCAGAGCCTCTGCCTGCCAGCATTGGATATAGCCGTGCTTCTGGGCAGTTGAGTAAAACTTGTCCTGGATTCCCCTCTCTCTCTGGGTAAGAAATCCAGCTGACCATAAAAGTGCTTTCCTTTCTGACCTGGTAAAACTTGATAATAATCCTTCAGAGATTGTAAGCTCTTCTCAGAACCCTTCTCCCTGGTTCTTGGCTTCTGTCTCTCTGTTCTGGATTCAGGCAGACTGTAAGAACAGGGCGTGGCAGGCACTCTCACCTTAGAGCTGGCTCTAGCAAACTTCCCTTGTGCAGCAGGGTCAGTTTGGGCCTTCTGGCTCCCAGCCTTGTGAAGTCTGTTCCTTCTCAGGTTCCTCTCAGTCTTCTCTGCCTTCTCTTGGTGTTTCCCAGCCTTCTCTGGGTACTTCCCAGCCTTCTCTGGGTACTTCCCAGCCTTCTCTTGGTGCCTCTCAGCCTTCTCTGCTCTACAAGCATTCTGTTCTGATTTATAAAGCAAACTCCTTGGAATGACTTCCGGGTTCACTTCCAGGTGCAAGTCATCAGAGTTCCCAGGCTCATTAACTCCCGAATGTCTGTTCCTGCTCCCTCTAGCTGTGCCTGGGGGTAATTGCACACCTAGTTCCTTAAAAGAAACAGGATTTCTTTTTAAACACTCATCTGTATTGACACCCGCCTCATGACAAGCCTTATTCTGCTCCAAGGACAAAGAGCTTCCAACTTTGGCCTACAGAAGCTTTTGCTTCGCCTCCAAAGTCCAACCTCATTAAACTCCCCCAGTTTTTCTTCTGGGATTAGTTCTAGCCATTAAGGCTTCTGACCTCTGCCTGTATTGCAAAAATTATGTTCCTCTACTTCACAGTGAGGTAATTTCTTTGAGGATAATGTACTGGCTCTGGGCACCAGATCATATTACCCTCAACAAATACTTTCGCAATACTTTGAGTAAGGTCCACATTAGAAAATTGAAATTCAATATTTGCTAACAATTATGGTCTACACAAGGACTCCCCTCTAGACCCTTTGTTTATTCAAGCTGTTCCACAGCACACCCTTTTTTATTCAACTCCTACCCTCCATCCCTTGGATGCCTGAGATTCTGGAAAATAGCATGGCCCATCCATTAGGTTTGCAACATGCTGGGACCTCCTCCAGGCATCTTTAGCTTGAGAGTCCCCATATGTGAAGACTCATTCCTGCTTGTTGCTGGAGATAGCACAGTTACCTGTAACAGGTGATCTCTGGGAACAGCAGGAATAAGTCTTCACAACCCACCCACCTCCCCTAGGAGTTGTTCTCTCTCTCTCTCTCTCTAATTTGTCTACTTCCCTCCTTCGGACTCATCTACAAACCCAACTGATGAGAGGGAAGTGAATGGGCGGGAAGGCAGCGCGCATGTGTGTGGGATGCTCCCAAAAGCTTTCTTTCTGGACGCTGGGGAGCGTTCCCGCGCAGGCTCCGTCAGTACCGACGTACCCATATGTGAAGACTTATTCCTGCTGTTCCCAGAGATCACCTGTTACAGGTAAGTAACTGTGCTATTCACATATATATTTCATTTTTTTTGCCGCTGTTTCATATTATGACATCTCCTGACTGAAATGTACTCCTTGCTTATTGGATGCTATATTACACCTGGGGGAATTCTGCATAACACAGAATTTGAGAATTTGCATATAATTTCCTATCTTTGCAGAATTCTGCATTTGTTATGGAGAATTCTATACAGGCATCAGCAACAGCAATTCCCAGTCCCTTCTCTGCAGAGATCGCACGCCAGGAGGAGATGGCAAACTGTTGCACATCAGGCTGTGTCCTTCTCTTCTGCTATCCTGGATCCCACTGTTCATTTGAACCGCAATGCTGTATGGAGGCCTGCATGGTTGAAATGAGCATCTGGCACTAGAACAGCAGAGGAGAAAGATGTAGCTTGATGTGTAGCCGTTTGCTGCTGCTGTAGCCTCTTGCCACATGATAGGGACAGAGGGAAGCAAGCTGCGGTAAGTATTGTAGGAGGGCTCATTTTTGGCATAAAGGGGGGTGGTGCAGTGGGGATGAGGAACTGAGCAAGCTTAGGGATCTTTAGTGGGTGTGGGGAGAAACAATGAGGTGGAAGTGGGGGCGGCTCAAGGCAATTTGCTGCCTGAGGCAAAGGATGAGATGGTGCCTCCTCCCCCCCCCCCATAGAGGGGGGCGGGGCTTTCTCAAAACTCCAATCAGGGACTGAACCAAACCAAAAAGCCGATTGGATTATATGGAGAAAATGCAAAATGTTTGTACACCAAGGAACTAAAAGAGAGCGAGAACCACAGCACAGTTTATAAAACTAAATTATAACTCATTTTTTATTTTGTTGTTATAAACTGTGTTATGGTTCTTGCTTTTTCTTTTTCAACATATATTTTGCATCCACAGAACCCCCTTCAACAGTGGGTGCAGAGTAGAACCAGGAAATTCACCCACAGAACTCAATATCTTAGGAAGAAAAATCTGATTCTGATCATCTTACTAACAACAACAAAACAACAAAAAAACATTCTCCAGTACCAGGCATATTGTGAACTAATACAAAGCCCTACAACAAAGTCATTGAGTATCTATAGAGCAAATCTATCATACCATACCATACCATACCATACCATTCCATATCAGCACCAAGTTCCAAAACTCACATAAGGAGTCTATCCAAAAAAAGCTTCACTGTAAATACTATAGTGGGCCCTGGAACATCCATACACCTATTTGAAAAGCTGAACATGTAAAATTACTACAGTACAGTATAGATCTTTGTGTACAAACTCCATGTTAACAGAACACATGGGCTCAGTCACACACTCAGAACACAGACCCTCATCAAGTACAGAATAAGTAACCACAATCTAAAGTAAATATAAAAATATATAGACAAAATTTAAACTGAAACCCCAAGAAGCCAGACTGTACATGCAGTGCAACATCAGATAAATAAGATATGCAATTCCCCCATACTGTGTAAAATATAAAGATAGCACAAAGTCCAGTCACTAAAATGAAATAAAATTATTCTCCAGGAACAAGCAGGAAGTCAGTCCTCACTTATGGATGACGTCGGCACCGACTGAGCCCGCGCGGAGCAATTCCCCAGCTTTCAAAGAAAGCCTTTGGGATTGCTACCACGCATGGGTGGTCCTCTTCCCGCCCAAGGGTGCCATCTTGCTCAGTCTTCCTTTTTCCATGGAGCCCTTCGGACGCACGTCCTCGTCCCTCGGAAAAAGTGTTTTGTTTTCGGCGTATTGGCTGCCTCTTTTCCGGTTGCACCGATCCTCTACCTGTCCTTCCCCTGCTCTACCTTTTTAGAACCATGAGGGGACAGTTTTCTTCACCTTTTTTTTTTGGCCTAACAGGGTTTGCGCCCTTTTTTTCTTCCAACCACTGGCTGCATGGATCTTCGACCTCGTGGGGGCCATTTTTGCCCCTATGGCTACCGGATTCAAAAAATGTGATAGATGCTCTAAGAACATGTTGCTTACGGACACCCATGACTGTTGTCTGCGGTGTCTTGGGGCTGATCATGATCTGGAGCTCTGTTCGCTTTGTAAGAAAATGTCCTCTGAAGCCCTGCTCAGTTGTAAGCAGAAGTCCAAAGACATTTTCAGAAAGGATGCCTTGGAGTCCCCGGTGGCGCCCTCGGTCGTCTCTCCTCCGGTGGGATCCCCCACCTCGGCCTCGTGCTCTCGGCACCACTCCGACCAGGGGTCCCCTGAAGTGGAGCGACACAAGATGAAGAAGGCCTTGAAGTCGCTGTTGGGGGCTCCCGACAAGTGCGAGCGCTCCCGCACTCGGTTGCTCAGCCCCCTTCGGCGTTCCTGAGAGTCAGACAAGGAGCGGCCCCGCAAGGTACCTCGCACAGGTACGGAGGCCTCCGGCGAAGGCACTCAGTCTTCTGAGGGCCATCCCTGCGAGGACACACTCTCCTCCTTGACGCCCAACCCGGTGACCCCAGGGTCGGCGTCACAGGGCCCCATTCCTGTGTGGGAATCCTGCATGCTGGCGCTGGAACGCAGCGTTTCTGCGTTCATCGCTTTCCAGCTGGTGCTCACAGCCAGCTTTGCTGACTCGCGCCCAGAGACCGTGGTTCCCTCGTGTGGGATGCCTAAATCCGTCCAGAAAACCCCCAAGAGCTACGAGCCTCGTGAGGGTCCTCGACGTCGGTCTCGTTCGCCTTCCCGTTCCTCGGGGGCGAGATCATCCAGGGCCTCCTGCTCCAAGTGGGCTTCGACCGCTGGACAGAGCGTCCTGCCCGGCTCGGATTCCTCCTCCGAGTTCTCGGACTGGGAGTCCGATGGGGACACCTCCCTGGAAACCTGTACCCACCGGGACCTTCCGTCGGACCCCTCCCCGCCTGCGTCTCAATGGTGCTTTCCGCCCGAGGACACCACCTTCCTGGTGTTCATTCAGAACATGGCATGGACTCTTAAATTGGCCACCCAGGCCGAGGAGGATCCTCGAGCTGAAGAGCTTGACATCCTCCAGTACGAGTCCCCACCTAGGGAGTCTCTGACTGTCCCGGTTTCTCCTATCCTGTCCAGGCTGCTGCTCCTTATGCGGGAGGCACTCACCTTGGTCCCCATCGTGAGTAAGCACCTCGACACTGTACAAGGTACAGCGTGGCCTTGGGTTCAGAAAGACCCAGCTCCCCCACACCTTCATGGTGGTGGAATCGGCAAAGAGGAAGCAAAAGAACCTGAAATTGAACTCTTCAGTCCCCCCGGGCCGGGAGTCGAGAGCCCTTGATGCCCTAGGCTGCAAGGTCTACCAGGAGTCCATGCTCTCCTGTCGCATTCAAGCATACCAATTATACATGGGCATGTTCTTGCGCGACCTGGCCAAGGAGCTTGGAGGTTTCTTCGCGGGCCTCGAAGGCGAACCTCTCAATGGGTTCAGTACCCTGTTGAAGTCTGTCGGGGACTGCTCAAAATACCTCTCCCATGCTGCCTACAATGGTTTTGAGCCCTCAGCTCGGGTATCGGCTGCGGGTATTGGGGCCCGTCATCAGGCATGGCTAGAATCCTCAGACTTGAAGCAGTGGGTGCAGGAGAAGCTCCTGGACGTACCTTGTCTCGGCAAGCAGCTCTTCGGCAAGCCAATGGAAGAAAAGGCTGCTGAGATAGAGACGGAGTTCGTCACTAGAACCCGTCTTTCGCACAAGACCTCCACCCTCCCTTGGAAGAAGCAACAAGCTAAAAAGCCTATCTCCAGGAACAAGCAGGAATGAGTCCTCACATATGGGTACGTCGGTACCGACGGAGCCTGCGCGGGAAAGCTCCCCAGCTTCCCAGAAGGAAAGCTTTTGGGGCCTCCCACTGCGCATGCGCGCTGCCTTCCCGCCTTCCTGACCAACTCTCCTGTTCTTCTTTTTCCGTGGAGCCAGCAGGTTGTGTTCCTGTCACCGCTGAAGAAGTTCTTATTTTAATTTGTTTATTTGGTCCCCGATTCCGGACCGGTACCGCCGGTCTTTTTTCTTTATTTCTTTAAAAAAAAAATAAATATATATATATCTTATTTTTCCCCACTTGGTGTGTTTGTCCTGTGAGGCCTCTAGGCCTTCACAGAATTCTCCCTCATGGAGAAACCAGCCTCTGGTTTTAAAAAATGCACCAAGTGTAGCGGTACTATTTCAGTCACAGACACCCATGAATGGTGTCTTAAATGTTTGGGGCCTGACCACTCCATTCCGGATTGCCCATCCTGTTCTTTGATGTTTAAACGTGGCTTACAAAACCGGGCAGCCAAGTTTCACATGCTGTTTTCTACAGATACTCCAGCATCGACATCTTCCAGGTCTTCCTCTCCTGATGGATCTCAGGTAACCAAACATTCCTCTGGCAGGTCCTCAAAGGGCAAATCTCCCTCTAAGTATCGAGATGCCCCCGGGCTTGACCCTGAGGACCCTGCCCCAGCCAAACAACCCCGGCGGGAAGCTCCGGCTTCGAAAGCTCCTCCTATGGGGTTACAGGTTGACATCGATGGCACGGCCTCGACCGATCACCTGTTAGACTGCTCTGGGGTACCGGCTCAATCTTCTGGTACCGACATCCAGACAGTCGTGGCGTCTATGGATCATACAGTTCAATCCATGCAGCAGGCCATACTGGCTTTTATTAGAGCTGCAACGCCCTCGGTACCGCAGCCAGCGGTACCGACTCCGGTTCCGGTACCACAACCGATACCGGTACCCAGGGCATCCACATCGACCAGGATACCGATTCCGGTTCCCGGTTCCGGGGTTTTTCCCGATCCGGTACCGGGTACCCCCGATGTGGATACCGGTCGATACGCTTATCGATCCCTGGAAGCAAACAGACGATACTTCGAGTCTTCTGATGATTCTGATTCATCAGATGACTCCGCTGAAGTATCTCTTACTCTTCCTGAAGAGCCCTCTTCTCCAAAGAGGAGAATGTCTCCCCCAGAGGATTTGTCCTTTCAAGACTTCATCATTGAAGTAGCTAATGGTCTCTCTATTTCAGTGACCTCTGAAAAAGAACCTAGAGCAAAAAAATTAGATATTTTAGGATACTCTAAGGTTCCCAAAGAGGCAGTCACCTTGCCCATTCATGAAATTCTTCAAGAACACATGATGGACTTATGGGAGACTCCTCTCACCCTATCTTCACATTCTCGTCGCTTGGACACCATGTATCGTGTCCCTCCTTCTCCTGGTTTTCAAAAAACTCAGCTCCCTCACCACTCTATTGTGGTGCAGTCAGCTATGAAAAGGATAAAGAGTACCAAAAGACACTCTTCTACTCCTCCAGGAAGAGAATGTAGGACTTTGGATGCTTTTGGTAGAAAAGTCTTCCAAGCAAGTATGCTTATTGCCAGAATCAATTCATACAGCCTCTATATGGGCATGATTCTGAAGGAGATTGCATTGAAAATACGCCATTTTCTCCCCTTTATCCCAGAGGATAGAAAGGAGGAGTTCCTTCTTTTGCTAAAGCATACCCAAGATATTTCAAAGTTCTCCAACAGAGCAGCCTTTGACTCCTTTGAGGGTGCTAGCAGAGCCTCAGGTATTGCCATAGCGGCTCGCAGAATTGCTTGGCTCCAGGCCTCTGACCTAGAACCCTGGGTCCAGGATGGGTTGGGAAATCTGCCCTGTAAGGTGAGAATCTGTTTGATAAGGAGTGGCAAATCAAAGCCACTCAAATGGATGCAGAAAATGCTGCTTTAGATAGACTTTCTAAGTCTACCTCTGCCCCTGTCAAGAAAAAATCTTTCAAGAAGCCTTTCTAAAGGCTGCGGTACCGAGGGCGTTGCAGCTCTAATAAAAGCCAGTATGGCCTGCTGCATGGATTGAACTGTATAAGAAGGCCAGATTTGCTACAAATACTGGCCAACAATCTTCTGCAGCTCGCTTTGCTCCTAAGCATCAGCAGCCTAAACAGGCCAGGGCAAAACCTGCAGGGGCTGCTACAGCCCAGCAGTCCCAACCCCCTCAGGGTTTTTGACTTAATACTAGAGAACTTAACCTTTCTGGCTCTAAAACATCCAGAGCCTCTCACCATTCCAGGAAGGCTAACTCATTTTGCGCCCAGATGGGAGCAAATCACATCAGAACAGTGGACCCTCTCTATCATCAGAGAGGGCTACAAACTCCATTTCTCCAGCCTTCCTCCCCATACCATGGTGAGATGTTTCAATTCTCCCCCATCTCTCCTAGACCTGTTGGGTCAGGAGGTGACCACTCTTCTCGCTCAAAGGGCAATAGAAGAGGTTCCTCTTCTTCATCAGGGGTCAGGGTTTTACTCCCCTTATTTTCTCATTCCCAAGAAAACAGGGGGGTACAGCCCCATTCTAGATCTGAGAGAATTGAACAAATTCCTATGCAAGGAGAAATTCAAGATGCTTTCTCTAGGTACTCTCCTTCCATACCTACAGAGTCAGGATTGGCTTTGTTCTCTAGATCTCAAGGATGCGTACACACATATACTCATCCATCCATCCCACAGAAAATTCCTACGGTTTCTGTTCCAGGGAAAACATTTCCAATGCAGAGTACTTCCCTTCAGTCTAGCCTCTGCTCCAAGAGTATTTACCAAATGCATGGCAATAGTGGCTGCATTTCTACGCGCCCTGGGAATTTTTGTCTTCCCATACCTGGACGACTGGCTCATCCGAGCTCCATCTCAGTCCGAGGCTCAGACTTCCCTGGATCGCACCAGATGCATCCTGCAGTATCTGGGACTTGTGATCAATCTGCCAAAGTCTCAACTCACCCCTACTCAGTTCCTGGAATTCATAGGGGCCTGGTTGGATACCACCACTGCAAGGGCCTATCTTCCTCAGGCCCGTTGCCAACATCTCATGCACTTGGCCTCCCAGACTCAGTCCAGAAGCCACTTGACTGCCAGGGATATGCTACAACTATTAGGCCATATGGCCTCCACAGTACATGTGGTGCCTTATGCTCGCCTACATATGAGAGCAGCTCAATGGACTTTGTCCACCCAGTGGACTCAAGCATCAGGAGCTCTCTCAGAACAAATAGCAAACTCCAAACGTCTCTTTTGGTCTCTCCAATGGTGGATGTCCACTCAAAATCTGTTGTTGGGGGCCCCCTTTCAACCATTGTTACCCCAAGCAACCCTCACAACAGATGCCTCCCAAACAGGTTGGGGAGCTCATCTTCAAGATCTCTCAACTCTGGGCACTTGGTCTCCACAGGAGACCACCCTTCATATCAACCACTTGGAACTTCGAGCAATCTTTCTAGCTCTCAGAGTTTTTCATACCCTCCTCAGCAACATGACAGTCCTTATTCATACGGACAATCAAGTAGCCATGTTTTACATAAACAAACAAGGAGAGACTGGCTCTCTGTCGCTTTGCAACGAAGCTCTAAGATTATGGGCCTTCGCCAGAGAGCATCAAATCCATGTCCTGGCAGTATATCTTCCAGGAATCCAAAACTCTTGGGCAGACAGACTCAGTCGAGTTCTGCTTCCACACGAATGGTCCCTGCACATGGATCAGGTACTCAGAATCTTCCAGAAATGGGGAACCCCGGACATAGACCTCTTTGCAAGTCCGTGGAATGCCAAACTTCCCCGGCTCTGTTCCAGAATTCCGTGTCAGGGAGTGCAGGCCAAGGATGCCTTCCTCCTTCATTGGGGTCGGGGCTTCCTGTATGCCTTTCCACCCATTCCTTTGATTCCCAAGACTCTGTTCAAACTTCAAAGGGATCAAGGGTCCATGATCCTCATAGCTCCACGCTGGCCACGCCAAGTGTGGTACCCTCTACTTCTGCATCTCTCCCAAGCCCCCTCCCTGGACTTGTGAGCGGCTCCAGACCTTCTGTCTCAGGAGGAGGGGACTTTGTGGCACCCAAACCCCAAGTCCCTTCACCTCAGAGCTTGGTTACTGAAGGCCTAGACCTTCAACACTTCAATCTTTCGCAACAAGTGAAGGATATCCTCCATGCCTCTAGGAAACCTTCCACTAGGCGTTCTTACGCTTTTAAATGGAAAAGATTTTCCATTTGGTGTGCTCAAAAGGGTCTTAACCCTCTAGCACTCCCTTTGAATTCTCTTTTGGAATATCTCCTGCATCTCTCCAATGCAGGACTCAAAACGAATTCAGTAAGAGTCCATTTGAGTGCTATTGCAGCATCCCTTAAGCCCATCAATGGACAACCTGTTTCCTCTCATCCTCTCATTGCAAGATTCATGAGAGGCCTAACCTTAACTAAACCTCCCATTCGACCTCCTCCGGTGGCATGGGACTTAAATTTTGTTCTTGGTCAGCTTATGAAGCCACCCTTTGAACCCTTAGCCACTACCTCCTTGAAATTTCTTTCCTGGAAGGTTATTTTTCTTATTGCAGTCACCTCAGCTCGCCGTATCAGTGAACTGCAAGCTCTAGTGGCTAATCCACCTTATACAAGGTTCCATCATGATAAGGTGGTCCTTAGGACCAATCCCCACTTTATGCCTAAAGTGGTCTCCCCTTTTCATCTTAATCAAGAGGTATATTTACCTGTCTTTTTTCCAGCTCCTCATGCATCCAGTGCAGAGAGGAACCTTCATACTCTAGATTGTAAAAGAGCTTTTGCCTTTTACCTCCACAGGACACAGCAACATCGAAAGTCTTCTCAGCTTTTTGTTGCTTTTGATCCTTCTCATTTAGGACTTCCAGTCTCTAAAAGAACACGCTCCAATTGGATTGCTCAGTGTATCTCTTTTGCTTACCAGAGTAAGAACCTTTCTCTGGAGGGCCATGTCACCGCTCACAATGTGAGGGCCATGGCCACCTCTATGGCTCATCTAAACTCTGTGTCCATTGACCAGATCTGTCGAGCAGCCACCTGGGCCTCGGTTCATACCTTTACAGCCCATTACTGTTTGGACAAGGACTCCCACCGGAATGCCTTGTTTGGTCAGGCTGTCCTCAGACACCTGTTCCATTCTTGAACAACTCCAGCCCACCTTCCCTGAATGGATGCCTGAGATCCATAGGAAGATGAGGAACCTTTCAGGGTCTCGTACCGTTGAGGGGATCTCCCGGGCATCTTAGCTAGGGAGTCCCCATATGTGAGGACTCATTCCTGCTTGTTCCTGGAGATAGCACAGTTACTTACCTGTAACAGGTGATCTCTGGGAACAGCAGGAATTAGTCCTCACAACCCACCCACCTCCCCTAGGAGTTGTAGCTCTCTCTCTCTTTCCTTTCCTCTCTCTATTGTCTCAGCTTTAAACTCGAACTGAGGAGAGTTGGTCAGGAAGGCGGGAAGGCAGCGCGCATGCGCAGTGGGAGGCCCCAAAAGCTTTCCTTCTGGGAAGCTGGGGAGCTTTCCCGCGCAGGCTCCGTCGGTACCGACGTACCCATATGTGAGGACTAATTCCTGCTGTTCCCAGAGATCACCTGTTACAGGTAAGTAACTGTGCTTTCTTCCCGAGGAAAGGCCTTCCTTACCGTGGCTACCCGCCATACTCGACCACCCCCACGCCAACCACTCCAGCACAAGGGAAATCCGGCCAGGGTCACCCCAAGTCAAAAGGGCCCAAAACCCGGACCCCAGCTCCGCTGCAACCCACACAAAGGTTATGATGCCAGCTGCATAGCCTCTCGTCCTCCTGCGACTCAGCAGCCGGTGGGGGGGGGGGGGGGGAAGCCTGTCCTCTTTCGCCCCTCAGTGGGCTTCCATCACTTCGGACGCCTGGGTCATCCGGAATGGCTATCGCCTCCGCTTGGACAGGCTTCCCCCTTCCTTCTCCCTGGTGGAGCCTCCTCGAGTCCCCGTGCACCAGGCCTTCCTGCAGCGGGAATTAGTCAACCTCCTTGCCCAATGGGCGGTTGAGAAGGTGCCGCTGCACCTCCGAGGTTGGGGCTTCTATTCCCAGTACTTCCTCGTCCCGAAGAAGATGGGGGGTCTGCGGCCCATCTTCGACCTCCGAAAGTTAAACAAGTTCTTGGTGTGAGAGAAATTCAAGATGTTATCCCTTGGTGTTCTGCTATCCTCCTTGGATCGAAAGGACGCTTACGCCCACATTTTGATTCACCCCCAGCACAGGCAATACCTGCACTTCAGGGTGCGGGGAGAGCACTTCCAGTATAGGGTGCTCCCCTTCGGCCTTGCGTCCGCCCTGCAGGTCTTCACAAAATGCCTCACCATGGTCGCCGCATGTCTCAGGCATCAGGGCTTACCAGTCTTCCCCTACCTCGATGACTGGCTCGTCATGGGATCCTCGGTCGAGGAAACTCGCCGGGCGTCGTCGTGCACGATTCTTCTGCTCGAGGGCCTGGGTTTCTTGGTCAACTATCCCAAGTCCCACCTCGAACCGATGCAGGCTTTAGAGTTCATCGGGGCACATCTCGATACTCAGCGGGCGACCGTGTTTCTACCGGTGGATCGCGCTGACCACCTCCAAGCCCTAGCAGCTCGGGTGCAGAGTACCCCCTGGGTCATGGCCTGAACTATGCTGCGCCTCCTGGGCCACATGCCCTCCACCATCCTTGTGGTTCCCCACACCCGTCTGCACATGCGGACAGCTCAGTGGTGCCTCAGCGCCCAATGGAGTCCGTCCGTCGGCCACCTGAGGGACCCCATAAGGGTCTCCCACAGCCTTCGCTTGTTCCTGGGTTGGTGGCAAAACCCCTGCAACCTTCTCTGGGAATTGCCCTTCCAGACCCCGCAGCACGACATGGTACTGACAACGGATGCCTCCCTGCTGGGGCAGGGTGCCCACTGCGGTGCGTTATGCATGTAAGGGCAGAGGTCGCTAGAGGAGTCGCAGCAGCAGATAAACTTTATCGAGCTCCGGGCGATTCGGTGGGCCCTGAGGGCATTCGAGGACCACCTCAAGGGGAGGTCGGTGCTCGTACAGACCGACAACCACGTGGCGATGTTCTACGTCAACAAGGAAGGGGGGGGGGGGTTGGTTCACACTCTCTCTGCCAGGAAGCGATCCTCCTCTGCTCCTTCGCCTTCGGTCGGGGGATGACCCTCAGGGCGGTCTACCTCCCAGGCCAGAAGAATGTTCTAGCAGACAGGCTCAGCAGAATCCTCCGCCCTCACGAATGGTGGCTGGATAAGGGGGTGGCCAGCTAGCTGTTCCTTCGGTGGGGGTCTCCGGCTATGGACCTATTTGCCAGCCCGCTGAATGCGCAGCTCCCCCGCTTCTGTGAGCTGGTGCCGCACCCAAGCAGGGAGGGCCTGCATGCGTTCCTTCTGAGTTGGTCCTCCAGCCTGCTCTTTGCGTTCCCTCCCACTCCTCTCATTGCGAGGACCCTTCTTAAGGCTCAACGGGACCGGACAACGATGATCCTCGTAGCTCCCTCGACAGCCCTGGTTCCCGCTCCTGCTCTGACTGTCGATGGAGCCTCCAGTTCCCCTGGGCTGTGCCCCGGGCCTGCTAACGCAGGAGGACAGACAGGCGCGGCACCCAAACCTGGCCTCGTTATCTCTCACAGCCTGGCGACTGAATGGGTTTCCCTAGCCCTGTTGGGTCTCCCGGAGGAGGTCGAGGAGGTTCTCCTCGCATCGAGGAAGACCTCGACTAGGCGAGCTTACGCCTTCAAGTGGCGGTGTTTCTCGGTCTGGTGCTCAGGGCTCCAGATTGATCCCTTCTCCTGCTCCACTCGGTGGGTCCTTCAATACCTCCTCCATCTTTCAAAGGAACGTCTGAAGTCGAATTCCATCAGGGTACATCTGAGCGCCATATCGGCAAATCACCTCCCCGTCAAGGGAAAGCCCCTCTCGAGGCAGCCATTGGTCTCCCACTTTATGCAGGGTCTCTTACTGTCCAAACCGCCCATTTGACCGCCCCCGGCGGAATGGGATCTGAACGTAGTACTCTTGCAGCTTACGTGTTCGCCCTTTGAGCCGATGGCGACATGTTCGCTTTGGCACCTATCCTGCAAGGTGGTCTTCCTGGTGGCTCTGACCTCGGCCCGCTGAGTCAGCGAGCTCCAAGCTCTCATGGCTGAAGCCCCTTATACTAGATTCTATAGGAATAGGGTATTCCTCCGTACCCACCCCAAATTCCTGCCAAAAGTTGTCTCGGATTTGCATCTCATTCAGGATATAGCCTTACCGACCTTCTTCCCGAAACCCCATGCCGACCAGGCATCGATGACTTTGCATACACTCGACTGCAATTGGGCTCTTGCCTTCTATCTACAGCGCACCCAGGCTCATTGCAAATCTGGCCGACTCTTTGTGACTTACGATCCCAATCGACTGGGGCAGGCAGTCGCCAAACGCACTCTCTCTATTTGGGTGGCGGACTGCATCGCCTTCGCCCATATGAAAGCAGATGTCCCTTTGGATCGACGAGTCACTGCACACGGTGTCCGAGCCAAGGCGGCTTCAGTGGCCTCGCTACGTTCAGTGCCCCTGCCGGACATTTGCCAGGTAGCGACCTGGTCTTCAGCGAACACTTTCGCTGCACACTACTGCCTGGAGAGGGAGTCCCTTTGGGACAGTGCCTTCGGCCAGGCCATACTCCGTAATCTGTTTGGGGTATAAGCAACTCCGGCCCTCCAATCCTTCTTCACGGCTACAAAGGGCTTTGCTTCGAGGACCCGAGGAATTTGGCTCCTACGGGCATCAGCTTCTGCTCACGACCTCGTAGAGGCATTTTTTTGGTTACAGGTTCGGTAGCCTGTAGCTGGGGAGTCCCATAAGTGAAGACTGACTTCCTGCTTGTTCCTGGAGAAAATATAGTTACTCATCTGTAACAGGTATTCTCCAGGGACAGCAAGAATCAGTCCTCACTACCCTTCCACCTCCCCTGATGAGTTGCTGGATTTTTGTCCTTCCCTTGCCATCTTCTTGGTAGGGCTTGAGCTAAGGGACCTGACTGAGCAAGATGGCACCCTTGGGCGGTAAGAGGACCACGCATGCGTGGTAGCAATCCCAAACGCTTTCTTTGAAAGCTGGGAATTGCTCTGCACGGGCTCCATCGGTGCCGACGTCACCCATAAGTGAGGACTGATTCTTGCTGTCCCTGGAGAACACCTGTTACATGTGAGTAACTACGCTTTTTTTCTACTTTTGTTGTCTAACCATTTCATTCTCTGATCATGCTCGTCCCGATCTGAGGCTTCTGCTTTCCTGTCTTCTCTTAGCTCTCTTTCTGTGGTCTGTGGTCTATCTGACATTTCTTATCTCTTCTTTTGTTTTCTTCACTTCCTTCCATCAGCCTATTTCCAGTCCTGGTAACCCTCCCCAGTATCAGCCCCCTTTCCAGTCCTCCTCTCCCTGTATCTTCCAATGTCAACTGCTTTGCATTCCCAGGACTGCCTCTGGTGTTCATTCCCTTCCAGTCCCCCTCCTTCCCCATTGTCTAGCTCCTTCTAGTCCAAATACCATTGCAGGTATCAGCTCACTCCCACTGCCATCCCCTCCCCCAGTCAGCTTCCTTCCAATCACCCTACCCTCTGTCCATCCCCCTTCCAGTGCCATCCCCACGTCTCAGCTCCCTTCCATCCTCTTCCCCATTACCCTGCTACCTACCAGTCTGCCCATTTCCAGTCCTAAACTCCCTTAAGTGCCCATTTCCAGTTCTAGCCCCCCCCCCATCAGCCATCGCAAGTGCTAGTCCTTTCATCAATCCACTACCAATCCTAACCCCCTTGATCAACCCATTACCAGTCCTACCCCCCACCCCCCCACGGAAGAGCCCTGCATTTCCTAATCGGAGCCCTGGCTCACCTTTGCAGAGCTGCGGGAAGGAAAAGCCTTTCTCTTCTTTCCCACGGCTCTGTTGAAGGATTAAAGTTGAGCCCGCTGGCGCTGAGGTTAATCTAGGCATTTCCTGTCTATATTACCCTCAGTGCCGGCGGGCTCAACTTTAACAGAGCTGCAGGAAAAAAGAGAAACGCTTTTCCTTGCCACGGCTCTGCAAAGATGAGCCGGGGGGGAGGGGGGGGGTGCGAGGTCCTGCAGTTTTGTTTTGGTTTTTTAAATTTTGAAGGCCGAGTGAGGCGATCTTTTTGGGGGGCATTTTTTTCCATCTCCAAAAAGTTGCCGCCTGAGGCCACCGCCTCACTCGGCCTCATTATAAAGCCGCCTGTGGGTGGAAGTATTTGCCTGGAGGTGGTGGAAGAAGAAGGCAGGGTGGAATGTATGCTTGAGGGATGAGGAAAAAGAGATTGGAGTATCTGCTTGGGAAGGAAAAAGGAAGAAATGAGGCTTGGGGGTATGGGAGAGAAGTGTGGTTGGAGGGAGAGAGAGCTGAAGAGGGAAAAGGCAGAGGGGAATATCAGGTCTAGAGAGAAGTTCCCATGGGGAATTCTGTAAAGAATTTTCAGAATTTTAATTTGTTTGGTGCAGTATTCCCCCAGAAGTACTATTATGTACTGGCAACCAATATCTGTTGCCATAGGCAGAGTTAAATAAGGCATTGTCAAGCTTGGGAACATATCTAGCATCCAAAATGTAGGGAGGTACTGTCAGGTGTGCTCTGTACTTGGGAGTTTAGGATTGGTAACTATTAGACTTTCTTCAGGTTTCTATAGATTTTTACCTTAATATCTGGAAACTAGTAGGAAGGCTAACATGCCTGCACATTTTTCAGAGTTTAAAACCTCTATCTGCAGTTCTCTAATCCTCCCCTGTGTGAGTGAGCTTGCCCTGCCTGCTTCCAAACTAGCAGCAGAGACTGTGGGTAGGATCCAGCCAATGGGAGGCTGTGGGAGCAGAGCACTGGAATGCTGCTCTAGTCACAAGGAGGGGAACTGGAGAAGTTCTTGTGCTGTACAAGTCTATTTCTGTTTGTGGTGAGAGATGGGAGGGGAATGAAGCCCCCATCCCACCCCAAAAATGTCTGCGTATCTGTAGAAAAAGCTGTTTTAACAGCTGCTGCAAACAAACACTGATTCACATTGATCATAGGGATTAGAGACCTGCACCTGTCAAACAGCCTTCTCCTCTCCCCATCATAGACACACGGTGAACTAACACAGATATGCTGTAAATACACACACATGCACAGACACAGATACAAGCACATATGCAATGACAAACGCATATTTGCACATACATACAAATACACATACCCGGCCACTCTAGTACTCAGCCACCCATTCATCAACCTACCGCCACACATACTCTATAGGCACTACTGATGGTTCATTCATGGTTATTGGTGAAGGTTGACAGCTGCCTTCTTTTTTTTAGTCTCTGAAGCAATGGCCATTTAAAAAAATGGTTTTGGTTGACCTCAGCTGAACCGTGTGTAGGGTGACTCAGGCAAGGGGGAAATATTTCTTTAGTTAAAGTGTAAGGTTTTAGCACTGGAACCAATGTTTGTTTGTGGGGTTTTATTTTGTTTTAAACTTTCATCGTAAAGGCCTGGTCTTCCTATAGGAGGAAATGTATATCTTTCTAGACATTATACATTTGGAAAGGCTTCTTTAAAGGGAAAAATGTTTAGATACATAGGGAATAACTCAGATATTGGATTGAATTGAGGGTAAATAGGAGCCCACTGTGAATTTTATCGTTTCGCTCTCTAACTGTGGATGTTGAGTTTCTTGTGAAGTCTTCTCATCTCCATGATGTAGGCTGATACCTATAGAAAGTGTCTGTATGGATTTGTTTTATTTTTCATATGAGAAAAGATTTCCTGGCTCTCTTGTGATGTTTCTTCAGTTTTGTAATTTTAAAATTTTAGGGGATCATGTGATGCAGTGAGCTGGTGAGGACGTGGCTCTGGGCTTCCCACCCTGAAATCTGCTAATTTTTCTCTACAATTGCCTGATTCCTTCCCACCTAGTTTATTGCTGGGGTGATCAGCTTATCGATGTCCTGCCTAGATCCTCTCATTGCTTCCCTGGCGGTCGATGACCTCCAAAACAGCTCAGTGGGACAAACAATGTGCACCTGCAGGGAAGATGATGGAAGGTGCTCCAGCAAGCCTGCATATGGAACCCTCTCCAAACATGGTCTCTGCAGTATCTTCGGCGGTGGTGCAGGAGCTGGAGGATTGCTTCTTTTCCCTGTTGGATCAAATTGCACAAGTGGGCCAGGCAGTCTCAGAATTCACTAGTTGGCTGGACTGTGGTGAACGGAGGGTTTCGGATGTGGAGGACACTCAGTAGTCTCAGGACAACTGTGTTAAGCTCCTGGAGGAGCTCATCCGGCAGCAAAGGTGAAAAGCTCGATGAACTGGAGAACCAGGGATGACAGAAAAACCTCTGGTTTATTGGCATTGAGGAAACAGTTGCTAACGTGGAACTGAGAGGTTTCCTTGAAACTTGGCTTACTCTCAACCTCCCTGTGGACAATCAGCTTGGACCCATCAAGCTTGAGCGTGTGTATTGCTTGAGTCCACAAAGAGAAAGCAGTCATCACCCCAGAATAGTCATCGCATGTGTCCATGACTGTCTTCAGAAGGAGGCTGTTTTTGAGGGCATCTCATGGTTCCTGTAGCTCGGATAACACACCCAAGAAACTTGATCTTCCAGGACTACTTGATGGTAGTAAGCCAGAAGCACAGTGCATTTTCTAAGATCTGCGGCCAACTTGCGAACTGAGGACTGCACTTCTCTTTGCATGTACCTGGCACGGCTTTTTGTGGACCACCAAGGACATCCCTGCCACTTTGCAACGCTGGCGGAGGCTGCTGCTTTTCTTGAGACTTTGGCATCCTGAACTGTGTGCTCTGTGGACTCTTTCTATGGACAATTTCTGGGTGAAGTTACTTTCTTCGGTCGGCTATCCTGACTGACTCCATTATGCTTGCTGGAGTTTGGTGGACCTGTCGGATTGGACTGGCTCCTAGGCATTTTCTTACATTGCTGTACCTTCTCGAAGCTTTCTTCAAAGCTGTTTCACTGGCTCCAGTGTTGTAGTATTTTGCTGCAGGGCTACTTTTATTTGTTTAATTTGTTCCCTTTTGTTTATTTTGCCACGGAGTTATTGCTCTTCTGAACAGTCTCTTTGTTGCTTCTTGGGCTTCATATGACCACTTGGATTTGTACTTGATTACCCTTGGGATTTTGCTGCTTTTGTTTTCTCCTTGTTTCCCTCTCTCTTTTTCTTTTATTCCATCCTACCTCGGTTTTTCTTGTCTGTGTTTGGGTCTTTCTACCATGCTTCCGCTTTGTCCTTTCCTCTCTGCCACAATCTACTTGGGCGGCCACGGGCTGGGGCTTTTGCACTTTTCTTCACCTCTTGTCACCTTCTGTGTTCCCTTATTGTGTACCTCGTCTCCCTTTGTTTTTCATAGATCTTCAAATTTTGGGTGGGAGATGGGGGTTGGTGACTTTATACCTTCGGGGAGTTCTGCTCGGTCTAGTTTTTTTTTACATATGCTAGTTGGTCCTTCCTTATTCTACCTCAGTTTGGGTTGATTAAGTAAGAAGGCTGCCTCACCTTGTGGGGTATCTGGACTGGTGACTGCTTCTCTTGTCAGGCTGTTAGTCCCCCCAGGGGGGTGTCTGCGGGGTGCGTGTGGTCTCTGGAAGATCGGTGGAAGCTGGTGAGTGAGGGATGGGCCGAGCGAGTGTGATGGGGGGGTTTGACTAGCATGAGATGCGGCATGTACTCAAGGATGGAAGTCCGATGATAATGGGGGTGTGCGTATTGATAGTGTGTTTGGGACTGGGATGTTAATCGGGTGTGGCTGTTAGCCAGTGTGTGTGTGGTTTCTATTTCACTGGATTTGGATAGCGGCCGCTATTACTGTCTTTCTGCAGAGGATCTGGCTGTTTGTTCTTTTTTTCTGGTACAGCGTAGGCACTAGACTTAGCGCCCTCACATTCCCCCCCCTCCCGATTTCTCTGCATGGGAGTGCTCTAGAGTGGTATCTTGGGAGGAGGATGGGCAGGGAGGGACTGGGTTGGGGGCGTGTGCCTGATGTATGAATATATGCAGCATGTGTGTGGGGTGCAGGGGATAAGGGGTACTAACTAAAAGGGCAAAGCCTGAATGCCATTTTGGCCCACTTGTTGGACTCCCAACAGGAGTGGAGGATGGTGTGTTCTGTGGGAAGGAGTGGTGGAGGGTGGGGGGTGGGAGTTGTAGGGGACTAGGGAGGGGAGGGGGATCTGAGATAGGGGAGTGCTTGTGTGGTATGATGTGGGAGTGCTTGTGTAGTATGACGTGGGAGTGCAATGGAGCGCAGAACCTGTCTTGCTAGAATTTGGGCGACTCTGGATGGTACAAGATGATTGGTGGCGGGCCTTAGGCTGGGGGTCTGCCTTGTTGGGGATCTTAGATGAATCTTGGCATGCTGAGTAAGGATCTCAAGATAGTTTCTTAGAATGTGTGTGGGATTGGCTTCCCTGTAAAACGTCATAAACTTCTGAAGCGACTTCGTGACAGCCATGCAGATATTACCTTACTGCAGGAGACGCATAAATAGGCCTCAGAGCATACCAAGGTGCAACGCTGGTGGGTTGGCGAGGCCTATGGGGCTGCTGCTGTTGGCCAGAAAACTGGGGTTTTTTATTTATTTGTGTGATTTTTATACTGCCATATCAGTTAATCATAGTGGTTTACATAGAACAACAACAACAAAGTTACATTGAACAATATGAAAGTTACATATGAATAACAGGCTATCAACATATATACAAGATTAGTATAAGAATTAACTATTTACAGCTTGTATGAGCAGCAGGAGTATTATGCTTTCAGTTATATAAGTTCTTTCATTGCAGGGGGGTATGTTAGTGTGGTTAGGTAAGGGGTGTGTTAGGGATATGTTTATGTAGGGTTAGTATGGCGAGGGGATGTACTGTATAATGGAAGAGGGATTAAGTCTGGTCAGCAGTTGTGGTTAACTCATTTTGTCCGAAGTGTTCTACGAGTAGGAAAGTTTTCAGTTGTGTGCGGAAAGTGGAAAGGTCCGATATATTTCTAAGTCTCTCTGGTAATGCATTCCAGAGCATCGTGGAGAGATACTTGAATGTTCTGTTACTTGAGTATTGTTTCGTTTTATGGTATTACGGAAAAAATAAGTGTGTGCTATTCATAGCACCTCTTCTGTGGCGGTCGTTGGGTGTTTTTTTTATTAGCTGGCACAGTGTAGGTGGTGCTAATTCCCTAATTCTTTTGAATGTTATCAAGATGAGTTTATATTTAATTCTGCTCTGAACTGGGAGCCAATGGAGTGCATGTAGTATGAGTGTAATATGATCTATAAAGTGTGTGTTAGAGATTATACTTGCTGCCATATGTTGAGTCATTTGCAGGGGGTGGAGTGATTGTTTTGGTAGGCCATATAGTAGACTATTACAATAGTCTATACAGTATGTGGGGGAGATCATTGCTTGCCTCAATGATCTGAAATCTTTACTATGGAGTAGGGGCTTTAAGTGTTTTAGAAGACAAATTTTATTGTATATGGTCTTTGTAGTGTTTTTAATGTGAGTTTTAAATGTGAGTTGTTATCTCCAGGAACAAGCAGGAGTGAGTCTTCACATATGGTATCGTTGGTACCGACGGAGCCTGCGCGGGAACACTCCACAGCGTCCAAAAGGAAAGCTTTTGGGAGCATCCCACAGTGCCTGCGCGCTGCCTTCCCGCCTTTCCTAACCGCCTCTCTCCAGCGGAGCCAGCAGGTCGTGTTCCTGTCACCGCTGAAGAATTTCTTTATTTTCTTTTATTTCTTTGGTCGCGTGTCTGCCTTCTTCGACACCGGACCGGTACCGCCGGTCTTTTTTTCTTTATTCTTAAAAAAAAAAAAAAAAATTACTGTCGTTCTCACTTCAGTGCATTTTTTCTTTCTTCGGCCTCAGGCCTAGAAAGATTTTTCCTTATGGAAAAGCCCGCCTCCGGGTTTAAAAAGTGCACGAAGTGCAGCGGCACTATTTCTGTCATCGACACCCATGAATGGTGTCTAAAATGTTTAGGTCCTGACCACTCCATTGCGGATTGTGAGTCCTGTTCCATGATGTCTAAAAGAGGTCTACAGAATCGAGCAGCCAAGCTCAGTACCCTGTTTCCCTCTGATGCAGCTTCGGTGGCATCGACGTCTTCCAGGGCTGCTTCTTCCTCCCATGGATCTCAGGTAACCAAACTTAAGTCCAGCCGGTCCTCGAAGGGTAGATCTCCCTCCAAGTATCGAGATGCCTCCGGGCTTGCTCTCGAGGAATCTGCACCGGCAAAATTACCCCGGCGGGAGGCTCCGGCTTCCAAAGCTTTACCTATGGGGTCACAGGTTGACATCGATGGCTCGGCCTTGACTGATCACCTGTTGCCATGTTCTGGGGTACCGGTGGTTCCCACTGGTACCGACATCCAGACATTGGTGGCGTCGATGGATCAGAATATCCTGACCATGCAGCGTGCCATCACGACATTCATACAAGCTGCGACGCCGTCGGTATCGCAACAAACTCCGTTGGCGGTACCGACTCCGGTACCGATATCTGTTCCGGTGCCGGTACCGATTGCATCGGCTTCGGTGTCAACTGCAGCGGTACACTGTTCTGTGATGCCCATCGGTACCGAATCGGTACTGATCATTCCCGATGTCGATACCACCTGGTACGCGTATCGGGCTCTGCAGGAGCATCCAGACATGCGATACTTCGATTCCTCTGAAGACTCTGATGAATCAGAGGCCTCTGTCGAAGCATCGGTGATCCTTCCTCAGGAGCCCTCTTCTCCAAAAAGAAGAATGTCTCCTCCAGAAGACTTGTCTTTTCAAGACTTCATTAGGGAAGTGGCCAGGGGCCTTTCCATTTCAGTGGCCCCTGAAGCAGAGCCTAGAGCCAAAAAATTAGATATTTTACAATATCCTAAGGCTCCTAAAGAGGCAGCCACTTTGCCAATTCATGAGATTCTTTATGATCACATGTTGGGCATATGGGAGACCCCTCTCACCATCTCCCCTCATTCTCGTAGGTTGGACACCATGTATCGTGTTCCTCCTTGTCCTGGCTTTCATAAGACTCAGCTTCCTCACCACTCCATTGTGGTGGAGTCTGCTATGAAGAAGATAAAGAGTACAAAAAGGCA